>JAWNZC010000149.1:822500-1035000 GCA_035771165.1 Paragorgia papillata
TGGTTGTGGTGGTGGTGGTTGTAGTACTAGTGGTAGTGGTGGTGTTAGTAATAGTTGTAATCCTGCTTGATGTTTTTTTCTAACATTTATTTAATTATCATATTTATAGAAGTCTTTATCAAACGTTTGGATCACCATTCTCAGACTCTCCATGTCGTCCACACGAAATTGGTAAGAACATTCCTGCAACCCACAAATTTCGCGTTCCGTTTGTAGCGGAGTTTGGAGTGGAGTTGAGAGAAAGAATGGGCATTGAGTTGGTGACTGATGTTGTGAGGCGGAACAGGTTGAGATGGATGGGGCATGTATTACGGAAAGATGATGGTGACTGGGTGAAGTAATCAAGAAAAGCATGTCATATGAGGTGGAAGGTGTGAGAGGAAGAGGAAGGCCAAGGACGACATGGAGTCAGGTTGTGGAGAGGGACATGAGAGAGTGTGGTCTAAAAAGGGAGGATGTGCAAGAGAGAGAGAGAAGTGGAGGAAACTGCTGTGGGGAGCTGCTGGTCAACCCCTGCGTAAGCGGGAAAGCCGTAAAACGAGTGTTGTTGTTTGTAGCGGGATGCGAAAGGAATAATAGTTTGTATGCTACTTCGTGAAACGAAGATATGGTTCTTTTTCTTGACCGCTTCTTTCTTTTGTTCTCTGTAGATTTTAATGTTCCTCCAGAGTATAGGATTAATTCTTACATCAGAGAGAAGCTTGCGCCATTCAAGTTAAGTCGTTATGGTGAAGATGTATTATTTTATCTATATTATACGAATGAAGGAGACGTGCTACAGCTTGCTGCTGCTGCTGAATTGTAAGTAATAGATATCCACACCTGTGTGTGTCTGTCTGTCTGTCTGTCTGTCTGTCTGTCTGTCTGTCTGTCTGTCTGTCTGTCTGTCTGTCTGTCTGTCTGTCTGTCTGTCTGTCTGTTTGTCTGTCTGTCTGTCTGCCTGCCTGCCTGTTTGTTTGTTTGTCTGTTTGTTTGTTTGTTTGTTTGTTTGTTTGTTTGTTTGTTTGTTTGTTTGTTTGTTTGTTTGTTTGTTTGTTTGCCTGTTTGTTTGTTTGTTTGTTTGTTTGTTTGTTTGTTTGTGTGTAAATGTTCTTGAATGAAAATAATAGTCAATTTCATGACCCTCTCTCACCAGAGGTGATTTTCAGCTATTTAGTTCCAACAACATATCCAACCTTATCATACATCTTTCTTCTTTCTTATTTTCTCCCTCCCAGATATTCCCGCGAGTGGAGATACCACAAAGATGAGCGAGTGTGGTTAACAAGAGTTCCCGGAGTAGAACCGCTACAGAAATCAAGCACATACGAGCGAGGAACTTACTACTTTTTCGATTATCTTAACTGGAGAAAAATCGCGAAAGAGTTTCATCTCGAGTATGATAAACTAGAAGAAAAACCAACACTACAGCCCTTGGCTACTCAATGAATGGCAACGAAAAATACTATTTGAAAATGTATTTGTATTAGTTATGAAAACGTGTATGACACGGTTACCACTACAGAGCTTTCTCTTGCACCCCCCTCTAGAGACACCCCCCCCCACCTCCACGGAGTAATTTTTAACCACTGATCAATATATAACTGGACTGCGGCTTCTCTACTAAATCATCAAACAAAAGATGACGGAAATACGTGTCCTTTCTCTCATGGTGGCAACCGCTGACCTTATTTGGGCTTTATATTTTATCCGACCGTGGGCTCAGTCGCGCCCACGCCGATCAATGCACTTATAAAAGTTCATTTAGGAGAAGGTCAGTGGTTACTACTATGAGAGAAAGGACACGTGAACTGGCCATTAGCCCAGTTATATATATAGGCCAGTGTTTACCGTGGGCTCAACTATCGTCAACTGCTCTTATACACAAGCCACAAGCAAAGACGCGCGCAAACTAAACCTGTAAAACAGGAACAAAACTGGTTTGTCTAGTCTCAACACCTGGATGACGGCAACTTCAAAGAAAACACGGCATTTCGGCAGAGCAAAGTGAAAAAATTTTGAGCAAAGCCCTTCATCAGAGTAAAAATGTCAAATTTTACTAACTGCCGCTTTTTACTCAGATGAAGGGCTCCTTTCGAAACGTGAGTATTTCGTTATCAAAACTAATCTCAGCAGTTTACCATCTTTTCATTTTTCCCTATCTAAAACACTGCCTACACAGCACTCTTTAACACGCAGTACTTTTTAACACTTTACGATTGTGGCAAAGCCTTCTTTTTCCTCTCCCCTGGAACACGCAAGAGAATGCTCTGCTTGCTGGATTTCAATCATAATTAGTACATACTACATTTTCCATCGTTCGTATTCAATGGGTCACCTATTTTCAAACGATATGCTAATATAGTTTTCTACAAAATGGGTGAAAAAACAACTTGTAAATCATTGTACAGGGCAAATTTGTATGACGCTAGCGAAAAATTAAAAAGTATGCAGTTATTTGGACGATGGAGGAACGTTTTGTTATCTGGGGTTTGTTCAATCTCGTTCCCAGAGCCCACGTTCCCCACCCGGGAAACGAGAGACTCTGGGATAATCCGTTTCAAATCGTTACGTTATTGGCTGAATAGTGAGCATGAGTTGGTCTGAAGTGACCGGAAGTAGAATTAATAAAACCAAAATAACAAAGATGTCGGACGACAAGACTCCAGTGAAGACGTTGCCGCGATCGATATCTTCGCCGTATGTGTGTAGATGCTGTAATTCGAGCTTCGCCAGCAACCCCATTGACTTGTTTGGGGGAAAAGTCAAACGAGGAGAACATACTATCCAGATTCCACTCGGATATTTACGCATGCGTACCTCAACCGGAATAACAAGAATTCTGTGATTTGAAACGGATTATCCCTGAGTCTAGTTTCCCGGGTGGGGAACGTGGGCTGTGGGAACGAAATTGGGGTGGAATTCGGGAAATTTTCGGTGGGAAAGGAAAGGACAGGAGAGGAACGGACAGGAGAGGAAAGGACAGGCGAGGAACGGACAGGGAAATTTCCTTCCTTTGTCTTGGGAGCTCTCGGTCGGAACCACTGATCTCAAAAGAAAACTGGATAGTGCAACCTATTGTCCACTGGTTCATAAAATGAAGCCAGCTAAACAAAAGAAATCCGTCATTACTAAGGGACCAAACATGCTGAAAAATGTCTTCTTAAAACGTCTTCTGTACCAAAAAAGACTATTGAACTATATTTTCTTTCAAAGATTCAGCATCTCATTCAACAAAATGTTTATATCGGTGCCAGAATACGCTAGAAAGACCATCACGTGGTCCCTTAGTAATGGGTGTACTTAGTCCAGTTTTATTTCGAGATCAGTGGTCGGAACTAATGACTTTAACACAAAGGAAACTTTCCTGTCCATTCCTGAGTGGAGATATGCCTGAGTGGAAACGAGCCTTAATATAAATCATTGCTGCCTAGGATGTCTGAGGGTTCTCTCTTTGATGAGTAAAAATAGATTTTGGCCAGCTCGGGCAGGAATGGGTTAAACAGTTGTCAGGGATCTTGCAAGGAAGGAAATGTCATTAAAGTTGAATGGGAAAGTGACATGTGTGAGGAGTGCGAATGGTGTTCTGTGTATGGAAGTGAGACATGGGTCATGACTCATGAATGTGGAGCAGAGTGCAAGATTGGAGAGAACAGAGATGAGGATGATACGATGCATGTGTGGTGTATCTTTGTGGGATAGAGTGCTGAGTGTGGAGTAGAGAGAAAGAATGGGGATTGAGTTGGTGACTGATGTTGTGAGGTGGAACTGGTTGAGATGGCTGGGGCATGTATTACGGAAAGATGATGGTGACTGCGTGAAAAAAAGCATGTCATATGATGTGGAAAGTGAGAGGAAGAGGAAGGCCGAGGGCAACAGAAGTCAGATGGTAAAGTTAATACATGAGGGAGTGTGGTTTGAACTTGCGTGCAGCTTCTGCAGTGATCGTGCGTGCTAGCCCAAGAAGTGGGGGAAATCGCTGTGGGGAGCCACCACATAAAAGTCCTTATTTCGTCGTTATGCCCACATAAAAGGCGCTGTGTTTGCGGCCAAGCTTCATAGTGAAAAACATCAAAATATCCCATTAGTATCTTAAACCAAAATTATAGTACAAATGCGCAAAAGGTCTAACCCCCGCATTTCCGCAAACGTGCGCACCGAAATGTGACGTCTAATATTTTAGATTTTGCGCTATTTGAAACCCGCGTTGCTAGGTTACCGCGGTTTGTTATTCTCGTAACGTCGCAAGTGCGTCGCACGGTATACTTTTAACAAGCAAAATTATACGTTTTTACAGACTAGGGGGCAACGTTATGCAGCTTTATTTTAACATGGAAACCAACACACAATATTGTGCTTTTTATCGCAGCGGTATCTTCTATATGTAAAAATTTGAATTCCAAGCTTTCTTTTGCGTGGGTCGGCAGCGAAATGCCACAAACAAGCGCAAAGGATGGACTATGATTCACCTTTTTTGAGCGGCAAAATATTTTATTTACTTCACTCGCGCGCTAAAAAATCGGTATCTTCTGTGTTTTATCGTTTTCCGACAAGCAACCGATATTATCCGAGTGATATCCGACATTGATTCCTTTTAAATTGACGTCGACCTTTATTAAATTTGAATATAATTGTGTAGGGCTTGGCCGTACAGTTTGTACTAATCTATTGAGACAGTTTCATGGAAATGACGTTAGATGGACAGTGGATGAGTATCTTTTAAGCATTTTGTACACCCAAAAGTGTCCTACTGAACGCGATCGTGTACAAGTTGGTGGATTTGGAGAGATTATTCTTGAACTTGGCACGATTTGTGGTTAATTTGGCGACCAACTGAGAGGCTGCAATCATTTTAAATGAGCTAGTTCATTTACTTAAATACTGCCCGTTCCAAGGTCTCGTTTCGAAATAGATCTTCTCTTCGCTTTAATATTATTCTGTTTAGACGTCCCACGTCTTTGGCTGTCACAGGAAGAGACAGACTGTATGAAAATATTTGAACAGGAAGTTTTGTGTTGGTATTAAGCAGTCAACTATCATCGACAAAGTTTGGCAACTAGAAAAATCCGAACACAAAGTTATCCAAGCAAAACTCCACAACCAAATGAAAAGCTGAGGAAATGTTTTGAATGAAAGTTCGTGCTGATTTCAGACCGTAATTTTCTCGTGTCGAAATACACATTTTATATCACGAGACATTTTCTTGAGTTGTTGATCATCTTCTGGAGTGACGAATCTTGACCTCCATTAGTTTGTTTTGACTTGGTTTCGAACATTTCAATTATTAATTGCGACTTTGGTTATTATTTTGATCAGAAGGTCTTCGTGATCTTGTTTAGAAGTCGCTATATATATAACCGGTTGCCATTTTCCCTTGGAATCACAGAAGGTGTTGTTGGAGATAAACGCAATTCTCACATGAAGAAAGGTTTTAAATCGCCGAATTGCAGCTAAAAGAAAGAAGAAGGCCATGGCAAGCAGTATTAGTGGAACTTCGATTGAAAAAGAAGGTTATTTATGGGTGAAGCATCCCAAACAACCGAAGCAGTTGAAGGTAAGGTATATATACTATATATAGTACATGTTGTTTCATATATATATATCTAGAAATCTTCAATCGCCGATTTCGTTCCCAATCGAAGCCAAAGTTACTTTTTAAAGCCGCTTTCAAGTTTAATGAGTCGTTTTTTTGCCTTGTTTATGCTGAGAAAACAATTACTCTTGCAATGTTTGACTTGACAAGAGGAAAAACGGTTCCCCCAAATCCCTTCTTCCGTCTGGGGCTGTTAGGCTGCTCAACATTTGTTTTAAGTAATTTCCGATCTCCTCTTTTCTTCTCATGTAATTCTTATTGAATATTAAAACCTTTGGCACTCTTTATAAGGTTAAAATATCTGATATAATTTAGGGGTTGATGTTTAATATTAAATATACACTGTATACCTTCAACTGTATTTATCCATACAACATAAACTGTATTTACTCTAATCATTCACTGTTTTATATTACATTAATATTAAGTCTAATTACCTTCTTGTATTTATAGCTAGGGTTAGATTACACCTAAGCACTTAATATCAAATAATTTAAAACATACCTTTCCATTCAAACTCGCAGTTAATATTAACCATTCAACTCCTACCATTGCAGGAGGCCTTCCATTGATCCTTGATGAGTAGAATCATCTGGCATTAGAGAGTGTAAAAAATTAAAAAAAACCCGATTGGGAATGAAAGGGTTAATATAGAAGGAACATCTTGTTTCGTAGTTAACTATTGATGAATTAAGATTCATCTATTATAGTCACACCTGAACAAATAAGATCCATAAAAACAATACTTAAACTACGATGAACTGCTGAGATTTTTTATAACAAATAACTACTATATATAATTACTGTCTATAACTTTTGTTGACTTATTTGCCAGACACATGTTTCTCTCTGACAAACTGGCCTTTGCTTGAAATATATTAGAAAACTACATTCAGTAATTTCAGCAGTACTGACTCAAACATTACTATATTTTGATTTGTATTTCAACACTGCCTACATGCAGCAGACTAACTTTTATTTCACTGTTTGTATACTAAGCTTATAGACTTGACCGAGAGACTCTTGTCTATATGAATTCATTTTAGTTTTAAGAAATACCTTTTTCTGTAGTACAACGAAAGCTTAACTCCTTTTTTAAACTTTTTATCAATTTTAATAAACTCATTTTTACAGTAGCTACTTGGCCTCTTTTGATTTGATCTTGTATATATATATATTTATATACTTTTCCTGTTTGTTTTAACCTTGTGCTTCCCGGAGGTTCCACTTGGGATTAGACAAATTAAAACTCAGATCTTTCAAAGGATTTATGAAGATAGATGTGGACAGATCGAACAAGTTATCCTTTAAAATTCAGAACTTAGTAATGTCAACTGGTGTTAATTAGACAGAGTAAAACAACAAAGCAGGCTGGGTTTTGGCTGGTATGGAAGTCAGGGTTACGGACAAGAGATGGGAAGATAGATATTTATTTATTTATTTATTTATTTATATATTTATTTATTTATTTATTTATTTATTTATTAACTTTGCCTCAATACAAGACACACAATAAAGACATGAAACTACAAAGTTATACTATATGAGGCTGGGTAACCGCAACAGCTAAAGCCAATTACTGCGGACCCTTAACAAATGAGTTATAAAATATGAGATACTAGACAATCAATCAGACGAAACGGTACAACTAACACACTAATAACAACACAAAGGTATACAGTAACGAGATTACGACTACAGTTACATATATGAAAGTATATATGTTACATATATTACAGTTATATATGCCTACATAGATTAATCCTTTAACTATAGGCTCTCATTTGACAAGTATAAAATGTCAGAAGACTTGAACGTACTGATTTGAGGATGATTAAATGGATGTGTGATGCAACATTAAGAGATAGGAAGAGGTTGGAAGAGCTAAGAGGTTGTTTGGGACTGGTTGAAATCAGGGATGATATTTGTAGGAATAGGCTCAGTTGGTTTGGTCACGTGTAGAGGATTGATCAAGATAATTGCGTTTGAAAGATCACTGACTTAAATGTGCCTGGAAGAAGGGGGAAGGGAAGACCTAGGAAGACATGGGAACAGACTTCACTTAGTGAAGAGGGGTTTGCAAAAGAACTGCATTAAATTGTGCAGCATGGAAATTAGCTGTCATTTAAAAGGAATATAGCTGTTTAGGGCACTCCAAACACTCAAAAACAATAAAAACCTGGGGCTATTCCCTCGGTTTTCATTTGTTTTTGCATGTTTGGAACCCCTGATGAAACAATGAAATGTGTTTGATCTATTACTTACAAATTACTGGGGGATAAAAAGCATTTAGTTACAAAAATCTTTAAACTGTTTAATGTTCCTATATCACGATTGGGGACTTCATTTATTTAGGATATTTGGAACCTTCTGAGAAGATTTGTAATATATCTTCCTTTTCTAAAATTTCATCTTCATGGACTTTTTTGCTGTTAAAGTTGATGGAAGTGACGTCAAAAGAGGAATTTGTCTATATAAAAACCACTTTAGATTCCTGCGTAGACGTCACTTCTGTCAACTTTAACAGTGAAAACGTCCATGAAGATGAATTTTTAGGAAAGGAAGATATATTACAAATCTTCTCAGAAGGTTTCAAATATCCTAAATATGTAAAATCCCCAACCATGATATAGGCACTTTTCAGACTGTTACTGTATATATGAGATGTGAAGTTGCTATAATTACAGCCTGGTGCAAATTCAGCACATTTAAGTCATGAAAAAATTTGTTTGAAAACCTATGGCCTCATAGAAGAATATAAAATTGAATGTTTTATATATTTTTTTGTGTTTTTTTCAGGTCAAGAAATGGCAATATAAATATGTTGTGTTAAAAAAGTGTTCAGAGTACAAATCAAGTGTTTGTCTTGAGTGGTATGAAAACTTTGAAGATTTCGTAGCTCTCCACCCTCCTACGAGCTTCATCAGATTAGATCCTATCAATTTTGTTGGCAAGATTGAATCACAGAAGAAAGCGTTTGCATTTATTCTGTTTGTTGGTGATAAACAACAACAGTTCGCTACGAAAGATGAAGCAGGACAAACTGAATGGATTGAAGCTATTAAACAGTTCCAGCATTTAAATCCAGGAGCTGTATCACCAACAATAGATCCCAGATCTTGTAAGTTGAATAAGAGCAAGCACATCTTCTCTTCTCTGCTCTTCTCTTCTCTTCCCTTCCCTTTCCTTCCCTTCCCTTCCCTTTCCTTCCCTTCCCTTCCCTTCCCTTCCCTTCCCTTCCCTTCCCTTCCCTTCCCTTCCCTTCTCCTCCATTCCCTTCCCTTTTCTCCCCTTCCCTTTCCTTCTCAGCTCAGTTCAGTTCAGCTCTTTTATCTTGTATCTTTACTCTTTTATCTCTCATCTTCTCTCTACTCATTTCCTCTTCTCATTTCGTCTTGCGTCTTGTCTCGTTTCGTCTCTTCTCGTTTCGTCTCGTCTCTTCTCGTTTCATCTTGTCTCGTTTCGTTTCGTCTTACGTCTTCTCTCGTTTCGTCTCGTCTCGTCTCTTCTCGTTTCGTCTTGTCTCGTTTCGTTTCGTCTTGTCTCGTTTCGTCTTGTCTCGTTTCGTCTTGTCTCGTTTCATCTTGTCTCGTTTCGTCTTGTCTCATCTTGTTTCGTTTCGTCTCGTCGCTTCTCGTTTCATCTTGTCTCGTTTCGTTTCATCTTGTCTCGTTTCGTTTCATCTTGTCTCGTTTCATCTTGTCTCGTTTCGTTTCGTCTTGTCTCGTTTCGTTTCGTCTCTTCTCGTTTCGTTTCGTCTTGTCTCGTTTCGTCTTGTCTCGTTTCGTCTTGTCTCGTTTCATCTTGTCTCGTTTCGTCTTGTCTCATCTTGTTTCGTTTCGTCTCGTCGCTTCTCGTTTCATCTTGTCTCGTTTCGTTTCATCTTGTCTCGTTTCGTTTCGTCTTGTCTCGTTTCGTTTCGTCTTGTTTCGTTTCGTCTCATCTTGCCTCGTTTCATCTTGTCTCGTTTCGTCTCATCTTGCCTCGTTTCATCTTGTCTCGTTTCGTTTCGTCTTGTCTCCTCTCGTTTCTTCTCATCTCAGCTCTTCCTTTCTCATTTCTTCCTATCTCATCCCTTTTCTCATTCCATCTTTTCCCTTCTCATTTCTTATCTCATTCCTGTTAATTGTAATTGATATATTTTTAAATAAAACTCCAGGCTTCGTTGTAAAATTCAAAGGAACTACATCAACCTTTGAGTTACTAAAAGATAAGACAGATTATCTCCTCAATGTTGGTCCGAAATGCATCACCTTGTTAACCAGCGGTCTTGTTAAAGAACGTGTTGTTTCTTGGTCCTTAGCAACAATAAAGAGTTACAAGAGTCACGCAACTGATAGCCAATCTTCAAAGAAACTACTTACGATAGAAACGGGAAGGTTAGTGGAAACTAAGTTATGAAAAAAACACTGGTCTTTCAATTTCATATCCAAAATCAGCTTTTCCTGGCGGCGCAAGTGATTCAACAAACTGAAAAGATGGTAAACTGCAGAGAATAGTTTTGACAACGAAATACTCGTGACGTTTTGAGCGGAGAATTTCGTCAGAGTAAAATGTGATGAAAGGCTCCGCTCGAAACGTCAGTATTTCGTTATCAAAACTATTCTCAACAGTTTACCACCTTTTCACTTTGCTCTATCTAAAATACTGCCTACACAGCACTCTTTTTTACAAGTGACTTAACATACAAAGACAACCAAATATTTGTAATTTTTCTGTCTGTCTGTCTGTCTGTTTATCTGTCTGTCTGGTTGTTTGTCTGTCTGTCTCTGTTTTTCCTTGTCTGTCTGTGTCTGTCTTTGCCAGCCTGCATGTCTGTCTGTCTGTCTGTCTGTCTGTCTGTCTGTGTCTGTCTGTCTGTCTGTGTCTGTCTGTCTGTCTGTGTCTGTCTGTGTCTGTCTGTGTCTGTCTGTGTCTGTCTGTGTCTGTCTGTGTCTGTCTGTGTCTGTGTCTGTGTCTGTCTGTCTGTCTGTGTCTGTCTGTCTGTCTGTCTGTAATAACCAGCTGACGAAGGTATACAGTTTGTGAGTGATCTCTTATTATTATTATTGTTTATAGGCAAAGTTCGACAGGCAGAGGTATGTTTTATTTCCTGACGCCATTTGGTGACCAAATAGCCGACAAAGTTCGTCTGAATACGAACAGGACATATTTGGCGAAGGTGAATTCTCAAGACAGTTTCAACTTGGACGGCGTGTGCAGCTCTAGTCCAGAAATAGCGACATCAAGATTGTCCTCGTCTCCGAACAGATTACGTAGTATTCGGATGTCGCCGAGTCTGAGCGCCAGGTCTTCGCCTATTCCTTTTCACCAGTACGACTCACCTTCGGGCTCGCCTCGGGAATCGTTCGCTAATTACGTTAGTGATGGTGCAGGTTATATTCACGTTTTTACGAAACAAGAAGACGTCGAAGAAAGCCGCCGAGACAAAGTTAGGAAAGCATCGCAACCGAGCATCGAGCAGGAACCGGCCTCTCCCGAGGACGAGCGTTCGACCTATATTGAAGTACTACAGGAATCCGACGTCGATAGCTCAACGTATATCGAAGTCATAGGCGAACATCAGCCGAGTAATCCAACGAAATCACGTGATAAAACTCAAAGACCACGTGGTCCTTCGGATGAGTACGGCGAACAAATTTACATTGACGTCATAGCAGATGAGCAAATGCGAGCTACCGAAGAGTCTAGGACTAAATATGAAGAGACGAGCTCCGAAACACGTGACAAAATAGGTTATGATATACGTCAGACAAGTCGCGTGTCACCTCGTGGTACACGTCATCAAATACGTCACGGGAGTAATCGCGAGATGTGCAAGACAAGAGAAAGTAGCGTCGGTTCTGCGCATTGGCGTAGTATGACGTCACAGACGAGCTCATTCGAATACAGTAGCGTGAGCAGTGAGAATGACGTGTTTAGCAGGGAAAGGGATATGAGTCTTACATCCGACGTTTTCCCCGAAGTCGAAGAGCCGACGACTTCTACCGATGACATTCTCGAAGGGGTCCCGGAAAAGAACAATAACTTGACTGAAAGTTGCGGAGAAACGGGGAGTGTCCGAGAGAGTCTCGGGAAAAGCGGAAGTTTCCGAGAAAGTCACGAGTCTGAACCGAAGGATCAAACTGTGGATACTTGGGAGCGTGAGGGAATCACGGATTGTAAAAACGCGTGTGCGAGTTCAGAAAATTTGAGCGAGAATTCTGGAAATGCGAGCGTGAGTTCAGGAAATTTGAGCGAAAATTCTGGAAATGCGCGCGTGAGTTCAGGGAATTTCAGCGAGAATTCTGGAAATGCGCGCGTGAGTTCAGGAAATTTGAGCGAGAATTCTGGAAACACGTGCGGGAATTCTGAGAATTCGTGCGACGACGACAATTCCAAGACGAGCAGCTTGCATAGCGAGACCGGAAGAGATGCCGAGGACACATCGGAGCTGCGCGACGACTCGACGAATACGAGCTCGACATCGGACGACGGCAACCCGCGAGACTCTCAGGATCTGAGCGACGATGAACTCGGCGAGAAGACTGGGCCCGGGCCTAGGAGAAGATCCGAAGAAATCCCTTTGGGGAGTGCTTCTTTTCTGAAAGCAGCCTCTCTAGGAGACGACCTTGACCCGAAGAAGAGGAACAGAAGCCTGACGACCGGCGATATGCGCTCGTTGGAGAATTGCGAGGAGCTCAGCCAGGAATTTCTGGAAGACTTGATAGAGCGGGTGACCAACCCGCAAGACTACTTCCCCCCGAAAAAGCACCCGCCTTTAGCAAGAACAACAACCGTCGATCAAGGCGGCCTTGAGGACGGAAATAGTTTTCAACAGAAAATTATCGACGAGTTAATGAACCCTACTGCTAGACCAATCGAGTCTAGGAGCCCTGGACTGAGCAGCCGAAGAAAATCAAGTGAAATCAAATATTTGTGTACAGAATGCGGTTGGACTAAAATGTGGGGGGAAAAGAGTCGATGGAAGAAGGCGAAAGCTACCAAAAATTGTGGTAGATGCAATAAAGTGATTACCAAAAGCAGTTCGAAGAGTTCTGTGAAGCGCAAAGAATCGAGTTCAAAGAAAGAACGAACTGGGTCGTTACTTGGACGGTTTACATCAAAATTTCACAGTTCAACAAGCGTGGATTACGTCGAACCAGTGGTTCGTCCAGAGAGGTCCCCCCCGGCTCATCAGGAATCGTTATTTTTGAAGAAGTTAAAGCAACGTAACTTATCCACCCATACACACTTAAGCTCTGAAGATGGGAAGCGGGTAATGTTGGGGATCGCTCCTTCACCATTTCAAACTGCGCATGCGTTGTCCATTGGAGGAGGAAGTTTGGCTTCTTTTAAGAGTCCACCAATCAAAAACGAGAACGTGTTACAGCCTTCAAAACGTCCGCTGATCACGACCCGAAGCGAGGAATCTGTGCCCTCGGGACCTCAGGGAGGGAGTTGTGTAGCAGGACGTAACGCAGTGTCTAAAACGTTGACGTATACCCCAGCGCATGATGCTGGCAAGGGAACTAATTTGCTGAAACGAGCAAATTCTTCACCTGTTTGTATCGGGACGGTGAGTGGTTCACCTGAATTTCCTAGGAAGGACGCTTGTAGTAATGCCTTGCCGTCTCTTCCTGAAGTCGAGGTGAGTGTAACATAATCAATATGGTGATATTGATGGTGGTGGTGATGATGGTAGTGATGACGATGGTGATGACGGTAGTGGTGGTAGTGATGATAATAGTGGTGGTAAGTGGTGATGGTAGTGGTGGTAGTGATGTTCGGAGTGGTGGTGATGATGGTGGTGGTGACGATGGTGATGATAGTGATGATAGTGGTGGTGATGATGATGGTGAAAATGTTGGTGGTGATGATGGTGGTGGTGATGATAGTGGTGATGATGATGGTGGTGGTCGTGATGGTGATGATAGTGGTGGTGGTGATGTTAGTGGTGATAGTGATGATGGTGATGATGGTGGTGGTGGTCATAATGGTGGTGATGATGGTGGTCGTCGTGATGGTGGTAGTGGTGGTGATGATGGTGAAAATGTTGGTGGTGATGATGGTGGTTGTGGTGGTGATTGTCATGTTGGTGGTGATGATGGTGATGATAGTGGTGATAATGATGGTGGTGGTCGTGATGGTGATGATAGTGGTGGTGGTGATGTTAGTGGTGGTAGTGATGATGGTGGTGGTGGTGATAATGGTGGTGATGATGGTGGTCGTCGTGATGGCGGTAGTGGTGGTGGTAGTGATGATGGTGGTGGTGATATTTATTGACAGTTTCAGTAAACAACACATTTTCTTTCAGGATATCCCAGACGGGACTGGAAACGTACGTTCATCAGGCTCTTTCATTGACACTCCGCCGGCTGTTCCCCCCAGAACTCGCGAAGATCCTCCCCCCGTCCCACCACGTCGTGGTACAGGAACTCAAATGTCCCGTGGGAATTCTATAAAGCTGATACGTTCACAGACCGATCCAATCAACCCAGTGATCATACCAAGTCCTATGTTGCGGGGGAAAGCTCAATTATCGCGGACAATGACAGACCCTGGGAACAAACATATTATGTTGAACGATAACATGCGTACTGCACTGTCCTTGGGCAACCTGTTGGAGGAGAGTCAGGACTCGAGGACTGGGACCAATAGAACTTTAATTAGAGTAGTGTCTCTGTCGCTAGGAGACGGGCTGGATACGCCACCACCACCGTTACCACCAAGAAAAAATTCTGGACCACCACCGCCCATTTCACCACGGCGAGGTAAGCTGATAAACTAAAAGACGATAAACGCACTAGTGGGTCAGGTTAGTGAATAAGCTAGGCAGTAAACACACTAGTGGGTCAGGTTAGTGTATAAGCTAGGCAGTAAACACACTAGTGAGTCAGGTTAGTGTATAAGCTAGACAGTAAACACACTAGTGGGTCAGGTTAGTGTATAAGCTAGACAGTAAACACACTAGTGGGTCAGGTTAGTGTATAAGCTAGACAGTAAACACACTAGTGAGTCAGGTTAGTGTATAAGCTAGACAGTAAATACACTAGTGGGTCAGGTTAGTGTATAAGCTAGACAGTAAACACACTAGTGGGTCAGGTTAGTGTATAAGCTAGGCAGTAAACACACTAGTGGGTCAGGTTAGTGTATAAGCTAGACAGTAAACACACTAGTGGATCAGGTTAGTATATAATTGGTAGATTGGGATGAGATGGGATGGGTGTACGGTTGGATATTTTCTTGTACAAGTGATAATTGTTTTTCTCTTTTCTTTTTAGTGTCAAACGATAGTGGGAAACCTTCTTGTGAATCTGAAACCTTTTCAGAGGTTAGTTAAACAATCCCGTAAAAGATGCAATGCAATTTGGAAGGATGCAGTGGTTCATGGTGAAACTTGTCTCGTAACGGCATTGGCGTATAGTTGCCAGACAAGTTGCACGAACCATTGCAAGGTGTAACATGCTGTGCAATGGTCAAGATCGTTGTGAGACAAGTTGCACGAACCATTGCAGTGTGTAACATGCTGTGCAATGATCAAGATCATTGTGAGACAAGTTGCACGAACCATTGCAGTGTGTAACATGCTGTGCAATTATCATGATCGTTGTATTGTGAGACAAGTTGCACGAACCATTGCAAGGTGTAGCATGCTGTGCAATGGTCAAGATCGTTGTGAGACAAGTTGCACGAACCATTGCAGTGTGTAACATGCTGTGCAATGGTCAAGATCGTTGTGAGACAAGTTGCACGAACCATTGCAAGGTGTAACATGCTGTGCAATGGTCAAGATCGTTGTGAGACAAGTTGTACGAACCATTGCAAGGTGTAACATGCTATGCAATGGTCAAGATCATTGTGAGACAAGATGCACGAACCATTGCAGTGTGTAACATGCTATGCAATGATCAAGATCGTTGTGAGACAAGTTGCACGAACCATTGCAGTGTGTAACATACTGTGCAATGATCAAGATCATTGTGAGACAAGTTGCACGAACCATTGCAGTGTGTAACATGCTGTGCAATGGTCAAGATCATTGTGAGACAAGATGCACGAACCATTGCGAGGTGTAACATACTGTGCAATGATCAAGATCATTGTGAGACAAGATGCACGAACCATTGCAGTGTGTAACATGCTGTGCAATGATCAAGATCGTTGTGAGACAAGTTGCACGAACCATTGCAAGGTGTAACATGCTGTGCAATGATCAAGATCGTTGTGAGACATGCAAGTTGCACGAACCATTGCAGTGTGTAACATGCTGTGCAATGATCAAGATCGTTGTGAGACAAGTTGCACGAACCATTGCAGTGTGTAACATGCTGTGCAATGATCAAGATCGTTGTGAGACATGCAAGTTGCACGAACCATTGCAGTGTGTAACATGCTGTGCACTGGTCAAGATCATTGTGAGACAAGATGCACGAACCATTGCAAGGTGTAACATGCTGTGCAATGATCAAGATCGTTGTGAGACAAGTTGTACGAACCATTGCAGTGTGTAGCATGCTGTGCAATGATCAAGATCGTTGTGAGACAAGTTGCACGAACCATTGCAGTGTGTAGCATGCTGTGCAATGATCAAGATCGTTGTGAGACAAGTTGTACGAACCATTGCGAGGTGTAACATGCTGTGCAATGATCAAGATCGTTGTGAGACAAGTTGCACGAAACTTGTTTCTGAAACATAGACTATCTTGTTAAAACTGTATTTAATTATTTAAAAATATATAAATAAAGTAAAAATAATATAATATTATTATAATAAAAATGACTTTGATTATTTAGGTCGAAAATCATGTTGGTCCTAAAATATCTAGAGCTAAACCTGATCGTAAATTCTTCCAAAAGACTCGATTATTGACAAACTTGTAACTTAAATACGTCCACTGTGGTATGATATAACATAACGTAACATAAAATATAATAACTTTTAACCCAGTGAACTCTACCGTCTATATCCGGAACGCTAAGTTACCGTTGTTTTAAAATTACGTCATTTTATGTTTTCAAATTACATCATTTCATTGTTTTAAAATTATGTCATTTTATTGTTTTAAAATTACGTCATTTCTTTAAAATTACATCATCGTATTTTTTTAAGGTTACGTCATTTTATTGTTTTACATTACGTCATTTCATTGTGTTAAAATTGCGTCATTTTATTGTTTCTAAATTATGTCATTCTTTTGTTTAGAAATTACGTCATTCTTTTGTTTTAGAATTACGTCATTTCATTCTTCTTAAATTACATTATTCCTTTGTTTCAAAATCACGTAATCCTTTCTTCTAAAATTACGTCATTCCATTGTTTCTAAATTACGTAATTCTTTGTTTTTAGAGTTACACAAAAAAAGTTTTGTTTTGTTTGATTGTTTCTAAATTACATCATTCCATTGGTTTAAAATTACGTCATTTCATTGTTTCTAAATTACGTCATTCCATTTTTTTAGTCCGCTCGCCAATTGCCAGAAAATGGCTCTTTTGGAAGTCCAAGTAAAAAGCTACCGCTGGTCGCTAAACAAAGTCAGGAGGCGCGAGAAAATTTCAAAAGTCGTAATCCTCTGTACAGTGAACATGTGAACGAGGATGAAGCATTCAATTCAAGCAGCTATCCGGAAAAATTTCCATGAAATTAAAATATCATCGTTTTGGAGAATTTCTTAATTGTAGTTCAACACGATGTAACCTTTTATGTACATGAATATATATATATATCCTAGTCTTTCTAAACATGAATTTTAGTAATTTAAGATTGGTATATCTTTCTGGAGTATCAACGTTAGAAGCAAAGAAATTTCTTCTGATGAACGCTGCTCTTTAAAGTGCCTATGTCATCCTCAGGGACTTTACATATTTATACTAATTGGAACATTCTGAGAAGATTTGTAACATCTCTTCTCAGGCGAAAATTTCATCTTCATGGATTTTTTTGCCGTTAAAATTGACGGAAGTGACGTCGAAAGAGGAATTTGTCTATATGAAAACCACTTTACAGATTCCTCTTTTGACGTCACTTCCGTCAACTTTAACGGCAAAAAAGTCCATGGAGATGAAATTTTCGCCTGAGAAGATATATTACAGATCTTCTCAGAATGTTCCAATTAGTATAAATATGTAAAGTCCACAATGCTCAGTATTTAATTGTCAGTAGTCACGTGTCAATTAATCACGACTACTGTAGTGTAGTGGTCATTTCTTGTTTTTAGTAAGACAGACTATTTTACTGAAATTCGGCAACTTCTAATTTTATAAAAAATGAGTTATGCGACGATCGTGATATCTTGGTTTGTGTCCTTAATTGTTCCGTGCGCGCATGCGCTGCGAGTATAGAGTAATGATGGTTATAAAGTCTGACGTCACGTACGTCGCCTTCTTCTGATTGGCCAATAATTGATATTGTTGCCTACCAGAAAATCATTGGCCAATCAAAAGAAGGCATGACGTACGTATAAAAAAAAACTCGGCAGCTAAATATATTCAATGTATTGAGAAATCCTTGACCAGAAATTTCTAGAAATATCGCTGGCAATACGTGGTTTTCACTGTGATGTCACAAAATTCTAAAATCTAAATTATTAAACCTATAAAGCTATTTGTTTTATATATCTTGTAGATCATCATTATGAGTATTTTTGGAAAATTTTGAGTCGATACAACTATTCCTTTTTGAGTTACAGCATTTTGAATTATATTATTGCTGACGTCAGCATAATTTTCAAACGTCGTTAAAAGTCACTTTGTACACGCAATTTATTTATTTATTTTAAATAAAAATTAAATTATTTAATTATTATTATTATTATTATTATTTAATTATTTCAATTCAACGTACAAAGCTTGGTTAAGCTTTAGAAGTGACGTGTAATTGCACTTGATATACAATCTGAAAATTCTGGTTCATACTACACTTTTTACGAGCACTTGTTTTTTGGCCGCCATCTTTGTGTACCTAATTGACCTAATTGGCGTCAACCTTCGTACCCAGGGTCTTTTGAATTGGTGTCTGCGAGGTACAAAAATATATATGGCGGCAAAAAAACAAATGCTCATATAAAGTGTAGTTTCAACCAGAATCTTTAGATTGTATATCAAATGCAATTAGACGTCACTTCTAAAGCTTAATTACCAAGCTTTGTACGTTGAATTGCGTGTACAAAGTGACTTTTAACGACATTTGAAAATTATGCTGACGTCAGCAATAATATAATTCAAAACGCTGTAACTCAAGAAGGAATGGTTGTATCGGCTCAAAATTTTCCAGAAATACTCGTAATAACGATCTACAAAATATATAAAACAACCAGCTTTATAGGTTGAATAATTTAGATTTTAGAATTTTGTGACGTCACAGTGAAAACCACGATATGTTGGTCGCCAAGTGGTCGCCACTCGTCGGCTCTCGGTCGCTCTTCGTTATGACTTCGTTATGACTTCGTTAAAGCGCGTCACCGCGCGTGTGAGGGAGATTTAAATTTTAATTTGATGTACAAAGACTGAAAGAAGTTGAACTTTTAGAAATAATTCACTTAGAAATAATTCATTTTAAAGGTAAGACATCCTACATAAAGCTTTTATAGAATGTCTTGAACGTTTTGAAATACATTTCATTTTATTTTAGGCGACTGATGATCCCGTTTAGGGTGAAACCTCTGGTAGCGAAGACTTTAAGGTAAAACTATACTTCATACTTTGTATATATATATATATTTTGTATATATATAGTAGGTAAGTGTTCTCCGGATTATATTATTAAAGTTTTGAGCTTTCAACTCGGTTCTTCGAGTCTTCTTCAGAAAAGTTTAACGGTATATTAGAATGTTCGAACAATATCCACACTATTCACCGACACTGAGGTGAATAATTGTTTTAGCATATACCTCATAAATGAAATAACAAGTTTAACATTCTTATATTTTTCGGTATTTTATACAAGACACGGCCGCTAGCAACTTGGCGTACTCGATATTTGTCGACAAAACAGTTCTTACAACTTTTGAATATATTAATGGCATAATGCTAGAAAATTGTAAAGAAACATACCTGTGGACACTCTTCTACTTAATTTTGTTGACATTTCTCGTTATTCTACAACATTAGCCTTGTTTATCAACAAAATCTCCTGCTTCGGTAAACAAAGCAAAACTGACTGCCATTTTGTTTTGCCCGCAGGTGAATAGTGCAGGATATCCCGAGCTAGAGGAACCAATCAGATTGCTTGAAAAGCATGCTAAATATATATATAGTTCAATCTACAGACACGGTGTTTCGCTGTACAACAGCTCATCAGTGTAGCTTGGAACAATCTGAATGAATTTCACCAATTACTTATACACATGCGATCGTCGGTGACAACCGCATGTGGGACAGCATCGGTGAAATACATTCAGATAGCGTGAAGTGCACATATTATATATATATATATATATATATATATATATATATATATATAGTTCAATCTACAGACACGGTGTTTCGCTGTACAACAGCTCATCAGTGTAGCTTGGAACAATCTGAATGAATTTCATCAATTACTTATACACATACGATCGTCGGTGACAACCGCATGTGGGACAGCATCGGTGAAATAATATATATATATATATATATATATATATAATAGTTAAAGCAGTCGTTTACAATAGACGACAGAGTGCTCGATACTTTTGAAGGTAGAGCAACAAGAGGAGTGGAGTGAAGTGGTGTGATCGACTGTTTTTCTTATCACAGTACACACAATCATCTGTTAATAATAGATCCTGAGTCAACAAGCAATGAAAATGTACATAGAAGTCACGCTATTGTATATAAACTTTGATAATGAACTACAAGATTTTAGCGTCGTTTTCATATAGTCACCAGCGATTATCTTATATAATCTTTGTTAATTATCTGACAGGAACAAATTAAAATGCGTGGAGAAGGATAACCAAGATACACTTAGAGGATGTGTACAAGTATCCAAACAGCTAGAGCAAGCTCAAGGCAATCCTTTAAAAGAGGTAATTAGCTTTTTATTTTATACATTCAAAGTATTTAATGAGACCATGAAGTAACCACATTGTGGGGTGTGTGGCTATTGGTTACCTTTGACTCTGCATTTCCTTACTAAAAGTATACATCTCCCTGCATTTTGCCCCAGCAGCCACTGATAGAACATTATAAGGCTATCTCGATCTGTACTGCAGGCATGATCTTTTCTTTGCAGCGATGGGAGTAGAGATAGTAGAGAGAAGATCTTGGATATTAAGTTGAATTGCTTTCTATAGTAGAGTTGGGGTTTGCGATTCCTTTACCTGTCCTTACTGATCCTTAGTCCTAGCTGTAATCATTGTTCTCTTGAGGGCAATGAAACCTATTCCTACCCACTTCCTATAAATTACCTGGTACCCCTGTCGCTTATCTCACCTCTACTGTAGAAAGCAATACAACTTCCTACCCAAGGACTTTTCCCTGCTATGTCTATTTCCACCTCTGCATTGAGAAAATCACAGCCACAAATACTGGGAGCTATAGGGTTCTATTTAGTTGGTGGTTGCTGAGCTCAAATGCTACTGCAGTCCAAATGTATGAATCCAACTATGGAAGTGTGCTGTATTTTGGTGCAAAATCTGGTGATGAAAAATTGTGCTCAAAGGTAATATACTTAAGTCATGGGCCCCTTGCATTATGCAACTTGTGGTTCAGGGCCTGGTTGCCAGTACAGTATAGCTTTTTTCTGCAACATATGTTGCCTGTGGGATTCCTGGGCCAAAGTGGTTAATAATTATAGTGTTCGACAAGAGACCATGAAGTAACCACATTGGGTGGGGTGTTTGGCTATTGGTTAAGCTTTGACTCTGTATTTTGTTACTGAAAGTATACATCCCCCTGCATTTTGCCCCAGCAGCCACTCCCAGGTTGAGAATCTTGCCAAGATCTTGGCAAGATCTTGGCAAGATCTTGGCAAGATCTTGCCAAGATGTTGAACCTGGGAGCTGACATAACATTATAAGGCTATCTCTGTACTGCAGGCATGATCTTTTCTTTGCAGCGATGGGAGTAGAGATAGTAGAGAAAAGATCTTGGATATTAAGTTGAATTGCTTTCTATAGTAGAGTTGGGGTTTGCGATTCCTTTACCTGTCCTTACTGATCCTTAGTCCTAGCTGTAATCATTGTTCTCTTGAGGGCAATGAAACCTATTCCTACCCACTTCCTATAAATTACCTGGTACCCCTGTCGCTTATCTCACCTCTACTGTAGAAAGCAATACAACTTCCTACCCAACCTGACATTTCCCTGCTTTGTCTATTTCCACCTCTGCACTGAGAAAATCACAGCCACAAATACTGGGAGCTATATAGGGTTCTATTGAGTTGGTTGTTGCTGAGCTCAAATGCAGTATTTTGGTCCAAAATCTGGTGATGAAAGATTGTGCTCAAAGGTAATATACTAGTCATGGGCCTCTTGCATTATGCAACTTGTGGTTCAGGGCCTGGTTGCCAGTACAGTATAGCTTTTTCTGCAACATAATTATGTTGCCTGTGGGATACCTGGGCCTAAGTGGTTAATAATTATAGTGTTCGACAAGAGACTATGAAGTAACCACATTGGGTGGAGTATGTGGCTATTGGTTACCTTTGACTCTGCATTTCCTTACTAAAAGTATACATCTCGTTGCATTTTGCCCCAGCAGCCACTGACAGAACATTAAGGCTTATAATCTCTGTACTGCAGGCATGATCTTTTCTTAATTGCAGCGATGGGAGTACAGATAGTAGAGAAAAGATCTTTGGATATTAAGTTGAATTGCTTTCTATAGTAGAGTTGGGGTTTGCGATTCCTTTACCTGTCCTTACTGATCCTTAGTCCTAGCTGTAATCATTGTTCTCTTGAGGGCAATGAAACCTATTCCTACCCACTTCCTATAAATTACCTGGTACCCCTGTCGCTTATCTCACCTCTACTGTAGAAAGCAATACAACTTCCTACCCAAGGACTTTTCCCTGCTATGTCTATTTCCACCTCTGCAGTGAGGAAATCACAGCCACAAATACTGGGAGCTATAGGGTTCTATTTAGTTGGTGGTTGCTGAGCTCAAATGCAGTATTTCGGTCCAAAATCTGGTGATGAAAAATTGTGCTCAAAGGTAATATACTAATCATGGGCCCACAAGTACAGTATAGTTTTTTCTGCAACATATCTTGCCTGTGGGATTCCTGGGCCTAAGTGGTTAATGATATAGTGTTCGACAACAGACTATGAAGTAACCACATTGGGTGGGGTGTGTGTCTATTGGTTACCTGTGACTATGCATTTCCATACTATATACATCTCATTGCATTTTTACCCCAGCAGCCACTGACAGAACATTGAGGCTATCTCTGTACTGCAGGCATGATCTTTTCTTTGCAGCGATGCGAGTAGAGATAGTAGAGAAAAGATATTGGATATTAAGTTGAATTGCTTTCTATAGTAAAGTTGGGTTTGCGATTCCTTTACCTGTCCTTACTGATCCTTAGTCCTAGCTGTAATCATTGTTCTCTTGAGGGCAATGAAACCTATTCCTACCCACTTCCTATAAATTACCTGGTACCCCTGTCGCTTATCTCACCTCTACTGTAGAAAGCAATACAACTTCCTACCCAAGGACTTTTCCCTGCTATGTCTATTTCCACCTCTGCATTGAGAAAATCACAGCCACAAATACTGGGAGCTATAGGGTTCTATTTAGTTGGTGGTTGCTGAGCTCAAATGCTACTGCAGTCCAAATGTATGAATCCAACTATGGAAGTGTGCTGTATTTTGGTGCAAAATCTGGTGATGAAAAATTGTGCTCAAAGGTAATATACTTAAGTCATGGGCCCCTTGCATTATGCAACTTGTGGTTCAGGGCCTGGTTGCCAGTACAGTATAGCTTTTTTCTGCAACATATGTTGCCTGTGGGATTCCTGGGCCAAAGTGGTTAATAATTATAGTGTTCGACAAGAGACCATGAAGTAACCACATTGGGTGGGGTGTTTGGCTATTGGTTAAGCTTTGACTCTGTATTTTGTTACTGAAAGTATACATCCCCCTGCATTTTGCCCCAGCAGCCACTCCCAGGTTGAGAATCTTGCCAAGATCTTGGCAAGATCTTGGTAAGATCTTGGCAAGAACTTGGTAAGATCTTGCCAAGACCTTGGCAAGATCTTGCAAGATCTTGCAAGATCTTGCCAAGATGTTGAACCTGGGAGCTGACAGAACATTATAAGGCTATCTCTGTACTGCAGGCATGATCTTTTCTTTGCAGCGATGGGAGTAGAGATAGTAGAGAAAAGATCTTGGATATTAAGTTGAATTGCTTTCTATAGTAGAGTTGGGGTTTGCGATTCCTTTACCTGTCCTTACTGATATCCTTAGTCCTAGCTGTAATCATTGTTCTCTTGCATGAGGGCAATGAAACCTATTCCTACCCACTTCCTATAAATTACCTGGTACCCCTGTCGCTTATCTCACCTCTACTGTAGAAAGCAATACAACTTCCTACCCAACCTGACATTTCCCTGCTTTGTCTATTTCCACCTCTGCACTGAGAAAATCACAGCCACAAATACTGGGAGCTATATAGGGTTCTATTTAGTTGGTTGTTGCTGAGCTCAAATGCAGTATTTTGGTCCAAAATCTGGTGATGAAAGATTGTGCTCAAAGGTAATATACTAGTCATGGGCCTCTTGCATTATGCAACTTGTGGTTCAGGGCCTGGTTGCCAGTACAGTATAGCTTTTTCTGCAACATAATTATGTTGCCTGTGGGATACCTGGGCCTAAGTGGTTAATAATTATAGTGTTCGACAAGAGACTATGAAGTAACCACATTGGGTGGAGTATGTGGCTATTGGTTACCTTTGACTCTGCATTTCCTTACTAAAAGTATACATCTCGTTGCATTTTGCCCCAGCAGCCACTGACAGAACATTGAGGCTTATAATCTCTGTACTGCAGGCATGATCTTTTCTTTGCAGCGATGGGAGTACAGATAGTAGAGAAAAGATCTTGGATATTAAGTTGAATTGCTTTCTATAGTAGAGTTGGGGTTTGCGATTCCTTTACCTGTCCTTACTGATCCTTAGTCCTAGCTGTAATCATTGTTCTCTTGAGGGCAATGAAACCTATTCCTACCCACTTCCTATAAATTACCTGGTACCCCTGTCGCTTATCTCACCTCTACTGTAGAAAGCAATACAACTTCCTACCCAAGGACTTTTCCCTGCTATGTCTATTTCCACCTTTGCAGTGAGAAAATCACAGCCACAAATACTGGGAGCTATAGGGTTCTATTTAGTTGGTGGTTGCTGAGCTCAAATGCAGTATTTCGGTCCAAAATCTGGTGATGAAAAATTGTGCTCAAAGGTAATATACTAGTCATGGGCCCACCAGTACAGTATAGTTTTTTCTGCAACATATCTTGCCTGTGGGATTCCTGGGCCTAAGTGGTTAATGATATAGTGTTCGACAACAGACTATGAATTAAGTAACCACATTGGGTGGGGTGTGTGTCTATTGGTTACCTGTGACTATGCATTTCCGTACTATATACATCTCATTGCATTTTTACCCCAGCAGCCACTGACAGAACATTGAGGCTATCTCTGTACTGCTGGCATGATCTTTTCTTTGCAGCGATGCGAGTAGAGATAGTAGAGAAAAGATATTGGATATTAAGTTGAATTGCTTTCTATAGTAGAGTTGGGGCTTGCGATTCCTTTACCTGTCCTTACTGATCCTTAGTCCTAGCTGTAATCATTGTTCTCTTGAGGGCAATGAAACCTATTCCTACCCACTTCCTATAAATTACCTGGTACCCCTGTCGCTTATCTCACCTCTACTGTAGAAAGCAATACAACTTCCTACCCAAGGACATTTCCCTGCTTTGTCGCTATTTCCACCTCTGTACTGAGAAAATCACAGCCACAAATACTGGGAGCTATAGGGTTCTATTTAGTTGGTGGTTGCTGAGCTCAAATGCAGTATTTCGGTCCAAAATCTGGTGATGAAACATTGTGCTCAAAGGTAATATACTAGTCATGGGCCCATTGCATTATGCAACTTGTGGTTCAGGGCCTGGTTGCCAGTACAGTATAGTTTTTTCTGCAACATATGTTGCCTGTGGGATTCCTGGGCCTAAGTGGTTAATAATTATAGTGTTCGACAAGAGACCATGAAGTAACTACATTGGGTGGAGTGTGTGGCTATTGGTTACCTTTGACTATGCATTTCCATACTAGAAGTATACATCTTGTTGCATTTTCCCCAGCAGCCACTGACAGAACATTGAGGCTATCTCTGTACTGCAGGCATGATGTTTTCTTTGCAGCGATGGGAGTAGAGAAAAGATCTTGGATATTAAGTTGAATTGCTTTCTATAGTAGAGTTGGGGTTTGCGATTCCTTTACCTGTCCTTACTGATCCTTAGTCCTAGCTGTAATCATTGTTCTCTTTAGGGCAATGAAACCTATTCCTACCCACTTCCTATAAATTACCTGGTACCCCTGTCGCTTATCTCACCTCTACTGTAGAAAGCAATACAACTTCCTACCCAAGGACTTTTACCTGCTATGTCTATTTCCACCTCTGCATTGAGAAAATCACAGCCACAAATACTGGGAGCTATAGGGTTCTATTTAGTTGGTGGTTGCTGAGCTCAAATGCAGTACTTAGAGCATTCCAAACGTATGAATCCAATTATGGAAGTGTACTGTATTTCGGTCCAAAATCTGGTCATGAAAAATTGTGCTCAAAGGTAATATACTAGTCATGTCACAAATTCCATAGTTGGTGTGCTATACAATGAACTAGAATATTTTAGCCGTACTTATTTGTGCTAAATATTTTCGCCTTATTTCAAAAGTTGAGAAAATGGCCAAAATCTGTCAAAAAGAAAAGCCTTTACTTTTTGACCGATTTTGACCATTTTTTCAACTTTTAAAATAAGGTAAAAAAACCCGATGATTTAGCACAAATAAAGCCTTTTTTGAGCTTCTGGCGAAACACGAAGACTTTATTTGTGCTAAATATTCATATTTTAGCCTTACTTCCAAACTTGAAAAATGGCCAAAATCGGTCAAAAAGTAAAGGCTAACCCCTTTACTTTTTGACCGATTTTGACCATAAAAAGTAAAAAAGTAAACTGGTTTATCTCATTAAAAATTGAATGGATTGTTCTACTTTTTTCAGTGGTTATTTCATAGTTGGTGTGCTATACAATGAACGAAAATATTTAGCCTTACTTCCAAAGTTGAAAAATGGCCAAAATCGGTCAAAAAGTAAAGGCTAACCCCTTTACTTTTTGACCGATTTTGACCAAAAAAAGTAAAAAAGTAAACTGGTTTATCTCATTCAAAATTGAATGGATTTGTTCTACTTTTTTCAGTGGTTATTCCATAGTTGGTGTGCTATACAATGAACTAAAATATTTAGCCTTACTTCCAAAGTTGAAAAATGGCCAAAATCGGTCAAAAAGTAAAGGCTAACCCCTTTACTTTTTGACCGATTTTGACCATAAAAAGTAAAAAAGTAAACTGGTTTATCTCATTAAAAATTGAATGGATTGTTCTACTTTTTTCAGTGGTTATTCCATAGTTGGTGTGCTATACAATGAACTAAAATATTTAGCCTTACTTCCAAAGTTGAAAAATGGCCAAAATCGGTCAAAAAGTAAAGGCTAACCCCTTTACTTTTTGACCGATTTTGACCATAAAAAGTAAAAAAGTAAACTGGTTTATCTCATTAAAAATTGAATGGATTGTTCTACTTTTTTCAGTGGTTATTTCATAGTTGGTGTGCTATACAATGAACTAAAATATTTAGCCTTACTTCCAAAGTTGAAAAATCGCCAAAATCGGTCAAAAAGTAAAGGCTAACCCCTTTACTTTTTGACCGATTTTGACCAAAAAAAGTAAAAAAGTAAACTGGTTTATCTCATTAAAAATTGAATGGATTGTTCTACTTTTTTCAGTGGTTATTCCATAGTTGGTGTGCTATACAATGAACTAAAATATTTAGCCTTACTTCCAAACTTGAAAAATGGCCAAAATCGGTCAAAAAGTAAAGGCTAACCCCTTTACTTTTTGACCGATTTTGACCATAAAAAGTAAAAAAGTAAACTGGTTTATCTCATTAAAAATTGAATGGATTGTTCTACTTTTTTCAGTGGTTATTTCATAGTTGGTGTGCTATACAATGAACGAAAATATTTAGCCTTACTTCCAAAGTTGAAAAATGGCCAAAATCGGTCAAAAAGTAAAGGCTAACCCCTTTACTTTTTGACCGATTTTGACCAAAAAAAGTAAAAAAGTAAACTGGTTTATCTCATTAAAAATTGAATGGATTGTTCTACTTTTTTCAGTGGTTATTCCATAGTTGGTGTGCTATACAATGAACTAAAATATTTTGCCTTACTTCCAAAGTTGAAAAATGGCCAAAATCGGTCAAAAAGTAAAGGCTAACCCCTTTACTTTTTGACCGATTTTGACCATAAAAAGTAAAAAAGTAAACTGGTTTATCTCATTAAAAATTGAATGGATTGTTCTACTTTTTTCAGTGGTTATTCCATAGCTCGTGTGCTATACAATGAACTAAAATATTTAGCCTTACTTCCAAAGTTGAAAAATGGCCAAAATCGGTCAAAAAGTAAAGGCTAACCCCTTTACTTTTTGACCGATTTTGACCATAAAAAGTAAAAAAGTAAACTGGTTTATCTCATTAAAAATTGAATGGATTGTTCTACTTTTTTCAGTGGTTTATTCCATAGTTGGTGTGCTATACAATGAACTAAAATATTTTGCCTTACTTCAAAGTTGAAAAATGGCCAAAATCGGTCAAAAAGTAAAGGCTAACCCCTTTACTTTTTGACCGATTTTGACCATAAAAAGTAAAAAAGTAAACTGGTTTATCTCATTAAAAATTGAATGGATTGTTCTACTTTTTTTCAGTGGTTATTCCATAGCTCGTGTGCTATACAATGAACTAAAATATTTAGCCTTACTTCCAAAGTTGAAAAATGGCCAAAATCGGTCAAAAAAGTAAAGGCTAACCCCTTTACTTTTTGACCGATTTTGACCAAAAAAAGTAAAAAAGTAAACTGGTTTATCTCATTAAAAATTGAATGGATTGTTCTACTTTTTTCAGTGGTTATTCCATAGTTGGTGTGCTATACAATGAACTAAAATATTTTGCCTTACTTCCAAAGTTGAAAAATGGCCAAAATCGGTCAAAAAGTAAAGGCTAACCCCTTTACTTTTTGACCGATTTTGACCATAAAAAGTAAAAAAGTAAACTGGTTTATCTCATTAAAAATTGAATGGATTGTTCTACTTTTTTCAGTGGTTATTCCATAGCTCGTGTGCTATACAATGAACTAAAATATTTAGCCTTACTTCCAAAGTTGAAAAATGGCCAAAATCGGTCAAAAAGTAAAGGCTAACCCCTTTACTTTTTGACCGATTTTGACCATAAAAAGTAAAAAAGTGAACTGGTTTATCTCATTAAAAATTGAATGGATTGTTCTACTTTTTTCAGTGGTTATTCCATAGTTGGTGTGCTATACAATGAACTAAAATATTTTGCCTTACTTCCAAAGTTGAAAAATGGCCAAAATCGGTCAAAAAGTAAAGGCTAACCCCTTTACTTTTTGACCGATTTTGACCATAAAAAGTAAAAAAGTAAACTGGTTTATCTCATTAAAAATTGAATGGATTGTTCTACTTTTTTCAGTGGTTATTCCATAGCTCGTGTCCTATACAATGAACTAAAATATTTAGCCTTACTTCCAAAGTTGAAAAATGGCCAAAATCGGTCAAAAAGTAAAGGCTAACCCCTTTACTTTTTGACCGATTTTGACCATAAAAAGTAAAAAAGTAAAGTGGTTTATCTCATTAAGAACTGAATGGATTGTTCTACTTTTTTCAGTGGTTATTCCATAGTTGGTGTGCTATACAATGAACTAAAATATTTAGCCTTACTTCCAAAGTTGAAAAATGGCCAAAATCGGTCAAAAAGTAAAGGCTAACCCCTTTACTTTTTGACCGATTTTGACCATAAAAAGTAAAAAAGTAAAGTGGTTTATCTCATTAAGAACTGAATGGATTGTTCTACTTTTTTCAGTGGTTATTCCATAGTTGGTGTGCTATACAATGAACTAAAATATTTAGCCTTACTTCCAAAGTTGGAAAATGGCCAAAATCGGTCAAAAAGTAAAGGCTAACCCCTTTACTTTTTGACCGATTTTGACAATAAAAAGTAAAGTGGTTTATCTCATTAAAAATTGAATGGATTGTTCTACTTTTTTCAGTGGTTATTCCATAGTTGGTGTGCTATACAATCAACTAAAATATTTAGCCTTACTTCCAAAGTTGAAAAATGGCCAAAATCGGTCAAAAAGTAAAGGCTAACCCCTTTACTTTTTGACCGATTTTGACCATAAAAAGTAAAAAAGTAAACTGGTTTATCTCATTAAAAATTGAATGGATTGTTCTACTTTTTTCAGTGGTTATTCCATAGCTCGTGTGCTATACAATGAACTAAAATATTTAGCCTTACTTCCAAAGTTGAAAAATGGCCAAAATCGCTCAAAAAGTAAAGGCTAACCCCTTTACTTTTTGACCGATTTTGACCATAAAAAGTAAAAAAGTAAACTGGTTTATCTCATTAAAAATTGAATGGATTGTTCTACTTTTTTCAGTGGTTATTCCATAGCTCGTGTGCTATACAATGAACTAAAATATTTAGCCTTACTTCCAAAGTTGAAAAATGGCCAAAATCGGTCAAAAAGTAAAGGCTAACCCCTTTACTTTTTGACCGATTTTGACCATAAAAAGTAAAAAAGTAAACTGGTTTATCTCATTAAAAATTGAATGGATTGTTCTACTTTTTTCAGTGGTTATTCCATAGTTGGTGTGCTATACAATGAACTAAAATATTTAGCCTTACTTCCAAAGTTGAAAAATGGCCAAAATCGGTCAAAAAGTAAAGGCTAACCCCTTTACTTTTTGACCGATTTTGACCATAAAAAGTAAAAAAGTAAAGTGGTTTATCTCATTAAGAATTGAATGGATTGTTCTACTTTTTTCAGTGGTTAGGCCATAGTTGGTGTGCTATACAATGAACTAAAATATTTAGCCTTACTTCCAAAGTTGAAAAATGGCCAAAATCGGTCAAAAAGTAAAGGCTAACCCCTTTACTTTTTGACCGATTTTGACCATAAAAAGTAAAGTGGTTTATCTCATTAAAAATTGAATGGATTGTTCTACTTTTTTCAGTGGTTATTCCATAGTTGGTGTGCTATACAATCAACAAAAATATTTAGCCTTACTTCCAAAGTTGAAAAATGGCCAAAATCGGTCAAAAAGTAAAGGCTAACCCCTTTACTTTTTGACCGATTTTTGACCATAAAAAGTATTAAAAGTAAACTGGTTTATCTCATTAAAAATGGAATGGATTGTTCTACTTTTTTCAGTGGTTATTCCATAGTTGTGTGTGCTATACAATGAACTAAAATATTTAGCCTTACTTCCAAAGTTGAAAAATGGCCAAAATCGGTCAAAAAGTAAAGGCTAACCCCTTTACTTTTTGACCGATTTTGACCATAAAAAGTAAAAAAGTAAACTGGTTTTATCTCATTAAAAATTGAATGGATTGTTCTACTTTTTTCAGTGGTTATTCCATAGTTGGTGTGCTATACAATGAACTAAAATATTTAGCCTTACTTCCAAAGTTGAAAAATGGCCAAAATCGGTCAAAAAGTAAAGGCTAACCCCTTTACTTTTTGACCGATTTTTGACCATAAAAAGTAAAAAAGTAAACTGGTTTATCTCATTAAAAATTGAATGGATTGTTCTACTTTTTTCAGTGGTTATTCCATAGTTGGTGTGCTATACAATGAACTAAAATATTTAGCCTTACTTCCAAAGTTGAAAAATGGCCAAAATCGGTCAAAAAGTAAAGGCTAACCCCGTTACTTTTTGACCGATTTTGACCATAAAAAGTAAAAAAGTAAACTGGTTTATCTCATTAAAAATTGAATGGATTGTTCTACTTTTTTCAATGGTTATTCCATAGTTGGTGCTATACAATGAACTAAATATTTAGCCTTACTTCCAAAGTTGAAAAATGGCCAAAATCGGTCAAAAAGTAAAGGCTAACCCCTTTACTTTTTGACCGATTTTGACCATAAAAAGTAAAAAAGTAAACTGGTTTATCTCATTAAAAATTGAATGGATTGTTCTACATTTTTCAGTGGTTATTCCATAGTTGGTGTGCTATACAATGAACTAAAATATTTAGCCTTACTTCCAAAGTTGAAAAATGGCCAAAATCGGTCAAAAAGTAAAGGCTAACCCCTTTACTTTTTGACCGATTTTGACCATAAAAAGTAAAAAAGTAAACTGGTTTATCTCATTAAAAATTGAATGGATTGTTCTACTTTTTTCAGTGGTTATTCCATAGCTCGTGTGCTATACAATGAACTAAAATATTTAGCCTTACTTCCAAAGTTGAAAAATGGCCCAAATCGGTCAAAAAGTAAAGGCTAACCCCTTTACTTTTTGACCGATTTTGACCATAAAAAGTAAAAAAGTAAACTGGTCTATCTCATTAAAAATTGAATGGATTGTTCTACTTTTTTCAGTGGTTATTCCATAGTTGGTGTGCTATACAATGAACTAAAATATTTAGCCTTACTTCCAAAGTTGAAAAATGGCCAAAATCGGTCAAAAAGTAAAGGCTAACCCCTTTACTTTTTGACCGATTTTGACCATAAAAAGTAAAAAAGTAAACTCGTTTATCTCATTAAAAATTGAATGGATTGTTCTACTTTTTTCAGTGGTTATTCCATAGTTGGTGTGCTATACAATGAACTAAAATATTTAGCCTTACTTCCAAAGTTGAAAAATGGCCAAAATCGGTCAAAAAGTAAAGGCTAACCCCTTTACTTTTTGACCGATTTTGACCATAAAAAGTAAAAAAGTAAACTGGTTTATCTCATTAAAAATTGAATGGATTGTTCTACTTTTTTCAGTGGTTATTCCATAGCTCGTGTGCTATACAATGAACTATAATATTTAGCCTTACTTCCAAAGTTGAAAAATGGCCAAAATCGGTCAAAAAGTAAAGGCTAACTAACCCCTTTACTTTTTGAACGATTTTGACCATAAAAAGTAAAAAAGTAAACTGGTTTATCTCATTAAAAATTGAATGGATTGTTCTACTTTTTTCAGTGGTTATTCCATAGTTGGTGTGCTATACAATGAACTAAAATATTTAGCCTTACTTCCAAAGTTGAAAAATGGCCAAAATCGGTCAAAAAGTAAAGGCTAACCCCTTTACTTTTTGACCGATTTTGACCATAAAAAGTTAAAAAGTAAACTGGTTTATCTCATTAAAAATGAAATTGTTCGACTTTTTTCAGTGGTTATTCCATAGATGGTCGTACAATGAACTAAAATAGCCTTACTTCCAAAGTTGAAAAATGGCCAAAATCGGTCAAAAAAGTAAAGGCTAACCCCTTTTTTTGACCATAAAAAAAAAAGTAAACTGGTTTGATCTCATTTAAATTGAATGGATTGTTCTACTTTTGTTTATTCCATAGTTTTCCAATGAAATGTTTACCTTACTTCCAAAGTTGAAAAATTAAATTCAAAAAATAAAAAATACTTTTTTGACCGATTTGACCAAAAAAGTAAAAGTCTCATTAAAAAAAATATGATGTTGTTGACTTTTTTCAGTGGTTATTCCATAGTTGGTGTGCTAAATGAAACTAAAAATATTTAGCTTCCAAAGTTAAAAAATGGCAAAATCGGTCAAAAAGTAAAGGCTAACCCCTTAACTTTTTGACCGATTTGACCATAAAAAGTAAAAAAAAGTAACTGGTTTATCTCATTGAATGGATTGAATTTTTGGTTTCGGTTTACATTTTTTTATTTTAGATTTGAATAGTAAAAAAATATTGGTTAAAAATCAAGCCAATTTTGTAGTTTCTATACAATGAACTAAAATATTTCGCTTACTTCCAAAGTTGAATAATGGAAAAATCGGTCAAAAAGTAAAGGCTAACCCCTTTACTTTTGACCGATTTTGACCATAAAAAGTAAAAAAATAAACTCGTTTATCTCATTAAAAATTGAATGGATTGTTCTACTTTTTTCAGTGGTAATTCCATAGCTCGTGTGCTATACAATGAACTAAAATATTTAGCCTTACTTCCAAAGTTGAAAAATGGCCAAAATCGGTCAAAAAGTAAAGGCTAACCCCTTTACTTTTTGACCGATTTTGACCATAAAAAGTAAAAAAGTAAACTGGTCTATCTCATTAAAAATTGAATGGATTGTTCTACTTTTTTCAGTGGTTATTCCATAGTTGGTGTGCTATACAATGAACTAAAATATTTAGCCTTACTTCCAAAGTTGAAAAATGGCCAAAATCGGTCAAAAAGTAAAGGCTAACCCCTTTACTTTTTGACCGATTTTGACCATAAAAAGTAAAAAAGTAAACTGGTTTATCTCATTAAAAATTGAATGGATTGTTCTACTTTTTTCAGTGGTTATTCCATAGTTGGTGTGCTATACAATGAACTAAAATATTTAGCCTTACTTCCAAAGTTGAAAAATGGCCAAAATCGGTCAAAAAGTAAAGGCTAACCCTTTACTTTTTGACCGATTTTGACCATAAAAAGTAAAAAAGTAAACTGGTTTATCTCATTAAAAATTGAATGGATTGTTCTACTTTTTTCAGTGGTTATTCCATAGTTGGTGTGCTATACAATGAACTAAAATATTTAGCCTTACTTCCAAAGTTGAAAAATGGCCAAAATCGGTCAAAAAGTAAAGGCTAACCCCTTTACTTTTTGACCGATTTTGGACCATGAAAAGTAAAAAAGTAAACTGGTTTATCTCATTAAAAATTGAATGGATTGTTCTACTTTTTTCAGTGGTTTATTCCATAGTTGGTGTGCTATACAATGAACTAAAATATTTAGCCTTACTTCCAAAGTTGAAAAATGGCCAAAATCGATCAAAAAGTAAAGGCTAACCCCTTTACTTTTTGACCGATTTTGACCATAAAAAGTAAAAAAGTAAACTGGTTTATCCTCATTAAAAATTGAATGGATTGTTCTACTTTTTTTCAGTGGTTATTCCATAGTTGGTGTGCTATACAATGAACTCAAATATTTAGCCTTACTTCCAAAGTTGAAAAATGGCCAAAATCGGTCAAAAAGTAAAGGCTAACCCCTTTACTTTTTGACCGATTTTGACCATAAAAAGTAAAAAAGTAAACTGGTCTATCTCATTAAAAATTGAATGGATTGTTCTGTACTTTTTTCAGTGGTTATTCCATAGTTGGTGTGCTATACAATGAACTAAAATATTTAGCCTTACTTCCAAAGTTGAAAAATGGCCAAAATCGGTCAAAAAGTAAAGGCTAACCCCTTTACTTTTTGACCGATTTTGACCATAAAAAAGTAAAAAAGTAAACTGGTTTTATCTCATTAAAAATTGAATGGATTGTTCTACTTTTTTCAGTGGTTATTCCATAGCTCGTGTGCTATACAATGAACTAAAATATTTAGCCTTACTTCCAAAGTTGAAAAATGGCCAAAATCGGTCAAAAAGTAAAGGCTAACCCCTTTACTTTTTGACCGATTTTGACCATAAAAAGTAAAAAAGTAAACTGGTTCTATCTCATTAAAAATTGAATGGATTGTTCTACTTTTTTCAGTGGTTATTCCATAGTTGGTGTGCTATACAATGAACTAAAATATTTAGCCTTACTTCCAAATTTGAAAAATTGCCAAAAATCGGTCAAAAAGTAAAGGCTAACCCCTTTACTTTTTGACCGATTTTGACCATAAAAAGTAAAAAAGTAAACTGGTTTATCTCATTAAAAATTGAATGGATTGTTCTACTTTTTTCAGTGGTTATTCCATAGTTGGTGTGCTATACAATGAACTAAAATATTTAGCCTTACTTCCAAAGTTGAAAAATGGCCAAAATCGGTCAAAAAGTAAAGGCTAACCCCTTTACTTTTTGACCGATTTTGACCATAAAAAGTAAAAAAGTAAACTGGTTTATCTCATTAAAAATTGAATGGATTGTTCTACTTTTTTCAGTGGTTATTCCATAGTTTGTGTGCTATACAATGAACTAAAATATTTAGCCTTACTTCCAAAGTTGAAAAATGGCCAAAATCGGTCAAAAAGTAAAGGCTAACCCCTTTACTTTTTGACCGATTTTGACCATAAAAAGTAAAAAAGTAAACTGGTTTATCTCATTAAAAATTGAATGGATTGTTCTACTTTTTTCAGTGGTTATTCCATAGTTGGTGTGCTATACAATGAACTAAAATATTTAGCCTTACTTCCAAAGTTGAAAAATGGCCAAAAATCGGTCAAAAAGTAAAGGCTAACCCCTTTACTTTTTTGACCGATTTTGACCATAAAAAGTAAAAAAGTAAACTGGTCGTATCTCATTAAAAATAGAATGGATTGTTCTACTTTTTTCAGTGGTTATTCCATAGTTGGTGTGCTATACAATGAACTAAAATATTTAGCCTTACTTCCAAAGTTGAAAAATGGCCAAAATCGGTCAAAAAGTAAAGGCTAACCCCTTTACTTTTTGACCGATTTTGACCATAAAAAGTTAAAAGTAAACTGGTTTATCTCATTAAAAATTGAATGGATTGTTCTACATTTTTCAGTGGTTATTCCATAGTTGGTGTGCTATACAATGAACTAAAATATTTAGCCTTACTTCCAAAGTTGAAAAATGGCCAAAATCGGTCAAAAAGTAAAGGCTAACCCCTTTACTTTTTGACCGATTTTGACCATAAAAAGTAAAAAAAGTAAACTGGTCTATCTCAATTAAAAATTGAAAATGGATTGTTCTACTTTTTTCAGTGGTTATTCCATAGCTCGTGTGCTATACAATGAACTAAAATATTTAGCCTTACTTCCAAAGTTGAAAAATGGCCAAAATCGGTCAAAAAGTAAAGGCTAACCCCTTTACTTTTTGACCGATTTTGACCATAAAAAGTAAAAAAGTAAACTGGTTTATCTCATTAAAAATTGAATGGATTGTTCTACTTTTTTCAGTGGTTATTCATAGTTGGTGTGCTATACAATGAACTAAAATATTTAGCCTTACTTCCAAAGTAGAAAATATGGCCAAAATCGGTCTAAAAGTAAAGGCTAACCCCTTTACTTTTTGACCGATTTTGACCATAAAAAGTAAAAAAGTAAACTGGTTTATCTCATTAAAAATTGAATGGATTGTTCTACTTTTTTCAGTGGTTATTCCATAGTTGGTGTCCTATACAATGAACTAAAATATTTAGCCTTACTTCCAAAGTTGAAAAATGGCCAAAATCGTTCAAAAAGTAAAGGCTAACCCCTTTACTTTTTTGACGCGATTTTGACCATAAAAAGTAAAAAAGTAAACTGGTTTATCTCATTAAAAATTGAATGGATTGTTCTACTTTTTTCAGTGGTTATTCCATAGTTGGTGTGCTATACAATGAACTAAAATATTTAGCCTTACTTCCAAAGTTGAAAAATGGCCAAAAATCGGTCAAAAAGTAAAGGCTAACCCCTTTACCTTTTTGACCGATTTTGACCATAAAAAGTAAAAAAGTAAACTGGTTTATCTCATTAAAAATTGAATGGATTGTTCTACTTTTTTCAGTGGTTATTCCATAGTTGGTGTTGCTATACAATGAACTAAAATATTTAGCCTTACTTCCAAAGTTGAAAAATGGCCAAAATCGGTCAAAAAGTAAAGGCTAACCCCTTTACTTTTTGACCGATTTTGACCATAAAAAGTAAAAAAGTAAACTGGTTTATCTCATTAAAAATTGAATGGATTGTTCTACTTTTTTCAGTGGTTATTCCCATAGTTGGTGTGCTATACAATGAACTAAAATATTTAGCCTTACTTCCAAAGTTGAAAAATGGCCAAAATCGGTTCAAAAAGTAAAGGCTAACCCCTTTACTTTTTGACCGATTTTGACCATAAAAAGTAAAAAAGTAAAACTGGTCTATCTCATTAAAAATTGAATGGATTGGTTCTACTTTTTTCAGTGGTTATTCCATAGTTGGTGTGCTATACAATGAACTAAAATATTTAGCCTTACTTCCAAAGTTGAAAAATGGCCAAAATCGGTCAAAAAGTAAAGGCTAACCCCTTTACTTTTTGACCGATTTTGACCATAAAAAGTAAAAAAGTAAAACTGGTTTATCTCATTAAAAATTGAATGGATTGTTCTACTTTTTTCAGTGGTTATTCCATAGATGGTGGTCCTATACAATGAACTAAAATATTTAGCCTTACTTCCAAAGTTGAAAAATGGCCAAAAATCGGTCAAAAAAGTAAAGGCTAAACCCGTTACTTTTTGACCGATTTTGACCATAAAAAGTAAAAAAGTAAACTTGTTTATCTCATTAAAAATTGAATGGATTGTTCTACTTTTTTCAGTGGTTATTCCATAGTTGGTGTGCTATACAATGAACTAAAATATTTAGCCTTACTTCCAAAGTTGAAAAATGGCCAAAATCGGTCAAAAAGTAAAGGCTAACCCCTTTACTTTTTGACCGATTTTGACCATAAAAAGTAAAAAAGTAAACTGGTTTATCTCATTAAAAATTGAATGGATTGTTCTACTTTTTTCAGTGGTTATTCCATAGTTGGTGTGCTATACAATGAACTAAAATATTTAGCCTTACTTCCAAAGTTGAAAAATGGCCAAAATCGGTCAAAAAGTAAAGGCTAAACCCCTTTACTTTTTGACCGATTTTGACCATAAAAAGTAAAAAAAGTAAACTGGTTTATCTCATTAAAAATTGAATGGATTGTTCTACTTTTTTCAGTGGTTATTCCATAGTTGGTTGTGCTATACAATGAACTAAAATATTTAGCCTTACTTCCAAAGTTGAAAAATGGCCAAAATCGGTCAAAAAGTAAAGGCTAACCCCCTTTACTTTTTGACCGATTTTGACCATTAAAAAGTAAAAAGTAAACTGGTCTATCTCATTAAAAATTGAATGGATTGTTCTACTTTTTTCAGTGGTTATTCCATAGTTGGTGTGCTATACAATGAACTAAAATATTTAGCCTTACTTCCAAAGTTGAAAAATGGCCAAAATCGGTCAAAAAGTAAAGGCTAACCCCTTTACTTTTTGACCGATTTTGACCATAAAAAGTAAAAAAGTAAACTGGTTTATCTCATTAAAAATTGAATGGTTTGTTCTACTTTTTTCAGTGGTTATTCCATAGTTGGTGTGCTATACAATGAACTAAAATATTTAGCCTTACTTCCAAAGTTGAAAAATGGCCAAAATCGGTCAAAAAGTAAAGGCTAACCCCTTTACTTTTTGACCGATTTTGACCATAAAAAGTAAAAAAGTAAACTGGTTTATCTCATTAAAAATTGAATGGATTGTTCTACTTGTTTCAGTGGTTATTCCATAGTTGGTGTGCTATACAATGAACTAAAATATTTAGCCTTACTTCCAAAGTTGAAAAATGGCCAAAATCGGTCAAAAAGTAAAGGCTAACCCCTTTACTTTTTGACCGATTTTGACCATAAAAAGTAAAAAAGTAAACTGGTCTATCTCATTAAAAATTGAATGGATTGTTCTACATTTTTCAGTGGTTTATTCCATAGTTGGTGTGCTATACAATGAACTAAAATATTTAGCCTTACTTCCAAAGTTGAAAAATGGCCAAAATCGGTCAAAAAGTAAAGGCTAACCCCTTTACTTTTTTGACCGATTTTGACCATAAAAAGTAAAAAAGTAAACTGGTCTATCTCATTAAAAATTGAATTGGGATTGTTCTACTTTTTTCAGTGGTTATTTCCATAGTTGGTGTGCTATACAATGAACTAAAATATTTAGCCTTACTTCCAAAGTTGAAAAATGGCCCAAATCGGTCAAAAAGTAAAGGCTAACCCCTTTACTTTTTGACCGATTTTGACCATAAAAAAGTAAAAAAGTAAACTGGTCTATCTCATTAAAAATTGAATGGATTGTTCTACTTTTTTCAGTGGTTTATTCCATAGTTGGTGTGCTATACAATGAACTAAAATATTTAGCCTTACTTCCAAAGTTGAAAAATGCCAAAAATCGGTCAAAAAGTAAAGGCTAACCCCTTTACTTTTTGACCGATTTTGACCATAAAAAGTAAAAAAGTAAACTGGTTTATCTCATTAAAAATTGAATGGATTGTTCTACTTTTTTTCAGTGGTTATTCCATAGTTGGTGTGCTATACAATGAACTAAAATATTTAGCCTTACTTCCAAAGTTGAAAAATGGCCAAAATCGGTCAAAAAGTAAAGGCTAACCCCTTTACTTTTTGACCGATTTTGACCATAAAAAGTACAAAAAGTAAACTGGTTTATCTCATTAAAAATTGAATGGATTGTTTCTACATTTTTCAGTGGTTATTCCATAGTTGGTGTGCTATACAATGAACTAAAAATATTTAGCCTTACTTCCAAAGTTGAAAAATGGCCACAATCGGTCAAAAGTAAAGGCTAACCCCTTTACTTTTTGACCGATTTTGACCATAAAAAGTAAAAAAGTAAACTGGTTTATCTCATTAAAAATTGAATGGATTGTTCTACTTTTTTCAGTGGTTATTCCATAGTTGGTGTGCTATACAATGAACTAAAATATTTAGCCTTACTTCCAAAGTTGAAAAATGGCCAAAATCGGTCAAAAAGTAAAGGACTAACCCCTTTACTTTTTGAACCGATTTTGACCATAAAAAGTAAAAAAGTAAACTGGTTTATCTCATTAAAAATTGAATGGATTGTTCTACTTTTTTCAGTGGTTATTCCATAGTTGGTGTGCTATACAATGAACTAAAATATTTAGCCTTACTTCCAAAGTTGAAAAATGGCCAAAATCGGTCAAAAAGTAAAGGCTAACCCCTTTACTTTTTTGACCGATTTTGACCATAAAAAGTAAAAAAGTAAAACTGGTTTATCTCATTAAAAATTGAATGGATTGTTTCTACTTTTTTCAGTGGTTATTCCATAGTTGGTGTGCTATACAATGAACTAAAATATTTAGCCTTACTTCCAAAGTTGAAAAATGGCCAAAATCGGTCAAAAAGTAAAGGCTAACCCCTTTACTTTTTGACCGATTTTGACCATAAAAAGTAAAAAAGTAAACTGGTTTATCTCATTAAAAATTGAATGGATTGTTTCTACTTTTTTCAGTGGTTATTCCATAGTTGGTGTTGCTATACAATGAACTAAAATATTTAGCCTTACTTCCAAAGTTGAAAAATGGCCAAAATCGGTCAAAAAGTAAAGGCTAACCCCTTTACTTTTTGACCGATTTTGACCATAAAAAGTAAAAAAAGTAAACTGGTTTATCTCATTAAAAATTGAATGGATTGTTTCTACTTTTTTCAGTGGTTATTCCATAGTTGGTGTGCTATACAATGAACTAAAATATTTACCTTACTTCCAAAGTTGAAAAATGGCCAAAATCGGTCAAAAGTAAAGGCTAACCCCTTTACTTTTTGACCGATTTTGACCATAAAAAAGTAAAAAAAGTAAACTGGTTCTTTCTCATTAAAAAATTGAATGGATTGTTCTACTTTTTTCAGTGGTTATTCCATAGTTGTCCTATACAATGAACTAAAATATTTAGCCTTACTTCCAAAGTTGAAAAATGGCCAAAATCGGTCAAAAAGTAAAGGCTAACCCCGTTACTTTTTGACCGATTTTGACCATAAAAAGTAAAAAAAGTAAAACTGGTTTTATCTCATTAAAAAATTGAATGGATTGTTCTACTTTTTTCAGTGGTTATTCCATAGTTGGTGTGCTATACAATGAACTAAAATATTTAGCCTTACTTCCAAAGTTGAAAAATGGCCAAAATCGGTCAAAAAGTAAAGGCTAACCCCTTTACTTTTTGACCGATTTTGGACCATAAAAAGTTAAAAAGTAAACTGGTTTATCTCATTAAAAATTGAATGGATTGTTCTACTTTTTTCAGTGGTTATTCCATAGTTTGGTGTGCTATACAATGAAACTAAAATATTTAGCCTTACTTCCAAAGTTGAAAAAATGGCCAAAATCCGTTCAAAAAGTAAAGGCTAACCCCTTTACTTTTTGACCGATTTTGACCATAAAAAGTTAAAAAGTAAACTGGTTTATCTCATTAAAAATTGAATGGATTGTTCTACTTTTTTCAGTGGTTATTCCATAGTTGGTGTGCTATACAATGAACTAAAATATTTAGCCTTACTTCCAAAGTTGAAAAATGGCCAAAATCCGTCAAAAAGTAAAGGCTAACCCCTTTACTTTTTGACCGTATTTTGACCATAAAAAGTAAAAAAGTAAACTGGTCTATCTCATTAAAAATTGAATGGATTGTTTCTACTTTTTTTTCAGTGGTTATTCCATAGTTGGTGTGGCTATACAATGAACTAAAATATTTAGCCTTACTTCCAAAGTTGAAAAATGGCCAAAATCGGTCAAAAAGTAAAGGCTAACCCCTTTACTTTTTGACCGATTTTGACCAAAAAAGTAAAAAAGTAAACTGGTTTATCTCATTAAAAATTGAATGGATTGTTCTACTTTTTTCAGTGGTTATTCCATAGTTGGTGTGCTTATACAATGAACTAAAATATTTAGCCTTACTTCCAAAGTTGAAAAATGGCCAAAATCGGTCAAAAAGTAAAGGCTAACCCCTTTACTTTGTTGACCGATTTTGACCATAAAAAGTAAAAAAGTAAACTGGTTTATCTCATTAAAAATTGAATGGATTGTTCTAACATTTTTTCAGTGGTTAATTCCATAGTTGGTGTGCTATACAATGAACTAAAATATTTAGCCTTACTTCCAAAGTTGAAAAATGGCCAAATCGGTCAAAAAGTAAAGGCTAACCCCTTTACTTTTTGACCGATTTTGACCATAAAAAGTAAAAAAGTAAACTGGTCTATCTCATTAAAAATTGAATGGATTGTTTCTACTTTTTTCAGTGGTTATACCATAGTTGGTGTGCTATACAATGAACTAAAATATTTAGCCTTACTTCCAAAGTTGAAAAAATGGCCAAAATCGGTCAAAAAGTAAAGGCTAACCCCTTTACTTTTTGACCGATTTTGACCATAAAAAGTAAAAAAGTAAACTGGTCTATCTCATTAAAAATTGAATGGATTGTTCTACTTTTTTCAGTGGTTATTCCATAGTTGGTGTGCTATACAATGAACTAAAATATTTAGCCTTACTTCCAAAGTTGAAAAATGGCCAAAATCGGTCAAAAAGTAAAGGCTAACCCCTTTACTTTTTGACCGATTTTGACCATAAAAAGTAAAAAAGTAAACTGGTCTATCTCATTAAAAATTGAATAGATTGTTCTACTTTTTTCAGTGGTTATTCCATAGTTGGTGTGCTATACAATGAACTAAAATATTTAGCCTTACTTCCAAAGTTGAAAAATGGCCAAAATCGGTCAAAAAGTAAAGGCTAACCCCTTTACTTTTTGACCGATTTTGACCATAAAAAGTAAAAAAAGTAAACTGGTCTATCTCATTAAAAATTGAATGGATTGTTTCTACTTTTTTCAGTGGTTATTCCATAGTTGGTGTGCTATACAATGAACTAAAATATTTAGCCTTACTTCCAAAGTTGAAAAATGGCCAAAATCGGTCAAAAAGTAAAGGCTAAACCCCTTTACTTTTTGACCGATTTTGACCATAAAAAGTAAAAAAGTAAACTGGTTTATCTCATTAAAAATTGAATGGATTGTTCTACATTTTTCAGTGGTTATTCCATAGTTGGTGTGCTATACAATGAACTAAAATATTTAGCCTTACTTCCAAAGTTGAAAAATGGCCAAAATCGGTCAAAAAGTAAAGGCTAACCCCTTTACTTTTTGACCGATTTTGACCATAAAAAGTAAAAAAGTAAACTGGTCTATCTCATTAAAAATTGAATGGATTGTTTCTACTTTTTTCAGTGGTTATTCCATAGTTGGTGTGCTATACAATGAACTAAAATATTTAGCCTTACTTCCAAAGTTTGAAAAATGGCCAAAATCGTCAAAAAGTAAAGGCTAACCCCTTTACTTTTTGACCGATTTTGACCATAAAAAGTAAAAAAGTAAACTGGTCTATCTCATTAAAAATTGAATGGATTGTTCTACTTTTTTCAGTGGTTTATTCCATAGTTGTGTGTGCTATACAATGAACTAAAATATTTAGCCTTACTTCCAAAGTTGAAAAAAATGGCCAAAATCGGTCAAAAAGTAAAGGCTAACCCCTTTACTTTTTGACCGATTTTGACCATAAAAAGTAAAAAAGTAAACTGGTCTATCTCATTAAAAATTGAATAGTTTGTTCTACTTTTTTCAGTGGTTATTCCATAGTTGGTGTGCTATACAATGAACTAAAATATTTAGCCTTACTTCCAAAGTTGAAAAATGGCCAAAATCGGTCAAAAAGTAAAGGCTAACCCCTTTAACTTTTTGACCGATTTTGACCATAAAAAGTAAAAAAGTAAACTGGTCTATCTCATTAAAAATTGAATGGATTGTTCTACTTTTTTCAGTGGTTATTCCATAGTTGGTTGTGCTATACAATGAACTAAAATATTTAGCCTTACTTCCAAAGTTGAAAAATGGCCAAAATCGGTCAAAAAGTAAAGGCTAACCCCTTTACTTTTTGACCGATTTTTGACCATAAAAAGTAAAAAAGTAAACTGGTTTATCTTCATTAAAAATTGAATGGATTGTTCTACATTTTTCAGTGGTTATTCCATAGTTGTGTTGTGCTATACAATGAACTAAAATATTTAGCCTTACTTCCAAAGTTGAAAAAATGGCCAAAATCGGTCAAAAAGTAAAGGCTAACCCCTTTACTTTTTGACCGATTTTGACCATAAAAAGTAAAAAAGTAAAACTGGTCTATCTCAATTAAAAATTGAATGGACTTGTTCTACTTTTTTCAGTGGTTATTTCCATAGTTGGGTGTGCTATACAATGAACTAAAATATTTAGCCTTACTTCCAAAGTTGAAAAATGGCCAAAATCGGTCAAAAAGTAAAGGCTAACCCCTTTACTTTTTTGACCGATTTTGACCATAAAAAGTAAAAAAGTAAACTGGTTCTATCTCATTAAAAATTGAATGGATTGTTCTACTTTTTTTCAGTGGTTATTCCATAGTTGGTGTGCTATACAATGAAACTAAAAATATTTAGCCTTACTTCCAAAGTTGAAAAATGGCCAAAATCGGTCAAAAAGTAAAGGCTAACCCCTTTACTTTTGACCGATTTTGACCATAAAAAGTAAAAAAGTAAACTGGTCTATCTCATTAAAAATTGAATAGATTGTTCTACTTTTTTCAGTGGTTATTCCATAGTTGGTGTGCTATACAATGAACTAAAATATTTAGCCTTACTTCCAAAGTTGAAAAATGGCCAAAATCGGTCAAAAAGTAAAGGCTAACCCCTTTACTTTTTGACCGATTTTGACCATAAAAAGTAAAAAAGTAAAACTGGTCTATCTCATTAAAAATTGAATGGATTGTTCTACTTTTTTCAGTGGTTATTCCATAGTTGGTTGTGCTATACAATGAACTAAAATATTTAGCCTTACTTCCAAAGTTGAAAAATGGCCAAAATCGGTCAAAAAGTAAAGGCTAACCCCTTTACTTTTTGACCGATTTTGACCATAAAAAGTAAAAAAGTAAACTGGTCTATCTCATTAAAAATTGAATGGATTGTTCTACTTTTTTCAGTGGTTATTCCATAGTTGGTGTGCTATACAATGAACTAAAATATTTTAGCCTTACTTCCAAAGTTGAAAAATGGCCAAAAATCGGTCAAAAAGTAAAGGCTAAACCCCTTTACTTTTTGACCGATTTTGACCATAAAAAGTAAAAAAGTAAACTGGTTCTATCTCATTAAAAATTGAATGGATTGTTCTACTTTTTTCAGTGGTTTATTCCATAGTTGGTGTGCTATACAATGAACTAAAATATTTAGCCTTACTTCCAAAGTTGAAAAATGGCCAAAATCGGTCAAAAAGTAAAGGCTAACCCCTTTACTTTTTGACCGATTTTGACCAATAAAAAGTAAAAAAGTAAACTGGTCTATCTCATTAAAAATTGAATGGATTGTTCTACTTTTTTCAGTGGTTATTCCATAGATGGTGTGCTATACAATGAACTAAAATATTTAGCCTTACTTCCAAAGTTGAAAAATGGCCAAAATCGGTCAAAAAGTAAAGGCTAACCCCTTTACTTTTTGACCGATTTTGACCATAAAAAGTAAAAAAGTAAACTGGTCTATCTCATTAAAAATTGAATGGATTGTTCTACTTTTTTCAGTGGTTATTCCATAGTTGGTGTGCTATACAATGAACTAAAATATTTTAGCCTTACTTCCAAAGTTGAAAAATGGCCAAAATCGGTCAAAAAGTAAAGGCTAACCCCTTTACTTTTTGGACCGATTTTGACCATAAAAAGTAAAAAAGTAAACTGGTCTATCTCATTTAAAAATTGAATGGATTGTTCTACTTTTTTCAGGGGTTATTCCATAGTTGGTGTGCTATACAATGAACTAAAATATTTAGCCTTACTTCCAAAGTTGAAAAAATGGCCAAAATCGGTCAAAAAGTAAAGGCTAACCCCTTTACTTTTTGACCGATTTTGACCATAAAAAGTAAAAAAAGTAAACTGGTTTATCTCATTAAAAATTGAATGGATTGTTCTACTTTTTTCAGTGGTTATTCCATAGTTGGTGTGCTATACAATGAACTAAAATATTTAGCCTTACTTCCAAAGTTGAAAAATGGCCAAAATCGGTCAAAAAGTAAAGGCTAACCCACTTTACTTTTTGACCGATTTTGACCATAAAAAGTAAAAAAGTAAACTGGTCTATCTCTATTAAAAATTGAATGGATTGTTCTACTTTTTTCAGTGGTTATTCCATAGTTGGTGTGCTATTACAATGAACTAAAATATTTAGCCTTACTTCCAAAGTTGAAAAATGGCCAAAATCGGTCAAAAAGTAAAGGCTAAACCCCTTTACTTTTTGACCGATTTTGACCATAAAAAGTAAAAAAGTAAACTGGTCTATCTCATTAAAAATTGAATGGATTGTTCTACTTTTTTCAGTGGTTATTCCATAGTTGGTGTGCTATACAATGAACTAAAATATTTAGCCTTACTTCCAAAGTTGAAAAAATGGCCAAAATCGGTCAAAAAGTAAAGGCTAACCCCTTTACTTTTTGACCGATTTTGACCATAAAAAGTAAAAAAGTAAACTGGTCTATCTCATTAAAAATTGAATGGATTGTTCTACTTTTTTCAGTGGTTATTCCATAGTTGGGTGTGCTATACAATGAACTAAAATATTTAGCCTTACTTCCAAAGTTGAAAAATGGCCAAAATCGGTCAAAAAGTAAAGGCTAACCCCTTTACTTTTTGACCGATTTTGACCCATAAAAAGTAAAAAAGTAAACTGGTCTATTCTCATTAAAAATTGAATGGATTGTTCTACTTTTTTCAGTGGTTATTCCATAGTTGGTGTGCTATACAATGAACTAAAATATTTAGCCTTACTTCCAAAGTTGAAAAATGGCCAAAATCGGTCAAAAAGTAAGGCTAACCCCTTTACTTTTTGACCGATTTTGACCATAAAAAAGTAAAAAAAGTAAACTGGTCTATCTCATTAAAAATTGAATGGATTGTTCTACTTTTTTCAGTGGTTATTCCATAGTTGGTGTGCTATACAATGAACTAAAATATTTAGCCTTACTTCCAAAGTTGAAAAATGGCCAAAATCGGTCAAAAAGTAAAGGCTAACCCCTTTACTTTTTGACCGATTTTGACCATAAAAAGTTAAAAAGTAAAACTGTGTCTATCTCATTAAAAATTGAATGGATTGTTCTACTTTTTTCAGTGGTTATTCCATAGTTGGTGTGCTATACAATGAACTAAAATATTTAGCCTTACTTCCAAAGTTGAAAAATGGCCAAAATCGGTCAAAAAGTAAAGGCTAACCCCTTTACTTTTTGTACCGATTTTGACCATAAAAAGTAAAAAAGTAAACTGGTCTATCTCATTAAAAATTGAATGGATTGTTCTACTTTTTTCAGTGGTTTATTCCATAGTTGGTGTGCTATACAATGAACTAAAATATTTAGCCTTACTTCCAAAGTTGAAAAAATGGCCAAAATCGGTCAAAAAGTAAAGGCTAACCCCTTTACTTTTTGACCGATTTTGACCATAAAAAAGTAAAAAAGTAAACTGGTTTATCTCATTAAAAATTGAATGGATTGTTCTACTTTTTTCAGTGGTTATTCCATAGTTGGTGTGCTATACAATGAACTAAAATATTTAGCCTTACTTCCAAAGTTGAAAAATGGCCAAAATCGGTCAAAAAGTAAAGGCTAACCCCTTTACTTTTTGACCGATTTTGACCATAAAAAGTAAAAAAGTAAACTGGTCTATCTCATTAAAAATTGAATGGATTGTTCTACTTTTTTCAGTGGTTATTCCATAGTTGGTGTGCTATACAATGAACTAAAATATTTAGCCTTACTTCCAAAGTTGAAAAATGGCCAAAATCGGTCAAAAAGTAAAGGCTAACCCCTTTACTTTTTGACCGATTTTGACCATAAAAAGTAAAAAAGTAAACTGGTCTATCTCATTAAAAATTGAATGGATTGTTCTACTTATTTGGAATAACCATTCCATAGTTGGTGTGCTATACAATGAACTAAAATATTTAGCCTTACTTCCAAAGTTGAAAAATGGCCAAAATCGGTCAAAAAGTAAAGGCTAACCCCTTTACTTTTTGACCGATTTTGACCATAGAAAGTAAAATAGTAAACTGGTTTATCTCATTAAAAATTGAATGGATTGTTCTACTTTTTTCAGTGGTTATTCCATAGTTGGTGTGCTATACAATGAACTAAAATATTTAGCCTTACTTCCAAAGTTGAAAAATGGCCAAAATCGGTCAAAAAGTAAAGGTTAACCCCTTTACTTTTTGACCGATTTTGACCATAAAAAGTTAAAAAGTAAACTGGTTTATCTCATTAAAAATTGAATGGATTGTTCTACTTTTTTAGTGGTTATTCCATAGTTGGTGTGCTATACAATGAACTAAAATATTTAGCCTTACTTCCAAAGTTGAAAAATGGCCAAAATCGGTCAAAAAGTAAAGGCTAACCCCTCAAAGGGAATTATTATTTTTTTTTAAATTTTAAAGGAAATCAAATTCTCATTAGTAATTCCCAAGGGAATTAAATTTTCATATTTTTTTAATTCCCAAGGGAATTAATATTTTTTTTTAAATTTTAAAGGAAATCAAATTCTCATTAGTAATTCCCAAGGGAATTAAATTTTCATATTTTTTAATTCCCAAGGGAATTAATTTTTTTTTTTTAATTTTAAAGGAAATCAAATTCTTATTAGTAATTCCCAAGGGAATTAAATTTTCATATTTTTTTAATTCCCGAGGGAATTAATATTTTTTTTTAAATTTTAAAGGAAATCAAATTCTCATTAGTAATTCCCAAGGGAATTAAATTTTCATATTTTTTTAATTCCCAAGGGAATTAATATTTTTTTTTAAATTTTAAAGGAAATCAAATTCTCATTAGTAATTCCCAAGGGAATTAAATTTTCATATTTTTTTAATTCGCGAGGGAATTAATATTTTTTTTTAAATTTTAAAGGAAATCAAATTCTCATTAGTAATTCCCAAGGGAATTAAATTTTCATATTTTTTAATTCCCAAGGGAATTAATATTTTTTTTTAAATTTTAAAGGAAATCAAATTCTCATTAGTAATTCCCAAGGGAATTAAATTTTCATATTTTTTTAATTCCCAAGGGAATTATTTTTTTTTTAATTTTTAAAGGAAATCAAATTCTCATTAGTAATTCCCAAGGGAATTAAATTTTCATATTTTTTTAATTCCCAAGGGAATTAATATATTTTTTTAAATTTTAAAGGAAATCAAATTCTCATTAGTAATTCCCAAGGGAATTAAATTTTCATATTTTTTTAATTCCCAAGGGAATTAATTTTTTTTTTTAAATTTTAAAGGAAATCAAATTCTCATTAGTAATTCCCAAGGGAATTAAATTTTCATATTTTTTTAATTCCCAAGGGAATTAATATTTTTTTTTAAATTTTAAAGGAAATCAAATTCTCATTAGTAATTCCCAAGGGAATTAAATTTTCATATTTTTTAATTCCCAAGGGAATTAATATTTTTTTTTAAATTTTAAAGGAAATCAAATTCTCATTAGTAATTCCCAAGGGAATTAAATTTTCATATTTTTTTAATTCCCAAGGGAATTAATATTTTTTTTTAAATTTTAAAGGAAATCAAATTCTCATTAGTAATTCCCAAGGGAATTAAATTTTCATATTTTTTTAATTCCCAAGGGATATTAATATTTTTTTTTTAAATTTTAAAGGAAATCAAATTCTCATTAGTAATTCCCAAGGGAATTAAATTTTCATATTTTTTTAATTCCCAAGGGAATTAATATTTTTTTTTAAATTTTAAAGGAAATCAAATTCTCATTAGTAATTCCCAAGGGAATTAAATTTTCATATTTTTTTAATTCCCAAGGGAATTAATATTTTTTTTTAAATTTTAAAGGAAATCAAATTCTCATTAGTAATTCCCAAGGGAATTAAATTTTCATATTTTTTAATTCCCAAGGGAATTAATATTTTTTTTTAAATTTTAAAGGAAATCAAATTCTCATTAGTAATTCCCAAGGGAATTAAATTTTCATATTTTTTTAATTCCCAAGGGAATTAATATTTTTTTTTAAATTTTAAAGGAAATCAAATTCTCATTAGTAATTCCCAAGGGAATTAAATTTTCATATTTTTTTAATTCCCAAGGGAATTAATATTTTTTTTTTAAATTTTAAAGGAAATCAAATTCTCATTAGTAATTCCCAAGGGAATTAAATTTTCATATTTTTTTAATTCCCAAGGGAATTAATATTTTTTTTTAAATTTTAAAGGAAATCAAATTCTCATTAGTAATTCCCAAGGGAATTAAATTTTCATATTTTTTTAATTCCCAAGGGAATTAATATTTTTTTTTAAATTTTAAAGGAAATCAAATTGTCATTAGTAATTCCCAAGGGAATTAAATTTTCATATTTTTTTAATTCCCAAGGGAATTAATATTTTTTTTTAAATTTTAAAGGAAATCAAATTCTCATTAGTAATTCCCAAGGGAATTAAATTTTCATATTTTTTTAATTCCCAAGGGAATTAATATTTTTTTTTTAAATTTTAAAGGAAATCAAATTCTCATTAGTAATTCCCAAGGGAATTAAATTTTCATATTTTTTTAATTCCCAAGGGAATTAATATTTTTTTTTAAATTTTAAAGGAAATCAAATTCTCATTAGTAATTCCCAAGGGAATTAAATTTTCATATTTTTTTAATTCCCAAGGGAATTAATATTTTTTTTTAAATTTTAAAGGAAATCAAATTCTCATTAGTAATTCCCAAGGGAATTAAATTTTCATATTTTTTTAATTCCCAAGGGGAATTAATATTTTTTTTTAAATTTTAAAGGAAATCAAATTCTCATTAGTAATTCCCAAGGGAATTAAATTTTCATATTTTTTTAATTCCCAAGGGAATTAATATTTTTTTTAAATTTTAAAGGAAATCAAATTCTCATTAGTAATTCCCAAGGGAATTAAATTTTCATATTTTTTTAATTCCCAAGGGAATTAATATTTTTTTTTAAATTTTAAAGGAAATCAAATTCTCATTAGTAATTCCCAAGGGAATTAAATTTTCATATTTTTTTAATTCCCAAGGGAATTAATATTTTTTTTTAAATTTTAAAGGAAATCAAATTCTCATTAGTAATTCCCAAGGGAATTAAATTTTCATATTTTTTTAATTCCCAAGGGAATTAATATTTTTTTTTTAAATTTTAAAGGAAATCAAATTCTCATTAGTAATTCCCAAGGGAATTAAATTTTCATATTTTTTTAATTCCCAAGGGAATTAATATTTTTTTTTAAATTTTAAAGGAAATCAAATTCTCATTAGTAATTCCCAAGGGAATTAAATTTTCATATTTTTTTAATTCCCAAGGGAATTAATATTTTTTTTAAATTTTAAAGGAAATCAAATTCTCATTAGTAATTCCCAAGGGAATTAAATTTTTCATATTTTTTAATTCCCAAGGGAATTAATATTTTTTTTTTTAAATTTTAAAGGAAATCATAATTCTCATTAGTAATTCCCAAGGGAATTAAATTTTCATATTTTTTTAATTCCCAAGGGAATTAATATTTTTTTTTAAATTTTAAAGGAAATCAAATTCTCATTAGTAATTCCCAAGGGAATTAAATTTTCATATTTTTTTAATTCCCAAGGGAATTAATATTTTTTTTTAAATTTTAAAGGAAATCAAATTCTCATTAGTAATTCCCAAGGGAATTAAATTTTCATTATTTTTTTAATTCCCAAGGGAATTAATATTTTTTTTTAAATTTTAAAGGAAATCAAATTCTCATTAGTAATTCCCAAGGGAATTAAATTTTCATATTTTTTTAATTCCCAAGGGAATTAATATTTTTTTTTAAATTTTAAAGGAAATCAAATTCTCATTAGTAATTCCCAAGGGAATTAAATTTTCATATTTTTTAATTCCCAAGGGAATTAATATTTTTTTTTAAATTTTAAAGGAAATCAAATTCTCATTTGTAATTCCCAAGGGAATTAAATTTTCATATTTTTTTAATTCCCAAGGGAATTAATATTTTTTTTTAAATTTTAAAGGAAATCAAATTCTCATTAGTAATTCCCAAGGGAATTAAATTTTCATATTTTTTTAATTCCCAAGGGAATTAATATTTTTTTTTAAATTTTAAAGGAAATCAAATTCTCATTAGTAATTCCCAAGGGATATTAAATTTTCATATTTTTTTAATTCCCAAGGGAATTAATATTTTTTTTAAATTTTAATGGAAATCAAATTCTCATTAGTAATTCCCAAGGGAATTAAATTTTCATATTTTTTAATTCCCAAGGGAATTAATATTTTTTTTTAAATTTTAAAGGAAATCAAATTCTCATTAGTAATTCCCAAGGGAATTAAATTTTCATATTTTTTTAATTCCCAAGGGAATTAATATTTTTTTTTAAATTTTAAAGGAAATCAAATTCTCATTTAGTAATTCCCAAGGGAATTAAATTTTCATATTTTTTTAATTCCCAAGGGAATTAATATTTTTTTTTAAATTTTAAAGGAAATCAAATTCTCATTAGTAATTCCCAAGGGAATTAAATTTTCATATTTTTTAATTCCCAAGGGACAGTAATATTTTTTTTTAAATTTTAAAGGAAATCAAATTCTCATTAGTAATTCCCAAGGGAATTAAATTTTCATATTTTTTTAATTCCCAAGGGAATTAATATTTTTTTTTAAATTTTAAAGGAAATCAAATTCTCATTAGTAATTCCCAAGGGAATTAAATTTTCATATTTTTTTAATTCCCAAGGGAATTAATATTTTTTTTTAAATTTTAAAGGAAATCAAATTCTCATTAGTAATTCCCAAGGGAAATTAAATTTTTCATATTTTTTAATTCCCAAAGGGAATTAATAATTTTTTTAAATTTTAAAGGAAATCAAATTCTCATTAGTAATTCCCAAGGGAATTAAATTTTCATATTTTTTAATTCCCAAGGGAATTAATATTTTTTTTAAATTTTAAAGGAAATCAAATTGTCATTAGTAATTCCCAAGGGAATTAAATTTTCATATTTTTTTAATTCCCAAGGGAATTAATTTTTTTTTTAAATTTTAAAGGAAATCAAATTCTCATTAGTAATTCCCAAGGGAATTAAATTTTCATATTTTTTAATTCCCAAGGGAATTAATATTTTTTTTTAATTTTAAAGGAAATCAAATTCTCATTAGTAATTCCCAAGGGAATTAAATTTTCATATTTTTTTAATTCCCAAGGGAATTAATATTTTTTTTTAAATTTTAAAGGAAATCAAATTGTCATTAGTAATTTCCCAAGGGAATTAAATTTTCATATTTTTTTAATTCCCAAGGGAATTAATATTTTTTTTTAAATTTTTAAAGGAAATCAAATTTCTCATTAGTAATTCCCAAGGGAATTAAATTTTCATATTTTTTTAATTCCCAAGGGAATTAATATTTTTTTTTAATTTTTAAAGGAAATCAAATTCTCATTAGTAATTCCCAAGGGAATTAAATTTCCATATTTTTTAATTCCCAAGGGAATTAATATTTTTTTTTAAATTTTAAAGGAAATCAAATTGTCATTAGTAATTCCCAAGGGAATTAAATTTTCATATTTTTTTAATTCCCAAGGGAATTAATATTTTTTTTTAAATTTTAAAGGAAATCAAATTTGTCATTAGTAATTCCCAAGGGAATTAAATTTTCATATTTTTTAATTCCCAAGGGAATTAATATTTTTTTTTAAATTTTAAAGGAAATCAAATTCTCATTAGTAATTCCCAAGGGAATTAAATTTTCATATTTTTTTAATTCCCAAGGGAATTAATATTTTTTTTTAAATTTTAAAGGAAATCAATATTGTCATTAGTAATTCCCAAGGGAATTAAATTTTCATATTTTTTTAATTCCCAAGGGAATTAATATTTTTTTTTTAAATTTTAAAGGAAATCAAATTCTCATTAGTAATTCCCAAGGGAATTAAATTTTCATATTTTTTTAATTCCCAAGGGAATTAATATATTTTTTTAAATTTTAAAGGAAATCAAATTCTCATTTGTAATTCCCAAGGGAATTAAATTTTCATATTTTTTTAATTCCCAAGGGAATTAATATTTTTTTTTAAATTTCAAAGGAAATCAAATTCTCATTAGTAATTCCCAAGGGAATTAAATTTTCATATTTTTTAATTCCCAAGGGAATTAATATTTTTTTTTAAGATTTTAAATGGAAATCAAATTCCTCATTAGTAATTCCCAAGGGAATTAAATTTTCATATTTTTTTAATTCCCAAGGGAATTAATATTTTTTTTTAAATTTTAAAGGAAATCAAATTCTCATTAGTAATTCCCAAGGGAATTAAATTTTCATATTTTTTTAATTCCCAAGGGAATTAATATTTTTTTTTAAATTTTAAAGGAAATCAAATTCTCATTAGTAATTCCCAAGGGAATTAAATTTTTCATATTTTTTAATTCCCAAGGGAATTAATATTTTTTTTTAAATTTTAAAGGGAAATCAAATTCTCATTAGTAATTCCCAAGGGAATTAAATTTTCATATTTTTTTAATTCCCAAGGGAATTAATATTTTTTTTAAAATTTTAAAGGAAATCAAATTCTCATTAGTAATTCCCAAGGGAATTAAATTTTCATATTTTTTTAATTCCCAAGGGAATTAATATTTTTTTTTAAATTTTAAAGGAAATCAAATTCTCATTAGTAATTCCCAAGGGAATTAAATTTTCATATTTTTTTAATTCCCAAGGGAATTAATATTTTTTTTTAAATTTTAAAGGAAATCAAATTCTCATTAGTAATTCCCAAGGGAATTAAATTTTCATATTTTTTTAATTCCCAAGGGAATTAATATTTTTTTTTAAATTTTAAAGGAAATCAAATTCTCATTAGTAATTCCCAAGGGAATTAAATTTTCATATTTTTTTTAATTCCCAAGGGAATTAATATTTTTTTTAAAATTTTAAAGGAAATCAAATTCTCATTAGTAATTTCCCAAGGGAATTAAATTTTTCATATTTTTTTAATTCCCAAGGGAATTAATATTTTTTTTTAAATTTTAAAGGAAATCAAAATTCTCATTAGTAATTCCCAAGGGAATTAAATTTTCATATTTTTTTAATTCCACAAGGGAATTATTTTTTTTTAAATTTTAAAGGAAATCAAATTCTCATTAGTAATTCCCAAGGGAATTAAATTTTCATATTTTTTTAATTCCCAAGGGAATTAATATTTTTTTTTAAATTTTAAAGGAAATCAAATTCTCATTAGTAATTCCCAAGGGAATTAAATTTTCATATTTTTTTAATTCCCAAGGGAATTAATATTTTTTTTTAAATTTTAAAGGAAATCAAATTCTCATTAGTAATTCCCAAGGGAATTAAATTTTCATATTTTTTTAATTCCCAAGGGAATTAATATTTTTTTTTAAATTTTAAAGGAAATCAAATTCTCATTAGTAATTCCCAAGGGAATTAAATTTTCATATTTTTTTAATTCCCAAGGGAATTAATATTTTTTTTTAAATTTTAAAGGAAATCAAATTCTCATTAGTAATTCCCAAGGGAATTAAATTTTCATATTTTTTTAATTCCCAAGGGAATTAATATTTTTTTTTAAATTTTAAAGGAAATCAAATTCTCATTAGTAATTCCCAAGGGAATTAAATTTTCATATTTTTTTAATTCCCAAGGGAATTATTATATTTTTTTTTTTATAAAGGAAATCAAATACTTCATTAGTAATTCCCAAGGGAATTAAATTTTCATATTTTTTTAATTCCCAAGGGAATTAATATTTTTTTTTAAATTTTAAAGGAAATCAAATTCTCATTAGTAATTCCCAAGGGAATTAAATTTTCATATTTTTTTAATTCCCAAGGGAATTAATATTTTTTTTTAAATTTTAAAGGAAATCAAATTCTCATTAGTAATTCCCAAGGGAATTAAATTTTCATATTTTTTTAATTCCCAAGGGAATTAATATTTTTTTTTAAATTTTAAAGGAAATCAAATTGTCATTAGTAATTCCCAAGGGAATTAAATTTTCATATTTTTTTAATTCCCAAGGGAATTAATATTTTTTTTTAAATTTTAAAGGAAATCAAATTCTCATTAGTAATTCCCAAGGGAATTAAATTTTCATATTTTTTTAATTCCCAAGGGAATTAATATTTTTTTTTAAATTTTAAAGGAAATCAAATTCTCATTAGTAATTCCCAAGGGAATTAAATTTATTTTTTAATTCCAAGGAATTAATTATTTTTTTTTAAATTTTAAAGGAAATCAAATTCTCATTAGTAATTCCCAAGGGAATTAAATTTTCATATTTTTTAATTCCCAAGGGAATTAATATTTTTTTTTAAATTTTAAAGGAAATCAAATTCTCATTAGTAATTCCCAAGGGAATTAAATTTTCATATTTTTTAATTCCCAAGGGAATTAATATTTTTTTTTAAATTTTAAAGGAAATCAAATTCTCATTAGTAATTCCCAAGGGAATTAAATTTTATATTTTTTTAATTCCCAAGGAATTAATATTTTTTTTTAAATTTTAAAGGAAATCAAATTCTCATTAGTAATTCCAAGGGAATTAAATTTTCATATTTTTAATTCCCAAGGGAATTAATATTTTTTTTTAAATTTTAAAGGAAATCAAATTCTCATTAGTAATTCCCAAGGGAATTAAATTTTCATATTTTTTTAATTCCCAAGGGAATTAATATTTTTTTTTAAATTTTAAAGGAAATCAAATTCTCATTAGTAATTCCCAAGGGAATTAAATTTTCATATTTTTTTAATTCCCAAGGGAATTAATATTTTTTTTTAAATTTTAAAGGAAATCAAATTGTCATTAGTAATTCCCAAGGGAATTAAATTTTCATATTTTTTTAATTCCCAAGGGAATTAATATTTTTTTTTAAATTTTAAAGGAAATCAAATTCTCATTAGTAATTCCCAAGGGAATTAAATTTTCATATTTTTTTAATTCCCAAGGGAATTAATATTTTTTTTAAATTTTAAAGGAAATCAAATTCTCATTAGTAATTCCCAAGGGAATTAAATTTTCATATTTTTTTAATTCCCAAGGGAATTAATATTTTTTTTTAAATTTTAAAGGAAATCAAATTCTCATTAGTAATTCCCAAGGGAATTAAATTTTCATATTTTTTTAATTCCCAAGGGAATTAATATTTTTTTTAAATTTTAAAGGAAATCAAATTGTCATTAGTAATTCCCAAGGGAATTAAATTTTCATATTTTTTAATTCCCAAGGGAATTATATTTTTTTTAAAATTTTAAAGGAAATCAAATTCTCATTAGTAATTCCCAAGGGAATTAAATTTTCATATTTTTTAATTCCCAAGGGAATTAATATTTTTTTTTAAATTTTAAAGGAAATCAAATTGTCATTAGTAATTCCCAAGGGAATTAAATTTTCATATTTTTTTAATTCCCAAGGGAATTAATATTTTTTTTTTAATTTTAAAGGAAATCAAATTCTCATTAGTAATTCCCAAGGGAATTTAAATTTTCATATTTTTTTAATTCCCAAGGGAATTAATATTTTTTTTTTAAATTTTAAAGGAAATCAAATTCTCATTAGTAATTCCCAAGGGAATTAAATTTTTATATTTTTTAATTCCCAAGGGAATTAATATTTTTTTTTTAAATTTTAAAGGAAATCAAATTGTCATTAGTAATTCCCAAGGGAATTAAATTTTCATATTTTTTTAATTCCCAAGGGAATTAATATTTTTTTTAAATTTTAAAGGAAATCAAATTCTCATTAGTAATTCCCAAGGGAATTAAATTTTCATATTTTTTTAATTCCCAAGGGAATTAATATTTTTTTTTAAATTTTAAAGGAAATCAAATTCTCATTAGTAATTCCCAAGGGAATTAAATTTTCATATTTTTTTAATTCCCAAGGGAATTAATATTTTTTTTTAAAATTTTAAAGGAAATCAAATGTCTCATTAGTAATTCCCAAGGGAATTAAATTTTCATATTTTTTTAATTCCCAAGGGAATTAATATTTTTTTTAAATTTTAAAGGAAATCAAATTCTCATTAGTAATTCCCAAGGGAATTAAATTTTCATATTTTTTAATTCCCAAGGGAATTAATATTTTTTTTTAAATTTTAAAGGAAATCAAATTCTCATTAGTAATTCCCAAGGGAATTAAATTTTCATATTTTTTTAATTCCCAAGGGAATTAATATTTTTTTTTAAATTTTAAAGGAAATCAAATTCTCATTAGTAATTCCCAAGGGAATTAAATTTTCATATTTTTTAATTCCCAAGGGAATTAATATTTTTTTTTAAATTTTAAAGGAAATCAAATTCTCATTAGTAATTCCCAAGGGAATTAAATTTTCATATTTTTTTAATTCCCAAGGGAATTAATATTTTTTTTTAAATTTTAAAGGAAATCAAATTGTCATTAGTAATTCCCAAGGGAATTAAATTTTCATATTTTTTTAATTCCCAAGGGAATTAATATTTTTTTTTAAATTTTAAAGGAAATCAAATTCTCATTAGTAATTCCCAAGGGAATTAAATTTTCATATTTTTTAATTCCCAAGGGAATTAATATTTTTTTTTAAATTTTAAAGGAAATCAAAATTCTCATTAGTAATTCCCAAGGGAATTAAATTTTCATATTTTTTTAATTCCCAAGGGAATTAATATTTTTTTTTAAATTTTAAAGGAAATCAAATTGTCATTAGTAATTCCCAAGGGAATTAAATTTTCATATTTTTTTAATTCCCAAGGGAATTAATATTTTTTTTTAAAATTTTAAAGGAAATCAAATTCTCATTAGTAATTCCCAAGGGAATTAAATTTTCATATTTTTTAATTCCCAAGGGAATTAATATTTTTTTTTTAAATTTTAAAGGAAATCAAATTCTCATTAGTAATTCCCAAGGGAATTAAATTTCCATATTTTTTTAATTCCCAAGGGAATTAATATTTTTTTTAAATTTTAAAGGAAATCAAATTGTCATTAGTAATTCCCAAGGGAATTAAATTTTCATATTTTTTAATTCCCAAGGGAATTAATATTTTTTTTTAAATTTTAAAGGAAATCAAATTCTCATTAGTAATTCCCAAGGGAATTAAATTTCCATATTTTTTAATTCCCAAGGGAATTAATATTTTTTTTTAAATTTTAAAGGAAATCAAATTCTCATTAGTAATTCCCAAGGGAATTAAATTTTCATATTTTTTAATTCCCAAGGGAATTAATATTTTTTTTTAAATTTTAAAGGAAATCAAATTGTCATTAGTAATTCCCAAGGGAATTAAATTTTCATATTTTTTTAATTCCCAAGGGAATTAATATTTTTTTTAAAATTTTAAAGGAAATCAAATTCTCATTAGTAATTCCCAAGGGAATTAAATTTTCATATTTTTTAATTCCCAAGGGAATTAATATTTTTTTTTAAATTTTAAAGGAAATCAAATTCTCATTAGTAATTCCCAAGGGAATTAAATTTTCATATTTTTTTAATTCCCAAGGGAATTAATATTTTTTTTTAAATTTTAAAGGAAATCAAATTGTCATTAGTAATTCCCAAGGGAATTAAATTTTCATATTTTTTTAATTCCCAAGGGAATTAATATTTTTTTTTAAATTTTAAAGGAAATCAAATTCTCATTAGTAATTCCCAAGGGAATTAAATTTTCATATTTTTTAATTCCCAAGGGAATTAATATTTTTTTTTAAATTTTAAAGGAAATCAAATTCTCATTAGTAATTCCCAAGGGAATTAAATTTCCATATTTTTTAATTCCCAAGGGAATTAATATTTTTTTTTAAATTTTAAAGGAAATCAAATTGTCATTAGTAATTCCCAAGGGAATTAAATTTTCATATTTTTTTAATTCCCAAGGGAATTAATATTTTTTTTTAAATTTTAAAGGAAATCAAATTCTCATTAGTAATTCCCAAGGGAATTAAATTTTCATATTTTTTTAATTCCCAAGGGAATTAATATTTTTTTTTAAATTTTAAAGGAAATCAAATTCTCATTAGTAATTCCCAAGGGAATTAAATTTTCATATTTTTTTAATTCCCAAGGGAATTAATTTTTTTTTTTAAATTTTAAAGGAAATCAAATTCTCATTAGTAATTCCCAAGGGAATTAAATTTTTATATTTTTTTAATTCCCAAGGGAATTAATATTTTTTTTTAAATTTTAAAGGAAATCAAATTCTCATTAGTAATTCCCAAGGGAATTAAATTTTCATATTTTTTTAATTCCCAAGGGAATTAATATTTTTTTTAAATTTTAAAGGAAATCAAATTCTCATTAGTAATTCCCAAGGGAATTAAATTTCCATATTTTTTAATTCCCAAGGGAATTAATATTTTTTTTTAAATTTGAAAGGAAATCAAATTGTCATTAGTAATTCCCAAGGGAATTAAATTTTCATATTTTTTTAATTCCCAAGGGAATTAATATTTTTTTTTAAATTTTAAAGGAAATCAAATTCTCATTAGTAATTCCCAAGGGAATTAAATTTTCATATTTTTTAATTCCCAAGGGAATTAATATTTTTTTTTAAATTTTAAAGGAAATCAAATTCTCATTAGTAATTCCCAAGGGAATTAAATTTTCATATTTTTTTAATTCCCAAGGGAATTAATATTTTTTTTTAAATTTTAAAGGAAATCAAATTCTCATTAGTAATTCCCAAGGGAATTAAATTTTCATATTTTTTAATTCCCAAGGGAATTAATTTTTTTTTTTAAATTTTAAAGGAAATCAAATTCTCATTAGTAATTCCCAAGGGAATTAAATTTTCATATTTTTTTAATTCCCAAGGGAATTAATATTTTTTTTTAAAATTTTAAAGGAAATCAAATTCTCATTAGTAATTCCCAAGGGAATTAAATTTTCATATTTTTTAATTCCCAAGGGAATTAATATTTTTTTTAAATTTTAAAGGAAATCAAATTGTCATTAGTAATTCCCAAGGGAATTAAATTTTCATATTTTTTTAATTCCCAAGGGAATTAATATTTTTTTTTAAATTTTAAAGGAAATCAAATTCTCATTAGTAATTCCCAAGGGAATTAAATTTTCATATTTTTTTAATTCCCAAGGGAATTAATATTTTTTTTTAAATTTTAAAGGAAATCAAATTCTCATTAGTAATTCCCAAGGGAATTAAATTTTCATATTTTTTTAATTCCCAAGGGAATTAATATTTTTTTTTAAATTTTAAAGGAAATCAAATTCTCATTAGTAATTCCCAAGGGATATTAAATTTTCATATTTTTTAATTCCCAAGGGAATTAATATTTTTTTTTTAAATTTTAACGCAAATCAAATTCTCATTAGTAATTCCCAAGGGAATTAAATTTTCATATTTTTTTAATTCCCAAGGGAATTAATATTTTTTTTTAAATTTTAAAGGAAATCAAATTCTCATTAGTAATTCCCAAGGGAATTAAATTTTCATATTTTTTTAATTCGCAAGGGAATTAATTTTTTTTTTTAAATTTTAAAGGAAATCAAATTCTCATTAGTAATTCCCAAGGGAATTAAATTTTCATATTTTTTTAATTCCCAAGGGAATTAATATTTTTTTTTAAATTTTAAAGGAAATCAAATTCTCATTAGTAATTCCCAAGGGAATTAAATTTTCATATTTTTTAATTCCCAAGGGAATTAATATTTTTTTTTAAATTTTAAAGGAAATCAAATTGTCATTAGTAATTCCCAAGGGAATTAAATTTTCATATTTTTTTAATTCCCAAGGGAATTAATATTTTTTTTTAAATTTTAAAGGAAATCAAATTCTCATTAGTAATTCCCAAGGGAATTAAATTTTCATATTTTTTTAATTCCCAAGGGAATTAATATTTTTTTTTAAATTTTTAAAGGAAATCAAATTGTCATTAGTAATTCCCAAGGGAATTAAATTTTCATATTTTTTTAATTCCCAAGGGAATTAATATTTTTTTTTAAATTTTAAAGGAAATCAAATTGTCATTAGTAATTCCCAAGGGAATTAAATTTTCATATTTTTTTAATTCCCAAGGGAATTAATATTTTTTTTTAAATTTTAAAGGAAATCAAATTCTCATTAGTAATTCCCAAGGGAATTAAATTTTCATATTTTTTAATTCCCAAGGGAATTAATATTTTTTTTAAATTTTAAAGGAAATCAAATTCTCATTAGTAATTCTCAAGGGAATTAAATTTTCATATTTTCTTAATTCCCAAGGGAATTAATATTTTTTTTTAAATTTTAAAGGAAATCAAATTCTCATTAGTAATTCCCAAGGGAATTAAATTTTCATATTTTTTTAATTCCCAAGGGAATTAATATTTTTTTTTAAATTTTAAAGGAAATCAAATTCTCATTAGTAATTCCCAAGGGAATTAAATTTTCATATTTTTTAATTGCCAAGGGAATTAATATTTTTTTTTAAATTTTAAAGGAAATCAAATTCTCATTAGTAATTCCCAAGGGAATTAAATTTTCATATTTTTTTAATTCCCAAGGGAATTAATATTTTTTTTTAAATTTTAAAGGAAATCAAATTCTCATTAGTAATTCCCAAGGGAATTAAATTTTCATATTTTTTAATTCCCAAGGGAATTAATATTTTTTTTTAAATTTTTAAAGGAAATCAAATTCTCATTAGTAATACCCAAGGGAATTAAATTTTCATATTTTCTTAATTCCCAAGGGAATTAATTTTTTTTTTTAAATTTTAAAGGAAATCAAATTCTCATTAGTAATTCCCAAGGGAATTAAATTTTCATATTTTTTTAATTCCCAAGGGAATTAATATTTTTTTTTAAATTTTAAAGGAAATCAAATTCTCATTAGTAATTCCCAAGGGAATTAAATTTTCATATTTTTTAATTCCCAAGGGAATTAATATTTTTTTTAAATTTTAAAGGAAATCAAATTCTCATTAGTAATTCCCAAGGGAATTAAATTTTCATATTTTCTTAATTCCCAAGGGAATTAATATATTTTTTTTAATTTTAAAGGAAATCAAATTCTCATTAGTAATTCCCAAGGGAATTAAATTTTCATATTTTTCAATTCCCAAGGGAATTAATATTTTTTTTTAAATTTTAAAGGAAATCAAATTCTCATTAGTAATTCCCAAGGGAATTAAATTTTCATATTTTTTTAATTCCCAAGGGAATTAATATTTTTTTTTAAATTTTAAAGGAAATCAAATTCTCATTAGTAATTCCCAAGGGAATTAAATTTTCATATTTTTTAATTCCCAAGGGAATTAATATTTTTTTTTAAATTTTAAAGGAAATCAAATTCTCATTAGTAATTCCCAAGGGAATTAAATTTTCATATTTTCTTAATTCCCAAGGGAATTAATATTTTTTTTTAAATTTTAAAGGAAATCAAATTCTCATTAGTAATTCCCAAGGGAATTAAATTTTCATATTTTTTAATTCCCAAGAGAATTAATATTTTTTTTTAAATTTTAAAGGAAATCAAATTCTCATTAGTAATTCCCAAGGGAATTAAATTTTCATATTTTTTTAATTCCCAAGGGAATTAAGATTTTTTTTAAATTTTAAAGAAAATGAAATTTATTAGTAATTCCCAAGGGAATTAAATTTTCATATTTTTTTAATTCCCAAGGGAATTAATATTTTTTTTTAAATTTTAAAGAAAATGAAATTTATTAGTAATTCCCAAGAGAATTAAATTTTCATATTTTCCCAACATTCTTGAAATTCCTAACATTCCTGAAATTCTTTAAATTCCTGACATTCTTTAATATTCTTTACATCTTTAATATTCTTTACATTGCTTAATATTCAAAAATATATTTCTTTAACATTTATTAGCATTCAAATCCTCAAAAGACACCTGCAAAATGAAATAAAAACTCAATTAGTACAATGAGGGGAAAATATGAATATTTAGCACAAAATAAAGTCTTCTTGTTGCTCCAGAAGCTCAAAAAAGGCTTTATTTGTGATAAACAATCGGTTTTTTGACCTTATTTTAACCGTTAAACCGGTCAAAAGTAAAGGGGTTAGCCTTTACTTTTTGACCGATTTTGGCCATTTTTCAACTTTGGAAGTAAGGCTAAATATTTTAGTTCATTGTATAGCACACCAACTATGGAATAACCACTGAAAAAAGTAGAACAATCCATTCAATTTTTAATGAGATAAACCAGTTTACTTTTTTACTTTTTATGGTCAAAATCGGTCAAAAGTAAAGGGGTTAGCCTTTACTTTTTGACCGATTTTGGCCATTTTTCAACTTTGGAAGTAAGGCTAAATATTTTAGTTCATTGTATAGCACACCAACTATGGAATAACCACTGAAAAAAGTAGAACAATCCATTCAATTTTTAATGAGATAGACCAGTTTACTTTTTTACTTTTTATGGTCAAAATCGGTCAAAAAGTAAAGGGGTTAGCCTTTACTTTTTGACCGATTTTGGCCATTTTTCAACTTTGGAAAGTAAGGGCTAAATATTTTTAGTTCATTGTATAGCACAACCAACTATGGAATAACCACTGAAAAAAGTAGAACAATCCATTCAATTTTTAATGAGATAAACCAGTTTACTTTTTTACTTTTTATGGTCAAAATCGGTCAAAAAGTAAAGGGGTTAGCCTTTACTTTTTGACCGATTTTGGCCATTTTTCAACTTTGGAAGTAAGGCTAAATATTTTAGTTCATTGTATAGCACACCAACTATGGAATAACCACTGAAAAAAGTAGAACAATCCATTCAATTTTTAATGAGATAAACCAGTTTACTTTTTTACTTTTTATGGTCAAAATCGGTCAAAAAGTAAAGGGGTTAGCCTTTACTTTTTTACCGATTTTGGCCATTTTTCAACTTTGGAAGTAAGGCTAAATATTTTAGTTCATTGTATAGCAGACCAACTATGGAATAACCACTGAAAAAAGTAGAACAATCCATTCAATTTTTAATGAGATAAACCAGTTTACTTTTTTACTTTTTATGGTCAAAATCGGTCAAAAAGTAAAAGGGGTTAGCCCTTTAACTTTTTGACCGATTTTGGCCATTTTTCAACTTTGGAAGTAAGGCTTAAATATTTTAGTTCATTGTATAGCACACCAACTATGGAATAACCACTGAAAAAAGTAGAACAATCCATTCAATTTTTAATGAGATAAACCAGTTTACTTTTTTACTTTTTATGGTCAAAATCGGTCAAAAAGTAAAGGGGTTAGCCTTTACTTTTTGACCGATTTTGGCCATTTTTCAACTTTGGAAGTAAGGCTAAATATTTTAGTTCATTGTATAGCACACCAACTATGGAATAACCACTGAAAAAAGTAGAACAATCCATTCAATTTTTAATGAGATAAACCAGTTTACTTTTTATGGTCAAAATTGGTCAAAAAGTAAAGGGGTTATAGAAGGTGTAAAAAGACTTTACCCGAACCAAAACATTATTTTTTGACCAAATATCGAAAGTTGAAAAAATGGGGAAAATGAATAGGGTCCCCCCTTTACATTTTTTCAGATTTTTCAATTTTTGAAATAAGGCTAAACTATGGCAATTTAGCATGAATAAGTCTCTCTCGTTGCTATAGAAGGTGTAAAAAGCCTTTACCCGATCCAAAACATTATTTTTTGACCAAATATCGAAAGTTGAAAAAATGGCCAAAATGAATAGGGTCCCCCCTTTACATTTTTTCAGATTTTTCAATTTTTGAAATAAGGCTAAACTATGGCAATTTAGTATGAATAAGTCTCTCTCGTTGCTATAGAATGTGTAAAAAGACTTTACCCGAACCAAAACATTATTTTTTGACCAAATATCGAAAGTTGAAAAAATGGCCAAAATGAATAGGGTCCCCCCTTTACATTTTTTCAGATTTTTCAATTTTTGAAATAAGGCTAAACTATGGCAATTTAGCATGAATAAGTCTCTCTCGTTGCTATAGAATGTGTAAAAAGACTTTACCCGAACCAAAACATTATTTTTTGACCAAATATCGAAAGTTGAAAAAATGGCCAAAATGAATATGTTCCCCTTTACATTTTTTCAGATTTTTTAACTTTTGAAATAAGGCTAAACTATGGCAATTTAGCATGAATAAGTCTCTCTCGTTGCTATAGAAGGTGTAAAAAGCCTTTACCCGATCCAAAACATTATTTTTTGACCAAATATCGAAAGTTGAAAAAATGGCCAAAATGAATAGGGTCCCCCCTTTACATTTTTTCAGATTTTTTAACTTTTGAAATAAGGCTAAACTATGGCAATTTAGCATGAATAAGTCTCTCTCGTTGCTATAGAAGGTGTAAAAAGACTTTACCCGAACCAAAACATTATTTTTTGACCAAATATCGAAAGTTGAAAAAATGGCCAAAATGAATAGGGTCCCCCCTTTACATTTTTTCAGATTTTTTAACTTTTGAAATAAGGCTAAACTATGGCAATTTAGCATGCATAAGTCTCTCTCGTTGCTATAGAAGGTGTAAAAAGACTTTACCCGAACCAAAACATTATTTTTTGACCAAATATCGAAAGTTGAAAAAATGGTTAAAATGAATAGGGTCCCCCCTTTAAATTTTTTCTGATTTTTCAACTTTTGAAATAAGGCTAAACTATGGCAATTTAGCATGAGTAAGTCTCTCTCGTTGCTATAGAAGGTGTAAAAAGCCTTTACCCGAATCAAAACATTATTTTTTGACCAAATATCGCAAGTTGAAAAAATGGCCAAAATGAATAGGGTCCCCCCTTTACATTTTTTCAGATTTTTCAATTTTTGAAATAAGGCTAAACTATGGCAATTTAGCATGAATAAGTCTCTCTTGTTGCTATAGAAGGTGTAAAAAGACTTTACCCGAACCAAAACATTATTTTTTGACCAAATATCGAAAGTTGAAAAAATGGCTAAAATGAATAGGGTCCCCCCGTACGAAATTATTGCTAATCTACGAAATAATTACAACAGACAAATGCTTATACTCACTTTAGAAGTTGTTAGAGTCTAAATTTTCGTTGGTTTCGCGTATATATTAACAAATAAAAGCCACTTTCGTCTTGTTGAGATGCACGTTGTAGCCACTTATATAGATCAGTGGTAGTGGTTGTAGTCTGCGTAACTGGCGGTATTAGGGAGTTCGGGCGTAGGCGGTAGGCGGTAGGCGGGCAACGCCTAAAAAAATAGAAAAAAATAGAAAAAAATAGAACGAAGAAAGAAGAAAAAATAAATAAATTGTTTCTGCGCATGTCCAATGTTGGGTTTCAAAAAGATAAAAGATGTACGAATACGCAATTTCATTTATCAATTTAATTTTTTTTCCATTTAGTAAAATGTTTTAGAAAGAAAATTACTCATTTCAAGGTTTGTTTTATGCCTTATAACATTACCAGTCTTTACCGAGAAAAATGCGTCTCCCAAAATTTCTTCTGACGTGTCAAGTTTGCTGTATAAATGAATTTCGTTTTTTGTTACTGTTGGTTCTGGCCATAGTTAAAGGCGGCTTCAAAGTAAGAAATTACTTAACGAGCTATGGATCTCGATGCAAACGTCTCCCATGCAACCAGTTCAAGTCCATCGACTATTACTGGAGTCTCCGCTGGGAAGGCTGAGAGGGTGGTTGAATTGCGAGAAGAGCACAAAATCCGGATGAGTGACTGCAATAGTGAAACACCTATGGGCTGGGGTACTTTTTTCATCAGGTTAATTTTTTAAACTTTTGAAATAATGCAAAAGTATGGCCATTTAGCACGAATAAGTCTCTCTCGTCGCAACAGAATTGGAATAAGCCTTTACCCGATCCAAAAGCAGGGCCGGGGTGGTCCAAAAATCTCAAAATTTTCAAGCAGGGCCGGGGTGGTCCAAAAATCTCAAAATTTTCAAGCAGGGCCAGGGTGGTCCAAAAATCTCAAAATTTCCAAGCAGGGCCGGGGTGGTCCAAAAATCTCAAAATTTTCAAGCAGGGCCGGGGTGGTCCAAAAATCTCAAAATTTTCAAGCAGGGCCGGGGTGGTCCAAAAATCTCAAAATTTTTAAGCAGGGCCGGGGTGGTCCAAAAATCTCAAAAATTTTCAAGCAGGGCCTGGGTGGTCCAAAAATCTCAAAATTTTCAAGCACGGGCCGGGGTGGTCCAAAAATCTCAAAATTTTCAAGCAGGGCCGGGGTGGTCCAAAAATCTCAAAATTTTTAAAACAGGGCCGGGGTGGTCCAAAAATCTCAAAATTTTCAAGCAGGGCCGGGGTGGTCCAAAAATCTCAAAATTTTCAAGCAGGGCCGGGGTGGTCCAAAAATCTCAAAATTTTCAAGCAGGGCCGGGGTGGTCCAAAAATCTCAAAATTTTCAAGCAGGGCCGGGGTGGTCCAAAAATCTCAAAATTTTCAAGCAGGGCCGGGGTGGTCCAAAAATCTCAAAATTTTCAAGCAGGCCTGGGGTGGTCCAAAAATCTCAAAATTTTCAAGCAAGGCCGGGGTGGTCCAAAAATCTCAAAATTTTCAAGCAAGGCCGGGGTGGTCCAAAAATCTCAAAATTTTCAAGCAGGGCCGGGGTGGTCCAAAAATCTCAAAATTTTCAAGCAGGCCCCCGGTGGTCCAAAAATCTCAAAATTTTCAAGCAGGGCCGGGGTGGTCCAAAAATCTCAAAATTTTCAAGCAGGCCCGCGGTGGTCCAAAAATCTCAAAATTTTCAAGGAGGCCCGGGGTGGTCCAAAAATCTCAAAATTTTCAAGCAGGGCCGGGGTGGTCCAAAAATCTCAAAATTTTCAAGCAGGGCCAGGGTGGTCCAAAAATCTCAAAATTTCCAAGCAGGGCCGGGGTGGTCCAAAAATCTCAAAATTTTCAAGCAGGGCCGGGGTGGTCCAAAAATCTCAAAATTTTCAAGCAGGGCCGGGGTGGTCCAAAAATCTCAAATAATTTTCAAGCAGGGCCGGGGTGGTCCAAAAATCTCAAAATTTTCAAGCAGGGCCGGGGTGGTCCAAAAATCTCAAAATTTTCAAGCAGGGCCGGGGTGGTCCAAAAATCTCAAAATTTTCAAGCAGGGCCGGGGTGGTCCAAAAATCTCAAAAATTTTCAAGCAGGCCCGTGTGGTCCAAAAATCTCAAAATTTTCAAGCAGGGCCGGGGTGGTCCAAAAATCTCAAAATTTTCAAGCAGGGCCGGGGTGGTCCAAAAATCTCAAAATTTTCAAGCAGGGCCGGGGTGGTCCAAAAATCTCAAAATTTTCAAGCAGGGCCGGGGTGGTCCAAAAATCTCAAAATTTTCAAGCAGGCCCCGGGGTGGTCCAAAAATCTCAAAATTTTCAAGCAGGGCCGGGGTGGTCCAAAAATCTCAAAATTTTCAAGCAGGGCCGGGGTGGTCCAAAAATCTCAAAATTTTCAAGCAGGGCCGGGGTGGTCCAAAAATCTCAAAATTTTCAAGCAGGGCCGGGGTGGTCCAAAAATCTCAAAATTTTCAAGCAGAGCCGGGGTGGTCCAAAAATCTCAAAATTTTCAAGCAGGGCCGGGGTGGTCCAAAAATCTCAAAAATTTTCAAGCAGGGCCGGGGTGGTCCAAAAATCTCAAAATTTTCAAAGCAGGGCCGGGGTGGTCCAAAAATCTCAAAATTTTCAAGCAGGGCCGGGGTGGTCCAAAAATCTCAAAATTTTCAAGCGAGGGCCGGGGTGGTCCAAAAATCTCAAAAATTTTCAAGCAGGCCCGGGGTGGTCCAAAAATCTCAAAATTTTCAAGCAGGGCCGGGGTGGTCCAAAAATCTCAAAATTTTCAAGCAGGGCCGGGGTGGTCCAAAAAATCTCAAAATTTTCAAGCAGGGCCGGGGTGGTCCAAAAATCTCAAAATTTTCAAGCAGGGCCGGGGTGGTCCAAAATCTCAAAATTTTCAAGCAGAGCCGGGGTGGTCCAAAAATCTCAAAATTTTGTCGCAGGGCCGGGGTGGTTCAAAAATCTCAAAATTTTGTATCAGGGCCGGGGTGGTCCAAAAATCTCAAAATTTTTAAAAAAGGCCCGGGGTGGTCCAAAAATCTCAAAATTTTCAAGCAGGGCCGGGGTGGTCCAAAAATCTCAAAATTTTCAAGCAGGGCCGGGGTGGTCCAAAAATCTCAAAATTTTCAAGCAGGGCCGGGGAGGTCCAAAAATCTCAAAATTTTCAAGCAGGGCGGGGGTGGTCCAAAAATCTCAAAATTTTCAAGCAGGCCGGGGTGGTCCAAAAATCTCAAAATTTTCAAGCAGGGCCGGGGTGGTCCAAAAATCTCAAAATTTTCAAGCAGGGCCGGGGTGGTCCAAAAATCTCAAAATTTTCAAGCAGGCCCGGGGTGGTCCAAAAATCTCAAAATTTTCAAGCAGGCCCGGGGTGGTCCAAAAATCTCAAAATTTTCAAGCAGGGCCGGGGTGGTCCAAAAATCTCAAAATTTTCAAGCAGGGCCGGGGTGGTCCAAAAATCTCAAAATTTTCAAGCAGGGCCGGGGTGGTCCCAAAATCTCAAAATTTTCAAGCAGGGCCGGGGTGGTCCAAAAATCTCAAAATTTTCAAGCAGGCCCGGGGTGGTCCAAAAATCTCAAAATTTTCAAGCAGGCCCGGGGTGGTCCAAAAATCTCAAAATTTTCAAGCAGGCCTGGGGTGGTCCAAAAATCTCAAAATTTTCAAGCAAGGCCGGGGTGGTCCAAAAATCTCAAAATTTTCAAGCAAGGCCGGGGTGGTCCAAAAATCTCAAAATTTTCAAGCAGGGCCGGGGTGGTCCAAAAATCTCAAAATTTTCAAGCAGGCCCGCGGTGGTCCAAAAATCTCAAAATTTTCAAGCAGGGCCGGGGTGGTCCAAAAATCTCAAAATTTTCAAGCAGGGCCGGGGTGGTCCAAAAATCTCAAAATTTTCAAGCAGGGCCGGGGTGGTCCAAAAATCTCAAAATTTTCAAGCAGGGCCGGGGTGGTCCAAAAATCTCAAAATTTTCAAGGCAGGGCCGGGTGGTCCAAAAATCTCAAAAATTTTCAAGCAGGGCCGGGGTGGTCCAAAAATCTCAAAATTTTCAAGCAGGGCCGGGGTGGTCCAAAAATCTCAAAATTTTCAAGCAGGGCCGGGGGGTGGTCCAAAAATCTCAAAATTTTCAAGCAGGCCCCGGGGTGGTCCAAAAATCTCAAAATTTTCAAGCAGGCCCCGGGGTGGTCCAAAAATCTCAAAATTTTCAAGCAGGCCTGGGGTGGTCCAAAAATCTCAAAATTTTCAAGCAAGGCCGGGGTGGTCCAAAAATCTCAAAATTTTCAAGCAAGGCCGGGGTGGTCCAAAAATCTCAAAATTTTCAAGCAGGGCCGGGGTGGTCCAAAAATCTCAAAATTTTCAAGCAGGCCCCCGGTGGTCCAAAAATCTCAAAATTTTCAAGCAGGGCCGGGGTGGTCCAAAAATCTCAAAATTTTCAAGCAGGCCCGGGGTGGTCCAAAAATCTCAAAATTTTCAAGCAGGCCCGGGGTGGTCCAAAAATCTCAAAATTTTCAAGCAGGGCCGGGGTGGTCCAAAAATCTCAAAATTTTCAAGCAAGGCCGGGGTGGTCCAAAAATCTCAAAAATTTTCAAGCAGGCCGGGGTGGTCCAAAAATCTCAAAATTTTCAAGCAGGGCCGGGGTGGTCCAAAAATCTCAAAATTTTCAAGCAGGGCCCGGGGTGGTCCAAAAATCTCAAAATTTTCAAAGCAGGGCCGGGGTGGTCCAAAAATCTCAAAATTTTCAAGCAGGGCCGGGGTGGTCCAAAAATCTCAAAATTTTCAAGCAGGGCCGGGGTGGTCCAAAAATCTCAAAATTTTCAAGCAAGGCCGCGGTGGTCCAAAAATCTCAAAATTTTCAAGGAGGCCCGGGGTGGTCCAAAAATCTCAAAATTTTCAAGCAGGGCCGGGGTGGTCCAAAAATCTCAAAATTTTCAAGCAGAGCCGGGGTGGTCCAAAAATCTCAAAATTTTCAAGCAGGGCCGGGGTGGTCCAAAAATCTCAAAATTTTCAAGCAGGGCCGGGGTGGTCCAAAAATCTCAAAATTTTCAAGCAGGGCCGGGGTGGTCCAAAAATCTCAAAATTTTCAAGCAAGGCCGCGGTGGTCCAAAAATCTCAAAATTTTCAAGGAGGCCCGGGGTGGTCCAAAAATCTCAAAATTTTCAAGCAGGGCAGGGGTGGTCCAAAAATCTCAAAATTTTCAAGCAGAGGCCGGGGTGGTCCAAAAATCTCAAAATTTTCAAGCAGGGCCGGGGTGGTCCAAAAATCTCAAAATTTTCAAGCAGGGCCGGGAGTGGTCCAAAAATCTCAAAATTTTCAAGCAGGGCCGGGGTGGTCCAAAAATCTCATAATTTTCAAGCAGGGCCGGGGTGGTCCAAAAATCTCAAAATTTTCAAGCAGGGCCGGGGTGGTCCAAAAAATCTCAAAATTTTCAAGCAGGGCCGGGGTGGTCCAAAAATCTCAAAATTTTCAAGCAGAGCCGGGGGGTGGTCCAAAAATCTCAAAATTTTCAAGCAGGGCCGGGGTGGTCCAAAAATCTCAAAATTTTCAAGCAGGGCCGGGGTGGTCCAAAAATCTCAAAATTTTCAAGCCAGGCCGGGGTGGTCCAAAAATCTCAAAATTTTCAAGCAGGGCCGGGGTGGTCCAAAAATCTCAAAATTTTCATAGCAAGGCCGCGGTGGTCCAAAAAATCTCAAAATTTTCAAGGAGGCCCGGGGTGGTCCAAAAATCTCAAAAATTTTCAAGCAGGGCCGGGGGTGGTCCAAAAATCTCAAAATTTTCAAGCAGGGCCGGGGTGGTCCAAAAATCTCAAAATTTTTCAAGCAGGGCCGGGGTGGTCCAAAAATCTCAAAAATTTTCAAGCAGGGCCGGGGTGGTCCAAAAATCTCAAAATTTTCAAGCAGGGCCGGGGGTGGTCCAAAAATCTCAAAATTTTCAAGCAAGGCCGGGGTGGTCCAAAAATCTCAAAATTTTCAAGCAGGGCCGGGGTGGTCCAAAAAATCTCAAAATTTTCAAGCAGGCCCGGGTGGTCCAAAAATCTCAAAATTTTCAAGCAGGCCCGGGGTGGTCCAAAAATCTCAAAATTTTCAAGCAGGCCTGGGTGGTCCAAAAATCTCAAAATTTTCAAGCAAGGCCGGGGTGGTCCAAAAATCTCAAAATTTTCAAGCAAGGCCCGGGGTGGTCCAAAAATCTCAAAATTTTCAAGCAGGGCCGGGGTTGGTCCAAAAATCTCAAAATTTTCAAGCAGGCCGGTGGTCCAAAAATCTCAAAATTTTCAAGCAGGGCCGGGGTGGTCCAAAAATCTCAAAATTTTTCAAGCAGGCCCGGGGTGGTCCAAAAAATCTCAAAAATTTTCAAGCAGGCCCGGGGTGGTCCTAAAATCTCAAAATTTTCAAGCAGGGCCGGGGTGGTCCAAAAATCTCAAAATTTTCAAGCAGGGCCGGGGTGGGTCCAAAAAATCTCAAAATTTTCAAGCAGGGCCGGGGTGGTCCAAAAATCTCAAAATTTTCAAGCAAGGCCGCGGTGGTCCAAAAATCTCAAAATTTTCAAGGAGGCCCGGGGTGGTCCAAAAATCTCAAAATTTTCAAGCAGGGCCGGGGTGGTCCAAAAATCTCAAAATTTTCAAGCAGAGCCGGGGTGGTCCAAAAATCTCAAAATTTTCAAGCAGGGCCGGGGTGGTCCAAAATCTCAAAATTTTCAAGCAGGGCCGGGGTGGTCCAAAAATCTCAAAATTTTCAAGCAGGGCCGGGGTGGTCCAAAAATCTCAAAATTTTCAAGCAAGGCCGCGGTGGTCCAAAAATCTCAAAATTTTCAAGGAGGCCCGGGGTGGTCCAAAAATCTCAAAATTTTCAAGCAGGGCCGGGTGGTCCAAAAATCTCAAAATTTTTCAAGCAGAGCCGGGGTGGTCCAAAAATCTCAAAATTTTCAAGCAGGGCCGGGGTGGTCCAAAAATCTCAAAATTTTCAAGCAGAGCCGGGGTGGTCCAAAAATCTCAAAAATTTTCAAGCAGGGCCGGGGTGGTCCAAAAATCTCAAAATTTTCAAGCAGAGGCCGGGGTGGTCCAAAAATCTCAAAATTTTCAAGCAGGGCCGGGGTGGTCCAAAAAATCTCAAAATTTTCAAGCAAGGCCGCGGTGGTCCAAAAATCTCAAATATTTTCAAGGAGGCCGGGGTGGTCCAAAAATCTCAAAATTTTTCAAGCAGGGCCGGGGTGGTCCAAAAATCTCAAAAATTTTCAAGCAGAGCCGGGGGTGGTCCAAAAATCTCAAAATTTTCAAGCAGGGCCGGGGTGGTCCAAAAATCTCAAAAATTTTCAAGCAAGGCCGCGGTGGTCCAAAAATCTCAAAAATTTTCAAGGAGGCCCGGGGTGGGTACCAAAAATCTCAAAATTTTCAAGCAGGGCCGGGGTGGTCCAAAAAATCTCAAAATTTTCAAGCAGAGCCGGGGTGGTCCAAAAATCTCAAAATTTTCAAGCAGGGCAGGGGTGGTCCAAAAATCTCAAAATTTTCAAGCAGGGCCGGGGTGGTCCAAAAATCTCAAAATTTTCAAGCAGGGCCGGGGTGGTCCAAAAATCTCAAAATTTTCAAGCAGGGCCGGGGTGGTCCAAAAATCTCAAAATTTTCAAGCAGGGCCGGGGTGGTCCAAAAATCTCAAAATTTTCAAGCAGAGCCGGGTGTGGTCCAAAAATCTCAAAATTTTCAAGCAGGGCCGGGGTGGTCCAAAAATCTCAAAATTTTCAAGCAGGGCCGGGGTGGTCCAAAAATCTCAAAATTTTCAAGCAGGGCCGGGGTGGTCCAAAAATCTCAAAAATTTTCAAGCAAGCCGCGGTGGTCCAAAAATCTCAAAATTTTTCAAGGAGGCCCGGGGTGGTCCAAAAATCTCAAAATTTTCAAGCAGGGCCGGGGTGGTCCAAAAATCTCAAAATTTTCAAGCAGAGCCGGGGTGGTCCAAAAATCTCAAAATTTTCAAGCAGGGCCGGGGTGGTCCAAAAATCTCAAAATTTTCAAGCAAGGCCGCGGTGGTCCAAAAATCTCAAAATTTTCAAGGAGGCCCGGGGTGGTCCAAAAATCTCAAAATTTTCAAGCAGGGCCGGGGTGGTCCAAAAATCTCAAAATTTTCAAGCAGAGCCGGGGTGGTCCAAAAATCTCAAAATTTTCAAGCAGGGCCGGGGTGGTCCAAAAATCTCAAAATTTTCAAGCAGGGGCCGGGTGTGGTCCAAAAATCTCAAAATTTTCAAGCAGGGCCGGGGTGGTCAAAAAATCTCAAAATTTTCAAGCAGGGCCGGGGTGGTCCAAAAATCTCAAAATTTTCAAGCAAGGCCGGGGTGGTCCAAAAATCTCAAAATTTTCAAGCAGGCCCGGGGTGGTCCAAAAATCTCAAAATTTTCAAGCAGGGCCGGGGTGGTCCAAAAATCTCAAAATTTTCAAGCAGGCCCCCCGGTGGTCCAAAATCTCAAAATTTTCAAGCAGGGCCGGGGTGGTCCAAAAATCTCAAAATTTTCAAGCAGGCCGCGGGTGGTCCAAAAATCTCAAAATTTTCAAGGAGGCCCGGGGTGGTCCAAAAATCTCAAAATTTTCAAGCAGGGCCGGGGTGGTCCAAAAATCTCAAAATTTTCAAGCAGGCCCGCGGTGGTCCAAAAATCTCAAAATTTTCAAGCAGGGCCGGGGTGGGTCCAAAAATCTCAAAATTTTCAAGCAGGGCCGGGGTGGTCCAAAAATCTCAAAAATTTTCAAGCAGGGCCGGGGTGGGTCCAAAAATCTCAAAATTTTCAAGCAGGGCCGGGGTGGTCCAAAAATCTCAAAATTTTCAAGCAGGGCCGGGGTGGTCCAAAAATCTCAAAATTTTCAAGCAGGGCCGGGGTGGTCCAAAAATCTCAAAATTTTCAAGCAGGGCCGGGGTGGTCCAAAAATCTCAAAATTTTCAAGCAGGGCCGGGGTGGTCCAAAAATCTCAAAATTTTCAAGCAGGGCCGGGGTGGTCCAAAAATCTCAAAATTTTCAAGCAGGGCCGGGGTGGTCCAAAAATCTCAAAATTTTCAAGCAGGGCCGGGGTGGTCCAAAAATCTCAAAATTTTCAAGCAGGGCCGGGGTGGTCCAAAAATCTCAAAATTTTCAAGCAGGCCCGGGTGGTCCAAAAATCTCAAAATTTTCAAGCAGGGCCGGGGTGGTCCAAAAATCTCAAAATTTTCAAGCAGGGCCGGGGTGGTCCAAAAATCTCAAAATTTTCAAGCAGGGCCGGGGTGGTCCAAAAATCTCAAAATTTTCAAGCAGGGCCGGTGTGGTCCAAAAAATCTCAAAATTTTCAAGCAGAGCCGGGGTGGTCCAAAAATCTCAAAATTTTCAAGCAGGGCCGGGAGTGGTCCAAAAATCTCAAAATTTTCAAGCAGTGGCCGGGGTGGTCCAAAAATCTCAAAATTTTCAAGCAGGGCCGGGTGGTCCAAAAATCTCAAAATTTTCAAGCAGGGCCGGGGTGGTCCAAAAATCTCAAAATTTTCAAGCAGGGCCGGGGTGGTCCAAAAAATCTCAAAATTTTCAAGCAGGGCCCGGGGTGGTCCAAAAATCTCAAAATTTTCAAGCAGGGCCGGGGTGGTCCAAAAATCTCAAAATTTTCAAGCAGGGCCGGGGTGGTCCAAAAATCTCAAAATTTTCAAGCAGGGCCGGGGTGGTCCAAAAATCTCAAAATTTTCAAGCAGGGCCCGGGTGGTCCAAAAATCTCAAAATTTTCAAGCAGAGCCGGGGTGGTCCAAAAATCTCAAAATTTTCAAGCAGGGCCGGGGTGGTCCAAAAATCTCAAAAATTTTCAAGCAGGGCCGGGGTGGTCCAAAAATCTCAAAATTTTCAAGCAGGCCGGGGTGGTCCAAAAATCTCAAAATTTTCAAGCAGGGCCGGGGTGGTCCAAAAAATCTCAAAATTTTCAAGCAGGGCCGGGGTGGTCCAAAAATCTCAAAATTTCAAGCAGGGCCGGGGTGGTCCAAAAATCTCAAAATTTTCAAGCAGGGCCGGGGTGGTCCAAAAATCTCAAAATTTTCAAGCATGGCCGGGGTGGTCCAAAAATCTCAAAATTTTCAAGCAGGGCCGGGGTGGTCCAAAAATCTCAAAATTTTCAAGCAGGGGGCCGGGGTGGTCCAAAAATCTCAAAATTTTCAAGCAGGCACGGGGTGGTCAAAAAATCTCAAAATTTTCAAGCAGGCCCGGGGTGGTCCAAAAATCTCAAAATTTTCAAGCAGGGCCGGGGTGGTCCAAAAATCTCACAATTTTCAAGCAGGGCCGGGGTGGTCCAAAAATCTCAAAATTTTCAAGCAGGGCCGGGGTGGTCCAAAAATCTCAAAATTTTCAAGCAGGGCCGGGGTGGTCCAAAAATCTCAAAATTTTCAAGCAGGCCGGGGTGGTCCAAAAATCTCAAAATTTTCAAGCAGGACCGGGGTGGTCCAAAAATCTCAAAATTTTCAAGCAGGCCGGGGTGGTCCAAAAATCTCAAAATTTTCAAGCAAGGCCGGGGTGGTCCAAAAATCTCAAAATTTTCAAGCAAGGCCGGGGTGGTCCAAAAATCTCAAAATTTTCAAGCAGGGCCGGGGTGGTCCAAAAAATCTCAAAATTTTCAAGCAGGCCCCGGTGGTCCAAAAAATCTCAAAATTTTCAAGCAGGGCCGGGGTGGTCCAAAAATCTCAAAATTATCAAGCAGGGCCGGGGTGGTCCAAAAATCTCAAAAATTTCAAGCAGGGCCGGGTGGTCCAAAAATCTCAAAATTTTCAAGCAGGGCGGGGGTGGTCCAAAAATCTCAAAATTTTCAAGCAGGGCCGGGGTGGTCCAAAAATCTCAAAATTTTCAAGCAGGGCCGGGGTGGTCCAAAAATCTCAAAATTTTCAAGCAGGGCCGGGGTGGTCCAAAAATCTCAAAATTTTCAAGCAGGGGCCGGGGTGGTCCAAAAATCTCAAAATTTTCAAGCAGGCCCGGGGTGGTCCAAAAATCTCAAAATTTTCAAGCAGGCCGGGGTGGTCCAAAAATCTCAAAATTTTCAAGCAGGCCGGGTGGTCCAAAAATCTCAAAATTTTCAAGCAAGGCCGGGGTGGTCCAAAAATCTCAAAATTTTCAAGCAAGGCCGGGGTGGTCCAAAAATCTCAAAATTTTCAAGCAGGGCCGGGGTGGTCCAAAAATCTCAAAATTTTCAAGCAGGGCCGGGGTGGTCCAAAAATCTCAAAATTTTCAAGCAGGGCCGGGGTGGTCCAAAAATCTCAAAATTTTCAAGCAGGGCCGGGGTGGTCCAAAAATCTCAAAATTTTCAAGCAAGGCCGGGGTGGTACCAAAAATCTCAAATTTTTCAAGCAGGGCCGGGGTGGTCCAAAAATCTCAAAATTTTCAAGCAGGCCGGGGTGGTCCAAAAATCTCAAAATTTTCAAGCAGGCCGGGGTGGTCCAAAAATCTCAAAATTTTCAAGCAGGGAGGGGTGGTCCAAAAATCTCAAAATTTTCAAGCAGGGCCGGGGTGGTCCAAAAATCTCAAAATTTTCAAGCACGGCCGGGGTGGTCCAAAAATCTCAAAATTTTCAAGCAGGGCCGGGGTGGTCCAAAAATCTCAAAATTTTCAAGCAGGCCCCCGGTGGTCCAAAAATCTCAAAATTTTCAAGCAGGGCCGGGGTGGTCCAAAAATCTCAAAATTTTCAAGCAGGCCCGGGGTGGTCCAAAAATCTCAAAATTTTCAAGCAGGGCCGGGGTGGTCCTAAAATCTCAAAATTTTCAAGCAGGCCGGGGTGGTCCAAAAATCTCAAATTTTCAAGCAGGGCCGGGGTGGTCCAAAAATCTCAAAATTTTCAAGCAGGGCCGGGGTGGTCCAAAAATCTCAAAATTTTCAAGCAGGCCGGGGTGGTCGTGGTCCAAAAATCTCAAAATTTTCAAGCTGGGCCGGGGTGGTCCAAAAATCTCAAAATTTTCATGCAGAGCCGGGGTGGTCCAAAAATCTCAAAATTTTCAAGCAGGGCCGGGGTGGTCCAAAAATCTCAAAATTTTCAAGCAGGGCCGGGGTGGTCCAAAAATCTCAAAATTTTCATGCAGGGCCGGGGTGGTCCAAAAATCTCAAAATTTTCAAGCAAGGCCGCGGTGGTCCAAAAATCTCAAAATTTTCAAGCAGAGGCCGGGGTGGTCCAAAAATCTCAAAATTTTCAAGCAGGGCCGGGGTGGTCCAAAAATCTCAAAATTTTCAAGCAGAGCCGGGGTGGTCCAAAAATCTCAAAATTTTCAAGCAGGGCCGGGTGGTCCAAAAATCTCAAAATTTTCAAGCAGAGCCGGGGTGGTCCAAAAATCTCAAAATTTTCAAGCAAGGCCGGGGTGGTCCAAAAATCTCAAAATTTTCAAGCAGGGCCGCGGTGGTCCAAAAATCTCAAAATTTTCAAGCAGGGCCTAGGGGTGGTACCAAAAATCTCAAAAATTTTCAAAGACAGAGCCGGGAGTGGTCCAAAAATCGGTCCAAAAATCTCCAAAAATTTTCAAGCAGGGCCGGAATGGTGGTGCGTCCAAAAATCTCTAAAATTTTCAAAGCATGGCCGCGGGTGGTCCAAAAATCTCCAAAAATTTTCAAGCAGTGGCCGGGGTGGTGGTCCTCCAAAAATCTCAGAAATTTTTCAAGCAGGGCCGGGGGTGGTCCAAATATCTCAAAATTTTCAAGCAGAGCCGGGGTGGTCCAAAAATATCTCAAAATTTTCAAGCAGGGCCGGGAGTGGGTCCAAAAATCCCTCAAAATTATTCAAGCAGGGTCTGCGGTGAGGTCCCATAAAATCTTCAAAATTTTTCAAGCAGGAGCCGGGTGTGGTCCAAAAATCTCCAAATTTTCAAAGCAGAGGCCGGGGTGGGTCCAAAAATAATCTCAAAAATTTTTCAAGCAGGGCCGGGGTGGTCCCAAAATCTCAAAACTTTTCAATGCAGGGTGGCCGGGGTGGTCCAAAAAATCTCAAAATTTTCAAAGGCAAGGACCGCGGTGGTCCAAAAAATCTCAAAAGTTTTCCAAGCAGGGCCTGGGGTGGTCCAAAATAATCCTCAAAATTTTCAAGTGGCAAGCAGGGCCCAGGGGGTGGTCCGAAAAATCTCAAAATTTTCTAAGCAAGCCGCCTGGTGGTCCAAAAAATCTCAAAATTTTCAAGGGAGGCCCGGGGGTGGGGGGTCCAAAAATCTCAAAATTTTTCAAGCAGGTGTTGCCGGGTGTGGTCCAAGAAATCTCAATATTTTTCAAGCAGAAGTGGGGGGGGGGGGACACGGGTGTGTGTAGGCCGCGGGGAGGAGGAAAAGGGAGGGGTGGCCGGCGTGTGGTCCGCAAAAATCTCAAAATTTTTCAAGCAGGGGGCACACGGGGGGTGGTTGTCCATAAAATCTAAAAATTTTATTGTTTAATCAAGGGGGGGCAGGGCCGGCGGTGGGTCCAAAAATTATATAAGTCATAAATTTATATATTTTTTTTTGTGAATTTGGATGGGAAAGGAGGCCCGGGGTGTGGGGGTCCAAAAAATTAGTACTCAAAAGGTTTTGGCAAGCAGGGCCTGGGTGGTCCAAAAATCCAAAAATTTTCAAGCAGAGCCGGGAGTGGTCCAAAAATCTCAAAATTTTCAATAGCAGGGCCGGGGTGGTCCAAAAATCTCAATAATTTTCAAAGCAAGGGCGGGAGTGGTCCAAAAATCTCAAAATTTTCAAGCAAGAGAGCCGCGGGTGGTTCCCAAAAAATCTGCAAAATTTTCAAGCAGGGCCAGTGGTGGTCCAAAAATCTCAATATGTAAATTATTCAAGCAGGGCCGGGGTGGTCCAAAAATCTCAAAATTTTCAAGCAGGGCCGGGGTGTTGGAGGGGGTTTCTGGGTTGACCAAATAATCTCAAAAAATCTTCTTCATAGCGCAGGGCCGGGGTTGGTCCAAAAATCTCAAAATTTTTCAAGCAGGGCCCGGGTGGTCCAAAAATCTCAAAATTTTCAAGCAGGGGCCCGGGGTGGTCCAAAAATCTCAAAATTTTCATAAGCAGGGTCACCCGGGGTGGTCAAAAAATCTTCAAAATTTTCAAGCAGGGCCGGGGGTGGTCCAAAAATCTCAACAATTTTCAAGCAAGGCCGCGGGGTGGTCCAAAAATCTCAAAATTTTCAAGCAGGGCCGGGAGTGGTCCAAAAATCTCAAAATTTTTCAAGCAGGGCCGGGGTGGTCCAAAAATCTCAAAATTTTCAAGCAACGGGCCGGGGGTGGTCCAAAAAATCATCAAAAAATTTATTCAAGCAGGGCCGGGGTGTGTCCCAAAAGATCTCAAAATTTTCAAGCAGGGCCGGGGTGGTCCAAAAATCTCAAAATATTTCAAGCAGAGCCGGGTGTGGTCCAAAAAAATCTCAAAATTTTCAAGCAAGGGGCCGTGAGGTTGGTCACAAAAATAACTCAAAATTTTCAATAGGGCCGGGAGTGGTGTCCAACAAATCTCAAAATTTTTCATAGCAGCTTGAGGCCCGGGGTGGTACCCCAAAAAATCTCAAAAATTTTATCAAGCAGCGGCCGGTGTGGTCCAAAAATCTCAAAATTATATTCAAGGGCAAGGCCCGGGTGTGGTCCAAAAATCTCAAAATTTTTTCAAGCAAGCCCGGGGGTGGGTCCACAATAAATCTCCAAAAATTTTCAAGCAGGGCCGGGTGTGTCCAAAAAACCTCAAAATTTTTCAAGCAGGGCCGGGGTGGTCCAAAAATCTCAAAATTTTCAAGCAGGGCCGTGGTGGTCCAAAAATCTCCAATAATTTTCACAGCCAGGGCCGGGTGGTCCAAAAAATCTCAAAAATTTTCAAGCCAAGGGCCGGGGCGGGTGGTCCAAAAAATCTCAAAATTTTCAAGCAAAGCCCGCGGTGGATCCAAAAATCTCAAAATTTTCAAGCAGGGCCGGCGGAGTGGTCCCAAAAATCTCAAAATTTTCAAGCAGGGCCGGGGTGGTCCAAAAATCTCAAAATTTTCAAGCAGTTGGCAGGGGCCGGGGTGGGTCCAAACAATCTACAAAATTTTCATAGCAAGGCCGGGGTGGCGATCCAAAAATCTCAAAATTTATCAAAGCATCAGGGGCGGGGGTGATGGTCCAAAAATCTCAAAAATTTTCCAAGTCAGGGCCGGGGTGGTCCCAAAAATCTCAAAATTTTCAAGCAAGGGCCGGGGTGGCTCCAAAAATCTCAAAATTTTCAATAGCAGAGGATGCCTGCCCTCCTAGGGTGGTCCAAAAATCTCAAAATTTTCAATGCAGGGGCCGGGGTGGTCCCAAAAATCTCAAAAAATTTTCTAATGTCAGGGCCCGGGGTTGGTCCCACAAAAATCTTCAAAATTTTCAAGCAGGGCCGGGGTGGGTCCAAAAATCTCAAAATTTTTCAAGGGAGGGTCCCGGGGGTGATGGTCCAAAAAATCTAAAAATTTTTCAAGCATGCGCCGCGGTGGTCCAAAAATCTCATAAATTTTCAAGCAGGGCCGGGGTGGTACCAAAAAAAATCTCAAAAAATTTATTCCAAAGCACTAGGGCCTCGGGGTTGGTCCAAAAATCTCAAAATTTTCAAGTCAGGGCCGGGGTGGTCCAAAAAAATCTCAAAATTTTCAAAAAGCAGGCGGCCGGGTGTGTCCAAAAATTCTCAAAATTTTCAAGCAGGGCCGGGGGTGTGTCCAAAAAAATCTCAAAAATTTTCAAGCAGGGCCGGTGAGTGGGTCACCAAAAGGTTGGATCTCACAAATTTTCAAGCAGCAAGGGCCGGGGTGTGTCCAAAAAAATTCCCTCAAAAATTTTTCAAGCAGGGCCGGGGTGGTCCAAAAAATCTTCAAAATTATTCAAGCAGGGCCGGGGTGGTCCAAAAATCTCATAAAAATTTTCAAGGCAGAGGCCCGGGGTGGTCCAAAAATCTCAAAATTTTCAAGCAAGCCCGGTGGTAGTCCAAAAAAATCTCTATAAATTTTCAAGCGGAAGGCCGGGGTGGTCCAAAAATCTCAAATTTTCAAGCATGGGACCCCTGGGTTGGTCCAAAAATCTCAAAATTTTCAAGCAGTGGCCGTTGTGGGTCCAAAAATCTCAAAATTTTCAAGCAGGGGGCCCGGTTGGTGGTCCAAAAATCACAAAAATTTTTCAAGCAGTGAGGGCCGGGAGTGGTCCAAAAATCTCAAATTTTTCAAGCAGGGCCGGGGTGGATCCAAAAATCTCAAAATTTTCAAGAAGCAGGGCCGCGGGTGGTTCCAAAATCTCAATAATTTTTCAAGCAGGGGCCGGGGAGTGGTTCCAAAAAATCTCCCCCCCCCCCCCCCCCCCCCCCCCCCCCCTCAAAATTTTTCAAGCATGGGCCGGGGGTGGTCCAAAAATCTCACAAATTTTTCAAGCTGGGCCGGGGAGTGGTCCAAAAATCTCAACAATTTTCAAGCAGGGCGGGGATTGGTCCAAAAATCTCAAAATTTTTCAAGCAGAGACAGGGGGTGGTCCAAAAATCTAAAAAAATTTTTTCATCGCGCAGGGGCCGGGGTCGGTCCAAAAATCTCAAAATTTTCAAGCAGGGCCGGGGTGGTTCCAAAAAATTCATCAAAATTTTCAAGCAAGGCCGGGGTGGTCCAAAAATCTCAAAATTTTTCAAGCAGGGGGGGTGGTCCAAAAATCTCAAATTTTTCAAGCAGGGCCGGGGGGTGGTCCAAAAATCTCAAAAATTTTCAAGCAAGGCCTGGGGTGGTCCAAAAATCTCAAATATTTTCAAGCAAGGCCGGGGGGTCCAAAAATGCTCAAAATTTTCAAAGCATAGGCCGGGGTGGATCCAAAAATCTCAAAATTTTCAAGCAGGGCCCGGGGTGGTCCAAAAAATCTCAAAAATTTCAAGCAGGGCCCCGGTGGTCCATAAATCTCAAAAATTTTCAAGCATGGCCGGGGTGGACCCAAAATCTCAAAATTTTCAAGCAGGGGGGCCGGGGTGGTCCAAAAATCTCAAATATTTTTCAAGCATGGCCCGGGGTTGGTCCAAAAATCTCAAATTTTTCAAGCAGGGCCGGGGTGGTCCAAAAATCTCAAAATTTTCTAGCAGGGCCCGGGGTGGTCCAAAAATCTCAAAATTTTCAAGCAGGGCGGGTGGTGCTTGGTCCAAAAATCTCAATATTTTCAAGCAAAGGCCGCGGTGGTCCAAAAATATCAAAATTTTCAAGGAGGCCCGGGGTGGTCCAAAAAATCTCAAAAAATTTTCAAGCAGGGCCGGGGTGGTCCCAAAAATCTCAATATTTTCAAGCAGAGCCGGGGTGGTCACAAAAAATCTCAAAATTTTCAAGCAGGGCCGGGGGTGGTCCAAAAATCTCAAAATTGTCAAGCAGGGCCGGGTGTGGTCCAAAAATCTCAAAATTTTCAAAGCAGGGCCGGGGTGGTCCAAAAATCTCAAAATTTTCAAGCAGGCCGCGGAGTTGGTCGTCCAAAAATCTCAAAATTTTTTTCTAGGGGGTCCGGGGGTGGGTCCTAAAAATCTCAAAATTTTTCATGCCGGGCCGGGGTGGTCCAAAAATCTCAAAATTTTCAAGCTGAGCGGGGGTGGTCCACAAAATCTCAAAATTTTCAAGCAGGGGCCGGGTGTGGTTCCAAACATTCTCAAAAATTTTCAAGCAGAGCCGGGTGTCTTTTATGTGGTCCAAAAATCTCAAAATTTTCAAGCAGGGCCGGGGTGGTCCAAAAAATCTCAAAATTTTCAAGCGAGGGGCCGGGGTGGTCCAAAAATCTCAAAATTTTCAAGCAGGGCCGGGGTGGTCCAAAAATCTCAAAATTTTCAAGACAGGCACGCGGATGGTCCAAAAATCTCAAAATTTTCTAGGAGGCCCGGGGTGGTCCATAAATCTCAAAAATTTTCAAGCAAGGGCGGGGTGGTCCAAAAATCTGCAAATTTTCAAGCAGAGACGGGGTGGTCCAAAAATCTCTAAAATTTTCAAGCAGGGCCGGGTGTGGTCCAAAAATCATCCAAAATTTTCAAGCAAGGCCGCGGTGGTCCAAAAATCTCAAAAATTTTCAAGGAGGGCCGGGGTGGTCCAAAAATCTCAAATATTTTCAAGCAGGGCCGGCGGGTGTGGTCCAAAAAAATACTCAAAATTTTCAAGCTGGTGCCGGGGTGGTCCAAAAATCTCAAAATTTTAATGCAGGGCCGGGGTGGTCCAAACAAATCTCAAATATTTTCAAGCAGGGCCGGGGTTGGTCAAAAATATCTCAACATTTTTCAAGCAGGGCCGGGGTGGTCCCAAATTCTCAAAATTTTCAAAGCAGAGGCCGGGGCGGTGGTCCCAAAAAAATCTCAAAATTTTCAAGCAGGGCCGTGGGTGGTCCAAAAATCTCAAAATTTCAAAGCAGGGCCGGGGTGGTTCCAAAAATCTCAAAATTTCAAAGCAGAGCCGCGGTGGTCCAAATATCTCCAAAATTTTCAAGCAGGGCCGGGGTGGTCCAAAAAGAAATCTCAAAATTTTCAAGCTGGGCCCGGGGTGGTCCAAAATTCTCAAAATTTTCAGAGCTGAGGCCCGGGGGAGGGTCTCAAAAATCCTCAAAATTTTCAAGCATGGGCGGGGTGGTCCAAAAAATCTCATAATTTTCATGCGAATGGCCGCGGTGGTCCAAAAATCTCAAAATTTTCAAGCAGGGCCGGGGTGGTCCAAAAATCTCAAAATTTTCAAGCAGGGCCGGGGGTGGTCCAAAAATCTCAAAATTTTCAAGCAGGGCCGGGGTGGTCCAAAAATCTCAAAATTTTCAAGCAGGGCCGGGGTGGTCCAAAAATCTCAAAATTTTCAAGCAGGGCCGGGGTGGTCCAAAAATCTCAAAATTTTCAAGCAGGGCCGGGGTGGTCCAAAAATCTCAAAATTTTCAAGCAGGGCCGGGGTGGTCCAAAAATCTCAAAATTTTCAAGCAGGGCCGGGGTGGTCCAAAAATCTCAAAATTTTCAAGCAGGGCGGGGTGGTCCAAAAATCTCAAAATTTTTAAGCAGGGCCGGGGTGGTCCAAAAATCTCAAAAGTTTAAAAGCAGGGTCCGGGGGTGTCCAAAAAATCTCCAAAATTTTCAAAGCAGGGGGGGTGGTCCAAAAATCTCTAAAATTTTCAAGCAGGGCCGGGGTGGTCCAAAATCTCAAAATTTTCATGCAGGGCCGGGGTGGTCCCAAAAATGGTGGTCCAAAAATCTCAAAATTTTCATTACAAGCAGGGCCGGGAGGGTCCAAAAATCTCAAAATTTTTTAAAGCAAGGCCGGGGTGGTCAAAAATCTCAATCTCAAAATTTTCAAGCAGGGCCGGGGTGGTCCAAAAATCTCAAAATTTTCAAGCAGGGCCGGGTGGTCCAAAAATCTCAAAATTTTCAAGCAGGGCCGGGGTGGTCCAAAAATCTCAAAATTTTCAAGCAGGGCCGGGGTGGTCCAAAAATCTCAAAATTTTCAAGCAGGGCCGGGGTGGTCCAAAAATCTCAAAATTTTCAAGCAGGGCCGGGGTGGTCCAAAAATCTCAAAATTTTCAAGCAGGGCCGGGGTGGTCCAAAAATCTCAAAATTTTCAAGCAGGGCCGGGGTGGTCCAAAAATCTCAAAATTTTCAAGCAGGGCCGGGGTGGTCCAAAAATCTCAAAATTTTCAAGCAGGGCCGGGGTGGTCCAAAAATCTCAAAATTTTCAAGCAGGGCCGGGGTGGTCCAAAAATCTCAAAATTTTCAAGCAGGGCCGGGTGGTCCAAAAATCTCAAAATTTTCAAGCAGGGCCGGGGTGGTCCAAAAATCTCAAAATTTTCAAGCAGGCCGGGGTGGTCCAAAAATCTCAAAATTTTCAAGCAGGGCCGGGGTGGTCCAAAAATCTCAAAATTTTCAAGCAGGGCCGGGGTGGTCCAAAAATCTCAAAATTTTCAAGCAGGGCCGGGGTGGTCCAAAAATCTCAAAATTTTCAAGCAGGGCCGGGGTGGTCCAAAAATCTCAAAATTTTCAAGCAGGGCCGGGGTGGTCCAAAAATCTCAAAATTTTCAAGCAGGGCCGGGGTGGTCCAAAAATCTCAAAATTTTCAAGCAGGGCCGGGGTGGTCCAAAAATCTCAAAATTTTCAAGCAGGGCCGGGGTGGTCCAAAAATCTCAAAATTTTCAAGCAGGGCCGGGGTGGTCCAAAAATCTCAAAATTTTCAAGCAGGGCCGGGGTGGTCCAAAAATCTCAAAATTTTCAAGCAGGGCCGGGGTGGTCCAAAAATCTCAAAATTTTCAAGCAGGGCCGGGTGGTCCAAAAATCTCAAAATTTTCAAGCAGGGCCGGGGTGGTCCAAAAATCTCAAAATTTTCAAGCAGGGCCGGGGTGGTCCAAAAATCTCAAAATTTTCAAGCAGGGCCGGGGTGGTCCAAAAATCTCAAAATTTTCAAGCAGGGCCGGGGTGGTCCAAAAATCTCAAAATTTTCAAGCAGGGCCGGGGTGGTCCAAAAATCTCAAAATTTTCAAGCAGGGCCGGGGTGGTCCAAAAATCTCAAAATTTTCAAGCAGGGCCGGGGTGGTCCAAAAATCTCAAAATTTTCAAGCAGGGCCGGGGTGGTCCAAAAATCTCAAAATTTTCAAGCAGGGCCGGGGTGGTCCAAAAATCTCAAAATTTTCAAGCAGGGCCGGGGTGGTCCAAAAATCTCAAAATTTTCAAGCAGGGCCGGGGTGGTCCAAAAATCTCAAAATTTTCAAGCAGGGCCGGGGTGGTCCAAAAATCTCAAAATTTTCAAGCAGGGCCGGGGTGGTCCAAAAATCTCAAAATTTTCAAGCAGGGCCGGGGTGGTCCAAAAATCTCAAAATTTTCAAGCAGGGCCGGGGTGGTCCAAAAATCTCAAAATTTTCAAGCAGGGCCGGGGTGGTCCAAAAATCTCAAAATTTTCAAGCAGGGCCGGGTGGTCCAAAAATCTCAAAATTTTCAAGCAGGGCCGGGGTGGTCCAAAAATCTCAAAATTTTCAAGCAGGGCCGGGGTGGTCCAAAAATCTCAAAATTTTCAAGCAGGGCCGGGGTGGTCCAAAAATCTCAAAATTTTCAAGCAGGGCCGGGGTGGTCCAAAAATCTCAAAATTTTCAAGCAGGGCCGGGGTGGTCCAAAAATCTCAAAATTTTCAAGCAGGGCCGGGGTGGTCCAAAAATCTCAAAATTTTCAAGCAGGGCCGGGGTGGTCCAAAAATCTCAAAATTTTCAAGCAGGCCGGGGTGGTCCAAAAATCTCAAAATTTTCAAGCAGGGCCGGGGTGGTCCAAAAATCTCAAAATTTTCAAGCAGGGCCGGGGTGGTCCAAAAATCTCAAAATTTTCAAGCAGGGCCGGGGTGGTCCAAAAATCTCAAAATTTTCAAGCAGGGCCGGGTGGTCCAAAAATCTCAAAATTTTCAAGCAGGGCCGGGGTGGTCCAAAAATCTCAAAATTTTCAAGCAGGCCGGGGTGGTCCAAAAATCTCAAAATTTTCAAGCAGGGCCGGGTGGTCCAAAAATCTCAAAATTTTCAAGCAGGGCCGGGTGGTCCAAAAATCTCAAAATTTTCAAGCAGGGCCGGGGTGGTCCAAAAATCTCAAAATTTTCAAGCAGGCCGGGGTGGTCCAAAAATCTCAAAATTTTCAAGCAGGGCCGGGGTGGTCCAAAAATCTCAAAATTTTCAAGCAGGGCCGGGGTGGTCCAAAAATCTCAAAATTTTCAAGCAGGGCCGGGGTGGTCCAAAAATCTCAAAATTTTCAAGCAGGGCCGGGGTGGTCCAAAAATCTCAAAATTTTCAAGCAGGGCCGGGGTGGTCCAAAAATCTCAAAATTTTCAAGCAGGGCCGGGGTGGTCCAAAAATCTCAAAATTTTCAAGCAGGGCCGGGGTGGTCCAAAAATCTCAAAATTTTCAAGCAGGGCCGGGGTGGTCCAAAAATCTCAAAATTTTCAAGCAGGGCCGGGGTGGTCCAAAAATCTCAAAATTTTCAAGCAGGCCGGGGTGGTCCAAAAATCTCAAAATTTTCAAGCAGGGCCGGGGTGGTCCAAAAATCTCAAAATTTTCAAGCAGGGCCGGGGTGGTCCAAAAATCTCAAAATTTTCAAGCAGGGCCGGGGTGGTCCAAAAATCTCAAAATTTTCAAGCAGGGCCGGGGTGGTCCAAAAATCTCAAAATTTTCAAGCAGGGCCGGGGTGGTCCAAAAATCTCAAAATTTTCAAGCAGGGCCGGGGTGGTCCAAAAATCTCAAAATTTTCAAGCAGGGCCGGGGTGGTCCAAAAATCTCAAAATTTTCAAGCAGGGCCGGGGTGGTCCAAAAATCTCAAAATTTTCAAGCAGGGCCGGGGTGGTCCAAAAATCTCAAAATTTTCAAGCAAGGCCGGGGTGGTCCAAAAATCTCAAAATTTTCAAGCAGGGCCGGGGTGGTCCAAAAATCTCAAAATTTTCAAGCAGGGCCGGGGTGGTCCAAAAATCTCAAAATTTTCAAGCAGGGCCGGGTGGTCCAAAAATCTCAAAATTTTCAAGCAGGGCCGGGGTGGTCCAAAAATCTCAAAATTTTCAAGCAGGGCCGGGGTGGTCCAAAAATCTCAAAATTTTCAAGCAGGGCCGGGTGGTCCAAAAATCTCAAAATTTTCAAGCAGGGCCGGGGTGGTCCAAAAATCTCAAAATTTTCAAGCAGGGCCGGGGTGGTCCAAAAATCTCAAAATTTTCAAGCAGGGCCGGGGTGGTCCAAAAATCTCAAAATTTTCAAGCAGGGCCGGGTGGTCCAAAAATCTCAAAATTTTCAAGCAGGGCCGGGGTGGTCCAAAAATCTCAAAATTTTCAAGCAGGGCCGGGGTGGTCCAAAAATCTCAAAATTTTCAAGCAGGGCCGGGGTGGTCCAAAAATCTCAAAATTTTCAAGCAGGGCCGGGGTGGTCCAAAAATCTCAAAATTTTCAAGCAGGGCCGGGGTGGTCCAAAAATCTCAAAATTTTCAAGCAGGGCCGGGGTGGTCCAAAAATCTCAAAATTTTCAAGCAGGGCCGGGTGGTCCAAAAATCTCAAAATTTTCAAGCAGGGCCGGGGTGGTCCAAAAATCTCAAAATTTTCAAGCAGGGCCGGGGTGGTCCAAAAATCTCAAAATTTTCAAGCAGGGCCGGGGTGGTCCAAAAATCTCAAAATTTTCAAGCAGGGCCGGGGTGGTCCAAAAATCTCAAAATTTTCAAGCAGGGCCGGGGTGGTCCAAAAATCTCAAAATTTTCAAGCAGGGCCGGGGTGGTCCAAAAATCTCAAAATTTTCAAGCAGGGCCGGGGTGGTCCAAAAATCTCAAAATTTTCAAGCAGGGCCGGGTGGTCCAAAAATCTCAAAATTTTCAAGCAGGGCCGGGGTGGTCCAAAAATCTCAAAATTTTCAAGCAGGGCCGGGGTGGTCCAAAAATCTCAAAATTTTCAAGCAGGGCCGGGGTGGTCCAAAAATCTCAAAATTTTCAAGCAGGGCCGGGGTGGTCCAAAAATCTCAAAATTTTCAAGCAGGGCCGGGGTGGTCCAAAAATCTCAAAATTTTCAAGCAAGGCCGGGGTGGTCCAAAAAATCTCAAAATTTTCAAGCAGGGGACGGGGTGGTCCAATAATTCAAAAATTTTCAAGCAGGGGCCGGCGGTTGGTAAAAATCTCAAAATTTTCAAGCAGGCCCGCGGTGGTCCAAAATCTCAAAATTTTCAAGGAGGGCCGGTGGATGTCCAAAAATCTCAAAATTTTTCAAAGCAGGGCCGGGTTGGTCAAAAATCTCAATAATTTTTCAAGCAGGGCCGGGGTGGTCCAAAAAACTCAAAATTTTCAAGCAAGGCCGGGTGGTCCCAAAAATCTCCAAATTTTCTCAAAATTTTCAAGCAGGGCCGGGGTGGTCCAAAAATCTCAAAATTTTCAAGCAGGGCCGGGGTGGTCCAAAAATCTCAAAATTTTCAAGCAGGGCCGGGGTGGTCCAAAAATCTCAAAATTTTCAAGCAGGGCCGGGGTGGTCCAAAAATCTCAAAATTTTCAAGCAGGGCCGGGGTGGTCCAAAAATCTCAAAATTTTCAAGCAGGGCCGGGGTGGTCCAAAAATCTCAAAATTTTCAAGCAGGCCGGGGTGGTCCAAAAATCTCAAAATTTTCAAGCAGGGCCGGGGTGGTCCAAAAATCTCAAAATTTTCAAGCAGGGCCGGGGGTGGTCCAAAAATCTCAAAATTTTCAAGCAGGGCCGGGGTGGTCCAAAAATCTCAAAATTTTCAAGCAGGGCCGGGGTGGTCCAAAAATCTCAAAATTTTCAAGCAGGGCCGGGGTGGTCCAAAAATCTCAAAATTTTCAAGCAGGGCCGGGGTGGTCCAAAAATCTCAAAATTTTCAAGCAGGGCCGGGGTGGTCCAAAAATCTCAAAATTTTCAAGCAGGGCCGGGGTGGTCCAAAAATCTCAAAATTTTCAAGCAGGGCCGGGGTGGTCCAAAAATCTCAAAATTTTCAAGCAGGGCCGGGGTGGTCCAAAAATCTCAAAATTTTCAAGCAGGCCGGGTGGTCCAAAAATCTCAAAATTTTCAAGCAGGGCCGGGGTGGTCCAAAAATCTCAAAATTTTCAAGCAGGGCCGGGTGGTCCAAAAATCTCAAAATTTTCAAGCAGGGCCGGGGTGGTCCAAAAATCTCAAAATTTTCAAGCAGGGCCGGGGTGGTCCAAAAATCTCAAAATTTTCAAGCAGGGCCGGGGTGGTCCAAAAATCTCAAAATTTTCAAGCAGGGCCGGGGTGGTCCAAAAATCTCAAAATTTTCAAGCAGGGCCGGGGTGGTCCAAAAATCTCAAAATTTTCAAGCAGGGCCGGGGTGGTCCAAAAATCTCAAAATTTTCAAGCAGGGCCGGGGTGGTCCAAAAATCTCAAAATTTTCAAGCAGGGCCGGGTGGTCCAAAAATCTCAAAATTTTCAAGCAGGGCCGGGGTGGTCCAAAAATCTCAAAATTTTCAAGCAGGGCCGGGGTGGTCCAAAAATCTCAAAATTTTCAAGCAGGGCCGGGGTGGTCCAAAAATCTCAAAATTTTCAAGCAGGGCCGGGGTGGTCCAAAAATCTCAAAATTTTCAAGCAGGGCCGGGGTGGTCCAAAAATCTCAAAATTTTCAAGCAGGGCCGGGGTGGTCCAAAAATCTCAAAATTTTCAAGCAGGGCCGGGGTGGTCCAAAAATCTCAAAATTTTCAAGCAGGGCCGGGGTGGTCCAAAAATCTCAAAATTTTCAAGCAGGGCCGGGTGGTCCAAAAATCTCAAAATTTTCAAGCAGGGCCGGGGTGGTCCAAAAATCTCAAAATTTTCAAGCAGGGCCGGGGTGGTCCAAAAATCTCAAAATTTTCAAGCAGGGCCGGGGTGGTCCAAAAATCTCAAAATTTTCAAGCAGGGCCGGGGTGGTCCAAAAATCTCAAAATTTTCAAGCAGGGCCGGGGTGGTCCAAAAATCTCAAAATTTTCAAGCAGGGCCGGGGTGGTCCAAAAATCTCAAAATTTTCAAGCAGGGCCGGGGTGGTCCAAAAATCTCAAAATTTTCAAGCAGGCCGGGGTGGTCCAAAAATCTCAAAATTTTCAAGCAGGGCCGGGGTGGTCCAAAAATCTCAAAATTTTCAAGCAGGGCCGGGTGGTCCAAAAATCTCAAAATTTTCAAGCAGGGCCGGGGTGGTCCAAAAATCTCAAAATTTTCAAGCAGGGCCGGGGTGGTCCAAAAATCTCAAAATTTTCAAGCAGGGCCGGGGTGGTCCAAAAATCTCAAAATTTTCAAGCAGCCGTGGTCCAAAAATCTCAAAATTTTCAAGCAGGCCGGGGTGGTCCAAAAATCTCAAAATTTTCAAGCAGGGCCGGGGTGGTCCAAAAATCTCAAAATTTTCAAGCAGGGCCGGGGTGGTCCAAAAATCTCATTTTCAAGCAGGGCCGGGGTGGTCCAAAAATCTCAAAATTTTCAAGCAGGGCCGGGGTGGTCCAAAAATCTCAAAATTTTCAAGCAGGCCGGGTGGTCCAAAAATCTCAAAATTTTCAAGCAGGGCCGGGGGTCCAAAAATCTCAAAATTTTCAAGCAGGCCGGGGTGGTCCAAAAATCTCAAAATTTCAAGCAGGGCCGGGGTGGTCCAAAAATCTCAAAATTTTCAAGCAGCCGGGTGGCCAAAAATCTCAATTTCAAGCGCCGGGTGGTCCAAAAATCTCAAAATTTTCAAGCAGGCCGGGTGGTCCAAAAATCTCAAAATTTTCAAGCAGGGCCGGTCCAAAAATCTCAAAATTTTCAAGCAGGGCCGGTGGTCCAAAAATCTCAAAATTTCAAGCAGGCCGGGGTGGTCCAAAAATCTCAAAATCAAGCACCGGGGTGGACCAAAAATACCAAAATTTACAATCGACCCTAACTCTAACAACTCCCTCTAACCGCAACCGAAATAGTAAAATTTTAAAAGTACTCGATATGGGTCGTGTAACATAACATTTCGAAAGCGCGCGTCGAGCTCTATCCAATGGTATTTGTCCCCTCCAATTCGAACCCTACTAAATCTAGCCCAAATACCAAATCTAACCCCTAACCCTAGTCCTCCTAACACTAACCCTAGGTTAACCGCAACCGAAAATTTAGTAAATTTAAAAGTACTCCGAATATGGGTCGTGTAACATATCATTCGAAAGCGCGCGTCGAGCTCTATCCAATGGTAGTTGTCCTATTCTCCAATTCGAACCCTAACTAAATCTATAGCCCAAATACCAAATCTAACCCTAACCCTAGTCTAACCCTAACTCTAACCCTAGGTTAACCGCAACCGAAAATAGTAAAATTTTAAAAGTACTCCGATATGGGTCGTGTAACATATCATTCGAAAGCGCGCGTCGAGCTCTATCCAATGGTAGTTGTCCTATTCTCCAATTCGAACCCTAACTAAATCTATAGCCCAAATACCAAATCTAACCCTAACTCTAACCCTACGTTAACCGCAACCGAAAATAGTAAAATTTTAAAAGTACTCCGATATGGGTCGTGTAACATATCATTCGAAAGCGCGCGTCGAGCTCTATCCAATGGTAGTTGTCCTATTCTCCAATTCGAACCCTAACTAAATCTTTAGCCCAAATACCAAATCTAACCCTAACCCTAGTCTAACCCTAACTCTAACCCTAGGTTAACCGCAACCGAAAATAGTAAAATTTTAAAAGTACTCCGATATGGGTCGTGTAACATATCATTCGAAAGCGCGCGTCGAGCTCTATCCAATGGTAGTTGTCCTATTCTCCAATTCGAACCCTAACTAAATCTATAGCCCAAATACCAAATCTAACCCTAACCCTAGTCTAACCCTAACTCTAACCCTAGGTTAACCGCAACCGAAAATAGTAAAATTTTAAAAGTACTCCGATATGGGTCGTGTAACATATCATTCGAAAGCGCGCGTCGAGCTCTATCCAATGGTAGTTGTCCTATTCTCCAATTCGAACCCTAACTAAATCTATAGCCCAAATACCAAATCTAACCCTAGTCTAACCCTAACTCTAACCCTAGGTTAACCGCAACCGAAAATAGTAAAATTTTAAAAGTACTCCGATATGGGTCGTGTAACATATCATTCGAAAGCGCGCGTCGAGCTCTATCCAATGGTAGTTGTCCTATTCTCCAATTCGAACCCTAACTAAATCTATAGCCCAAATACCAAATCTAACCCTAGTCTAACCCTAACTCTAACCCTAGGTTAACCGCAACCGAAAATAGTAAAATTTTAAAAGTACTCCGATATGGGTCGTGTAACATATCATTCGAAAGCGCGCGTCGAGCTCTATCCAATGGTAGTTGTCCTATTCTCCAATTCGAACCCTAACTAAATCTATAGCCCAAATACCAAATCTAACCCTAACCCTAGTCTAACCCTAACTCTAACCCTAGGTTAACCGCAACCGAAAATAGTAAAAATTTTAAAAGTACTCCGATATGGGTCGTGTAACATATCATTCGAAAGCGCGCGTCGAGCTCTATCCAATGGTAGTTGTCCTATTCTCCAATTCGAACCCTAACTAAATCTATAGCCCAAATCACAAATCTAACCCTAACCCTAGTCTAACCCTAACTCTAACCCTAGGTTAACCGCAACCGAAAATAGTAAAATTTTAAAAGTACTCCGATATGGGTCGTGTAACATATCATTCGAAAGCGCGCGTCGAGCTCTATCCAATGGTAGTTGTCCTATTCTCCAATTCGAACCCTAACTAAATCTATAGCCCAAATACCAAATCTAACCCTAACCCTAGTCTAACCCTAACTCTAACCTAGGTTAACCGCAACCGAAAATAGTAAAATTTTAAAAGTACTCCGATATGGGTCGTGTAACATATCATTCGAAAGCGCGCGTCGAGCTCTATCCAATGGTAGTTGTCCTATTCTCCAATTCGAACCCTAACTAAATCTATAGCCCAAATACCAAATCTAACCCTAACCCTAGTCTAACCCTAACTCTAACCCTAGGTTAACCGCAACCGAAAATAGTAAAATTTTAAAAGTACTCCGATATGGGTCGTGTAAACATATCATTCGAAAGCGCGCGTCGAGCTCTATCCAATGGTAGTTGTCCTATTCTCCAATTCGAACCCTAACTAAATCTATAGCCAAATACCAAATCTAACCCTAACCCTAGTCTAACCCTAACTCTAACCCTAGGTTAACCGCAACCGAAAATAGTAAAATTTTAAAAGTACTCCGATTATGGGTCGTGTAACATATCATTCGAAAGCGCGCGTCGAGCTCTATCCAATGGTAGTTGTCCTATTCTCCAATTCGAACCCTAACTAAATCTATAGCCCAAATACCAAATCTAACCCTAACCCTAGTCTAACCCTAACTCTAACCCTAGGTTAACCGCAACCGAAAATAGTAAAATTTTAAAAGTACTCCGATATGGGTCGTGTAACATATCATTCGAAAGCGCGCGCGTCGAGCTCTATCCAATGGTAGTTGTGTCCTATTCTCCAAATTCGAACCCTAACTAAATCTATAGCCCAAATACCAAATCTAACCAAACCCTAGTCTAACCCTAACTCTAACCCTAGGTTAACCGCAACCGAAAATAGTAAAATTTTAAAAGTACTCCGATATGGGTCGTGTAACATATCATTCGAAAGCGCGCGTCGAGCTCTATCCAATGGTAGTTGTCCTATTCTCCAATTCGAACCCTAACTAAATCTATAGCCCAAATACCAAATCTAACCCTAACCCTAGTCTAACCCTAACTCTAAACCCTAGGTTAACCGCAACCGAAAATAGTAAAATTTTAAAAGTACTCCGATATGGGTCGTGTAACATATCATTCGAAAGCGCGCGCGTCGAGCTCTATCCAATGGTAGTTGTCCTATTCTCCAATTCGAACCCTAACTAAATCTATAGCCCAAATACCAAATCTAACCCTAACCCTAGTCTAACCCTAACTCTAACCCTAGGTTAACCGCAACCGAAAATAGTAAAATTTTAAAAGTACTCCGATATGGGTCGTGTAACATATCATTCGAAAGCGCGCGTCGAGCTCTATCCAATGGTAGTTGTCCTATTCTCCAATTCGAACCCTAACTAAATCTATAGCCCAAATACCAAATCTAACCCTAACCCTAGTCTAACCCTAACTCTAACCCTAGGTTAACCGCAACCGAAAATAGTAAAATTTTAAAAGTACTCCGATATGGGTCGTGTAACATATCATTCGAAAGCGCGCGTCGAGCTCTATCCAATGGTAGTTGTCCTATTCTCCAATTCGAACCCTAACTAAATCTATAGCCCAAATACCAAATCTAACCCTAACCCTAGTCTAACCCTAACTCTAACCCTAGGTTAACCGCAACCGAAAATAGTAAAAATTTTAAAAGTACTCCGATATGGGTCGTGTAACATATCATTCGAAAGCGCGCGTCGAGCTCTATCCAATGGTAGTTGTCCTATTCTCCAATTCGAACCCTAACTAAATCTATAGCCCAAATACCAAATCTAACCCTAACCCTAGTCTAACCCTAACTCTAACCCTAGGTTAACCGCAACCGAAAATAGTAAAATTTTAAAAGTACTCCGATATGGGTCGTGTAACATATCATTCGAAAGCGCGCGTCGAGCTCTATCCAATGGTAGTTGTCCTATTCTCCAATTCGAACCCTAACTAAATCTATAGCCCAAATACCAAATCTAACCCTAACCCTAGTCTAACCCTAACTCTAACCCTAGGTTAACCGCAACCGAAAATAGTAAAATTTTAAAAGTACTCCGATATGGGTCGTGTAACATATCATTCGAAAGCGCGCGTCGAGCTCTATCCAATGGTAGTTGTCCTATTCTCCAATTCGAACCCTAACTAAATCTATAGCCCAAATACCAAATCTAACCCTAACCCTAGTCTAACCCTAACTCTAACCCTAGGTTAACCGCAACCGAAAATAGTAAAATTTTAAAAGTACTCCGATATGGGTCGTGTAACATATCATTCGAAAGCGCGCGTCGAGCTCTATCCAATGGTAGTTGTCCTATTCTCCAATTCGAACCCTAACTAAATCTATAGCCCAAATACCAAATCTAACCCTAACCCTAGTCTAACCCTAACTCTAACCCTAGGTTAACCGCAACCGAAAATAGTAAAATTTTAAAAGTACTCCGATATGGGTCGTGTAACATATCATTCGAAAGCGCGCGTCGAGCTCTATCCAATGGTAGTTGTCCTATTCTCCAATTCGAACCCTAACTAAATCTATAGCCCAAATACCAAATCTAACCCTAACCCTAGTCTAACCCTAACTCTAACCCTAGGTTAACCGCAACCGAAAATAGTAAAATTTTAAAAGTACTCCGATATGGGTCGTGTAACATATCATTCGAAAGCGCGCGTCGAGCTCTATCCAATGGTAGTTGTCCTATTCTCCAATTCGAACCCTAACTAAATCTATAGCCCAAATACCAAATCTAACCCTAACCCTAGTCTAACCCTAACTCTAACCCTAGGTTAACCGCAACCGAAAATAGTAAAATTTTAAAAGTACTCCGATATGGGTCGTGTAACATATCATTCGAAAGCGCGCGTCGAGCTCTATCCAATGGTAGTTGTCCTATTCTCCAATTCGAACCCTAACTAAATCTATAGCCCAAATACCAAATCTAACCCTAACCCTAGTCTAACCCTAACTCTAACCTAGGTTAACCGCAACCGAAAATAGTAAAATTTTAAAAGTACTCCGATATGGGTCGTGTAACATATCATTCGAAAGCGCGCGTCGAGCTCTATCCAATGGTAGTTGTCCTATTCTCCAATTCGAACCCTAACTAAATCTATAGCCCAAATACCAAATCTAACCCTAACCCTAGTCTAACCCTAACTCTAACCCTAGGTTAACCGCAACCGAAAATAGTAAAATTTTAAAAGTACTCCGATATGGGTCGTGTAACATATCATTCGAAAGCGCGCGTCGAGCTCTATCCAATGGTAGTTGTCCTATTCTCCAATTCGAACCCTAACTAAATCTATAGCCCAAATACCAAATCTAACCCTAACCCTAGTCTAACCCTAACTCTAACCCTAGGTTAACCGCAACCGAAAATAGTAAAATTTTAAAAGTACTCCGATATGGGTCGTGTAACATATCATTCGAAAGCGCGCGTCGAGCTCTATCCAATGGTAGTTGTCCTATTCTCCAATTCGAACCCTAACTAAATCTATAGCCCAAATACCAAATCTAACCCTAACCCTAGTCTAACCCTAACTCTAACCCTAGGTTAACCGCAACCGAAAATAGTAAAAATTTTAAAAGTACTCCGATATGGGTCGTGTAACATATCATTCGAAAGCGCGCGTCGAGCTCTATCCAATGGTAGTTGTCCTATTCTCCAATTCGAACCCTAACTAAATCTATAGCCCAAATACCAAATCTAACCCTAACCCTAGTCTAACCCTAACTCTAACCCTAGGTTAACCGCAACCGAAAATAGTAAAATTTTAAAAGTACTCCGATATGGGTCGTGTAACATATCATTCGAAAGCGCGCGTCGAGCTCTATCCAATGGTAGTTGTCCTATTCTCCAATTCGAACCCTAACTAAATCTATAGCCCAAATACCAAATCTAACCCTAACCCTAGTCTAACCCTAACTCTAACCCTAGGTTAACCGCAACCGAAAATAGTAAAATTTTAAAAGTACTCCGATATGGGTCGTGTAACATATCATTCGAAAGCGCGCGTCGAGCTCTATCCAATGGTAGTTGTCCTATTCTCCAATTCGAACCCTAACTAAATCTATAGCCCAAATACCAAATCTAACCCTAACCCTAGTCTAACCCTAACTCTAACCCTAGGTTAACCGCAACCGAAAATAGTAAAATTTTAAAAGTACTCCGATATGGGTCGTGTAACATATTCGAAAGCGCGCGTCGAGCTCTATCCAATGGTAGTTGTCCTATTCTCCAATTCGAACCCTAACTAAATCTATAGCCCAAATACCAAATCTAACCCTAACCCTAGTCTAACCCTAACTCTAACCCTAGGTTAACCGCAACCGAAAATAGTAAAATTTTAAAAGTACTCCGATATGGGTCGTGTAACATATCATTCGAAAGCGCGCGTCGAGCTCTATCCAATGGTAGTTGTCCTATTCTCCAATTCGAACCCTAACTAAATCTATAGCCCAAATACCAAATCTAACCCTAACCCTAGTCTAACCCTAACTCTAACCCTAGGTTAACCGCAACCGAAAATAGTAAAATTTTAAAAGTACTCCGATATGGGTCGTGTAACATATCATTCGAAAGCGCGCGTCGAGCTCTATCCAATGGTAGTTGTCCTATTCTCCAATTCGAACCCTAACTAAATCTATAGCCCAAATACCAAATCTAACCCTAACCCTAGTCTAACCCTAACTCTAACCCTAGGTTAACCGCAACCGAAAATAGTAAAATTTTAAAAGTACTCCGATATGGGTCGTGTAACATATCATTCGAAAGCGCGCGTCGAGCTCTATCCAATGGTAGTTGTCCTATTCTCCAATTCGAACCCTAACTAAATCTATAGCCCAAATACCAAATCTAACCCTAACCCTAGTCTAACCCTAACTCTAACCCTAGGTTAACCGCCAACCGAAAATAGTAAAATTTTAAAAGTACTCCGATATGGGTCGTGTAACATATCATTCGAAAGCGCGCGTCGAGCTCTATCCAATGGTAGTTGTCCTATTCTCCAATTCGAACCCTAACTAAATCTATAGCCCAAATACCAAATCTAACCCTAACCCTAGTCTAACCCTAACTCTAACCCTAGGTTAACCGCAACCGAAAATAGTAAAATTTTAAAAGTACTCCGATATGGGTCGTGTAACATATCATTCGAAAGCGCGCGTCGAGCTCTATCCAATGGTAGTTGTCCTATTCTCCAATTCGAACCCTAACTAAATCTATAGCCCAAATACCAAATCTAACCCTAACCCTAGTCTAACCCTAACTCTAACCCTAGGTTAACCGCAACCGAAAATAGTAAAATTTTAAAAGTACTCCGATATGGGTCGTGTAACATATCATTCGAAAGCGCGCGTCGAGCTCTATCCAATGGTAGTTGTCCTATTCTCCAATTCGAACCCTAACTAAATCTATAGCCCAAATACCAAATCTAACCCTAACCCTAGTCTAACCCTAACTCTAACCCTAGGTTAACCGCAACCGAAAATAGTAAAATTTTAAAAGTACTCCGATATGGGTCGTGTAACATATCATTCGAAAGCGCGCGTCGAGCTCTATCCAATGGTAGTTGTCCTATTCTCCAATTCGAACCCTAACTAAATCTATAGCCCAAATACCAAATCTAACCCTAACCCTAGTCTGAACCCTAACTCTAACCCTAGGTTAACCCCAACCGAAAATAGTAAAATTTTAAAAGTACTCCGATATGGGTCGTGTAACATATCATTCGAAAGCGCGCGTCGAGCTCTATCCAATGGTAGTTGTCCTATTCTTCCAATTCGAACCCTAACTAAATCTATAGCCCAAATACCAAATCTAACCCTAACCCTAGTCTAACCCTAACTCTAACCCTAGGTTAACCGCAACCGAAAATAGTAAAATTTTAAAAGTACTCCGATATGGGTCGTGTAACATATCATTCGAAAGCGCGCGTCGAGCTCTATCCAATGGTAGTTGTCCTATTCTCCAATTCGAACCCTAACTAAATCTATAGCCCAAATACCAAATCTAACCCTAACCCTAGTCTAACCCTAACTCTAACCCTAGGTTAACCGCAACCGAAAATAGTAAAATTTTAAAAGTACTCCGATATGGGTCGTGTAACATATCATTCGAAAGCGCGCGTCGAGCTCTATCCAATGGTAGTTGTCCTATTCTCCAATTCGAACCCTAACTAAATCTATAGCCCAAATACCAAATCTAACCCTAACCCTAGTCTAACCCTAACTCTAACCCTAGGTTAACCGCAACCGAAAATAGTAAAATTTTAAAAGTACTCCGATATGGGTCGTGTAACATATCATTCGAAAGCGCGCGTCGAGCTCTATCCAATGGTAGTTGTCCTATTCTCCAATTCGAACCCTAACTAAATCTATAGCCCAAATACCAAATCTAACCCTAACCCTAGTCTAACCCTAACTCTAACCCTAGGTTAACCGCAACCGAAAATAGTAAAATTTTAAAAGTACTCCGATATGGGTCGTGTAACATATCATTCGAAAGCGCGCGTCGAGCTCTATCCAATGGTAGTTGTCCTATTCTCCAATTCGAACCCTAACTAAATCTATAGCCCAAATACCAAATCTAACCCTAACCCTAGTCTGACCCTAACTCTAACCCTAGGTTAACCCCAACCGAAAATAGTAAAATTTTAAAAGTACTCCGATATGGGTCGTGTAACATATCATTCGAAAGCGCGCGTCGAGCTCTATCCAATGGTAGTTGTCCTATTCTCCAATTCGAACCCTAACTAAATCTATAGCCCAAATACCAAATCTAACCCTAACCCTAGTCTAACCCTAACTCTAACCCTAGGTTAACCGCAACCGAAAATAGTAAAATTTTAAAAGTACTCCGATATGGGTCGTGTAACATATCATTCGAAAGCGCGCGTCGAGCTCTATCCAATGGTAGTTGTCCTATTCTCCAATTCGAACCCTAACTAAATCTATAGCCCAAATACCAAATCTAACCCTAACCCTAGTCTAACCCTAACTCTAACCCTAGGTTAACCGCAACCGAAAATAGTAAAATTTTAAAAGTACTCCGATATGGGTCGTGTAACATATCATTCGAAAGCGCGCGTCGAGCTCTATCCAATGGTAGTTGTCCTATTCTCCAATTCGAACCCTAACTAAATCTATAGCCCAAATACCAAATCTAACCCTAACCCTAGTCTGAACCCTAACTCTAACCCTAGGTTAACCCCAACCGAAAATAGTAAAATTTTAAAAGTACTCCGATATGGGTCGTGTAACATATCATTCGAAAGCGCGCGTCGAGCTCTATCCAATGGTAGTTGTCCTATTCTCCAATTCGAACCCTAACTAAATCTATAGCCCAAATACCAAATCTAACCCTAACCCTAGTCTAACCCTAACTCTAACCCTAGGTTAACCGCAACCGAAAATAGTAAAATTTTAAAAGTACTCCGATATGGGTCGTGTAACATATCATTCGAAAGCGCGCGTCGAGCTCTATCCAATGGTAGTTGTCCTATTCTCCAATTCGAACCCTAACTAAATCTATAGCCCAAATACCAAATCTAACCCTAACCCTAGTCTAACCCTAACTCTAACCCTAGGTTAAACCGCAACCGAAAATAGTAAAATTTTAAAAGTACTCCGATATGGGTCGTGTAACATATCATTCGAAAGCGCGCGTCGAGCTCTATCCAATGGTAGTTGTCCTATTCTCCAATTCGAACCCTAACTAAATCTATAGCCCAAATACCAAATCTAACCCTAACCCTAGTCTAACCCTAACTCTAACCCTAGGTTAACCGCAACCGAAAATAGTAAAATTTTAAAAGTACTCCGATATGGGTCGTGTAACATATCATTCGAAAGCGCGCGTCGAGCTCTATCCAATGGTAGTTGTCCTATTCTCCAATTCGAACCCTAACTAAATCTATAGCCCAAATACCAAATCTAACCCTAACCCTAGTCTAACCCTAACTCTAACCCTAGGTTAACCGCAACCGAAAATAGTAAAATTTTAAAAGTACTCCGATATGGGTCGTGTAACATATCATTCGAAAGCGCGCGTCGAGCTCTATCCAATGGTAGTTGTCCTATTCTCCAATTCGAACCCTAACTAAATCTATAGCCCAAATACCAAATCTAACCCTAACCCTAGTCTAACCCTAACTCTAACCCTAGGTTAACCGCAACCGAAAATAGTAAAATTTTAAAAGTACTCCGATATGGGTCGTGTAACATATCATTCGAAAGCGCGCGTCGAGCTCTATCCAATGGTAGTTGTCCTATTCTCCAATTCGAACCCTAACTAAATCTATAGCCCAAATACCAAATCTAACCCTAACCCTAGTCTAAACCCTAACTCTAACCCTAGGTTAACCGCAACCGAAAATAGTAAAATTTTAAAAGTACTCCGATATGGGTCGTGTAACATATCATTCGAAAGCGCGCGTCGAGCTCTATCCAATGGTAGTTGTCCTATTCTCCAATTCGAACCCTAACTAAATCTATAGCCCAAATACCAAATCTAACCCTAACCCTAGTCTAACCCTAACTCTAACCCTAGGTTAACCGCAACCGAAAATAGTAAAATTTTAAAAGTACTCCGATATGGGTCGTGTAACATATCATTCGAAAGCGCGCGTCGAGCTCTATCCAATGGTAGTTGTCCTATTCTCCAATTCGAACCCTAACTAAATCTATAGCCCAAATACCAAATCTAACCCTAACCCTAGTCTAACCCTAACTCTAACCCTAGGTTAACCGCAACCGAAAATAGTAAAATTTTAAAAGTACTCCGATATGGGTCGTGTAACATATCATTCGAAAGCGCGCGTCGAGCTCTATCCAATGGTAGTTGTCCTATTCTCCAATTCGAACCCTAACTAAATCTATAGCCCAAATACCAAATCTAACCCTAACCCTAGTCTAACCCTAACTCTAACCCTAGGTTAACCGCAACCGAAAATAGTAAAATTTTAAAAGTACTCCGATATGGGTCGTGTAACATATCATTCGAAAGCGCGCGTCGAGCTCTATCCAATGGTAGTTGTCCTATTCTCCAATTCGAACCCTAACTAAATCTATAGCCCAAATACCAAATCTAACCCTAACCCTAGTCTAACCCTAACTCTAACCCTAGGTTAACCGCAACCGAAAATAGTAAAATTTTAAAAGTACTCCGATATGGGTCGTGTAACATATCATTCGAAAGCGCGCGTCGAGCTCTATCCAATGGTAGTTGTCCTATTCTCCAATTCGAACCCTAACTAAATCTATAGCCCAAATACCAAATCTAACCCTAACCCTAGTCTAACCCTAACTCTAACCCTAGGTTAACCGCAACCGAAAATAGTAAAATTTTAAAAGTACTCCGATATGGGTCGTGTAACATATCATTCGAAAGCGCGCGTCGAGTCGAGCTCTATCCAATGGTAGTTGTCCTATTCTCCAATTCGAACCCTAACTAAATCTATAGCCCAAATACCAAATCTAACCCTAACCCTAGTCTAACCCTAACTCTAACCCTAGGTTAACCCCAACCGAAAATAGTAAAATTTTAAAAGTACTCCGATATGGGTCGTGTAACATATCATTCGAAAGCGCGCGTCGAGCTCTATCCAATGGTAGTTGTCCTATTCTCCAATTCGAACCCTAACTAAATCTATAGCCCAAATACCAAATCTAACCCTAACCCTAGTCTAACCCTAACTCTAACCCTAGGTTAACCGCAACCGAAAATAGTAAAATTTTAAAAGTACTCCGATATGGGTCGTGTAACATATCATTCGAAAGCGCGCGTCGAGCTCTATCCAATGGTAGTTGTCCTATTCTCCAATTCGAACCCTAACTAAATCTATAGCCCAAATACCAAATCTAACCCTAACCCTAGTCTAACCCTAACTCTAACCCTAGGTTAACCGCAACCGAAAATAGTAAAATTTTAAAAGTACTCCGATATGGGTCGTGTAACATATCATTCGAAAGCGCGCGTCGAGCTCTATCCAATGGTAGTTGTCCTATTCTCCAATTCGAACCCTAACTAAATCTATAGCCCAAATACCAAATCTAACCCTAACCCTAGTCTGACCCTAACTCTAACCCTAGGTTAACCCCAACCGAAAATAGTAAAATTTTAAAAGTACTCCGATATGGGTCGTGTAACATATCATTCGAAAGCGCGCGTCGAGCTCTATCCAATGGTAGTTGTCCTATTCTCCAATTCGAACCCTAACTAAATCTATAGCCCAAATACCAAATCTAACCCTAACCCTAGTCTAACCCTAACTCTAACCCTAGGTTAACCGCAACCGAAAATAGTAAAATTTTAAAAGTACTCCGATATGGGTCGTGTAACATATCATTCGAAAGCGCGCGTCGAGCTCTATCCAATGGTAGTTGTCCTATTCTCCAATTCGAACCCTAACTAAATCTATAGCCCAAATACCAAATCTAACCCTAACCCTAGTCTAACCCTAACTCTAACCCTAGGTTAACCCCAACCGAAAATAGTAAAATTTTAAAAGTACTCCGATATGGGTCGTGTAACATATCAATTCGAAAGCGCGCGTCGAGCTCTATCCAATGGTAGTTGTCCTATTCTCCAATTCGAACCCTAACTAAATCTATAGCCCAAATACCAAATCTAACCCTAACCCTAGTCTAACCCTAACTCTAACCCTAGGTTAACCGCAACCGAAAATAGTAAAATTTTAAAAGTACTCCGATATGGGTCGTGTAACATATCATTCGAAAGCGCGCGTCGAGCTCTATCCAATGGTAGTTGTCCTATTCTCCAATTCGAACCCTAACTAAATCTATAGCCCAAATACCAAATCTAACCCTAACCCTAGTCTAACCCTAACTCTAACCCTAGGTTAACCGCAACCGAAAATAGTAAAATTTTAAAAGTACTCCGATATGGGTCGTGTAACATATCATTCGAAAGCGCGCGTCGAGCTCTATCCAATGGTAGTTGTCCTATTCTCCAATTCGAACCCTAACTAAATCTATAGCCCAAATACCAAATCTAACCCTAACCCTAGTCTGACCCTAACTCTAACCCTAGGTTAACCGCAACCGAAAATAGTAAAATTTTAAAAGTACTCCGATATGGGTCGTGTAACATATCATTCGAAAGCGCGCGTCGAGCTCTATCCAATGGTAGTTGTCCTATTCTCCAATTCGAACCCTAACTAAATCTATAGCCCAAATACCAAATCTAACCCTAACCCTAGTCTAACCCTAACTCTAACCCTAGGTTAACCGCAACCGAAAATAGTAAAAATTTTAAAAGTACTCCGATATGGGTCGTGTAACATATCATTCGAAAGCGCGCGTCGAGCTCTATCCAATGGTAGTTGTCCTATTCTCCAATTCGAACCCTAACTAAATCTATAGCCCAAATACCAAATCTAACCCTAACCCTAGTCTAACCCTAACTCTAACCCTAGGTTAACCGCAACCGAAAATAGTAAAATTTTAAAAGTACTCCGATATGGGTCGTGTAACATATCATTCGAAAGCGCGCGTCGAGCTCTATCCAATGGTAGTTGTCCTATTCTCCAATTCGAACCCTAACTAAATCTATAGCCCAAATACCAAATCTAACCCTAACCCTAGTCTAACCCTAACTCTAACCCTAGGTTAACCGCAACCGAAAATAGTAAAATTTTAAAAGTACTCCGATATGGGTCGTGTAACATATCATTCGAAAGCGCGCGTCGAGCTCTATCCAATGGTAGTTGTCCTATTCTCCAATTCGAACCCTAACTAAATCTATAGCCCAAATACCAAATCTAACCCTAACCCTAGTCTAACCCTAACTCTAACCCTAGGTTAACCGCAACCGAAAATAGTAAAATTTTAAAAGTACTCCGATATGGGTCGTGTAACATATCATTCGAAAGCGCGCGTCGAGCTCTATCCAATGGTAGTTGTCCTATTCTCCAATTCGAACCCTAACTAAATCTATAGCCCAAATACCAAATCTAACCCTAACCCTAGTCTAACCCTAACTCTAACCCTAGGTTAACCGCAACCGAAAATAGTAAAATTTTAAAAGTACTCCGATATGGGTCGTGTAACATATCATTCGAAAGCGCGCGTCGAGCTCTATCCAATGGTAGTTGTCCTATTCTCCAATTCGAACCCTAACTAAATCTATAGCCCAAATACCAAATCTAACCCTAACCCTAGTCTGACCCTAACTCTAACCCTAGGTTAACCCCAACCGAAAATAGTAAAATTTTAAAAGTACTCCGATATGGGTCGTGTAACATATCATTCGAAAGCGCGCGTCGAGCTCTATCCAATGGTAGTTGTCCTATTCTCCAATTCGACCCTAACTAAATCTATAGCCCAAATACCAAATCTAACCCTAACCCTAGTCTAACCCTAACTCTAACCCTAGGTTAACCGCAACCGAAAATAGTAAAATTTTAAAAGTACTCCGATATGGGTCGTGTAACATATCATTCGAAAGCGCGCGTCGAGCTCTATCCAATGGTAGTTGTCCTATTCTCCAATTCGAACCCTAACTAAATCTATAGCCCAAATACCAAATCTAAACCCTAACCCTAGTCTAACCCTAACTCTAACCCTAGGTTAACCGCAACCGAAAATAGTAAAATTTTAAAAGTACTCCGATATGGGTCGTGTAACATATCATTCGAAAGCGCGCGTCGAGCTCTATCCAATGGTAGTTGTCCTATTCTCCAATTCGAACCCTAACTAAATCTATAGCCCAAATACCAAATCTAACCCTAACCCTAGTCTGAACCCTAACTCTAACCCTAGGTTAACCGCCAACCGAAAATAGTAAAATTTTAAAAGTACTCCGATATGGGTCGTGTAACATATCATTCGAAAGCGCGCGTCGAGCTCTATCCAATGGTAGTTGTCCTATTCTCCAATTCGAACCCTAACTAAATCTATAGCCCAAATACCAAATCTAACCCTAACCCTAGTCTAACCCTAACTCTAACCCTAGGTTAACCGCAACCGAAAATAGTAAAATTTTAAAAGTACTCCGATATGGGTCGTGTAACATATCATTCGAAAGCGCGCGTCGAGCTCTATCCAATGGTAGTTGTCCTATTCTCCAATTCGAACCCTAACTAAATCTATAGCCCAAATACCAAATCTAACCCTAACCCTAGTCTGACCCTAACTCTAACCCTAGGTTAACCCCAACCGAAAATAGTAAAATTTTAAAAGTACTCCGATATGGGTCGTGTAACATATCATTCGAAAGCGCGCGTCGAGCTCTATCCAATGGTAGTTGTCCTATTCTCCAATTCGAACCCTAACTAAATCTATAGCCCAAATACCAAATCTAACCCTAACCCTAGTCTAACCCTAACTCTAACCCTAGGTTAACCGCAACCGAAAATAGTAAAATTTTAAAAGTACTCCGATATGGGTCGTGTAACATATCATTCGAAAGCGCGCGTCGAGCTCTATCCAATGGTAGTTGTCCTATTCTCCAATTCGAACCCTAACTAAATCTATAGCCCAAATACCAAATCTAACCCTAACCCTAGTCTAACCCTAACTCTAACCCTAGGTTAACCGCAACCGAAAATAGTAAAATTTTAAAAGTACTCCGATATGGGTCGTGTAACATATCATTCGAAAGCGCGCGTCGAGCTCTATCCAATGGTGGTTGTCCTATTCTCCAATTCGAACCCTAACTAAATCTATAGCCCAAATACCAAATCTAACCCTAACCCTAGTCTGAACCCTAACTCTAACCCTAGGTTAACCCCAACCGAAAATAGTAAAATTTTAAAAGTACTCCGATATGGGTCGTGTAACATATCATTCGAAAGCGCGCGTCGAGCTCTATCCAATGGTAGTTGTCCTATTCTCCAATTCGAACCCTAACTAAATCTATAGCCCAAATACCAAATCTAACCCTAACCCTAGTCTAACCCTAACTCTAACCCTAGGTTAACCGCAACCGAAAATAGTAAAATTTTAAAAGTACTCCGATATGGGTCGTGTAACATATCATTCGAAAGCGCGCGTCGAGCTCTATCCAATGGTAGTTGTCCTATTCTCCAATTCGAACCCTAACTAAATCTATAGCCCAAATACCAAATCTAACCCTAACCCTAGTCTAACCCTAACTCTAACCCTAGGTTAACCGCAACCGAAAATAGTAAAATTTTAAAAGTACTCCGATATGGGTCGTGTAACATATCATTCGAAAGCGCGCGTCGAGCTCTATCCAATGGTAGTTGTCCTATTCTCCAATTCGAACCCTAACTAAATCTATAGCCCAAATACCAAATCTAACCCTAACCCTAGTCTAACCCTAACTCTAACCCTAGGTTAACCGCAACCGAAAATAGTAAAATTTTAAAAGTACTCCGATATGGGTCGTGTAACATATCATTCGAAAGCGCGCGTCGAGCTCTATCCAATGGTAGTTGTCCTATTCTCCAATTCGAACCCTAACTAAATCTATAGCCCAAATACCAAATCTAACCCTAACCCTAGTCTAACCCTAACTCTAACCCTAGGTTAACCGCAACCGAAAATAGTAAAATTTTAAAAGTACTCCGATATGGGTCGTGTAACATATCATTCGAAAGCGCGCGTCGAGCTCTATCCAATGGTAGTTGTCCTATTCTCCAATTCGAACCCTAACTAAATCTATAGCCCAAATACCAAATCTAACCCTAACCCTAGTCTGAACCCTAACTCTAACCCTAGGTTAACCCCAACCGAAAATAGTAAAATTTTAAAAGTACTCCGATATGGGTCGTGTAACATATCATTCGAAAGCGCGCGTCGAGCTCTATCCAATGGTAGTTGTCCTATTCTCCAATTCGAACCCTAACTAAATCTATAGCCCAAATACCAAATCTAACCCTAACCCTAGTCTAACCCTAACTCTAACCCTAGGTTAACCGCAACCGAAAATAGTAAAATTTTAAAAGTACTCCGATATGGGTCGTGTAACATATCATTCGAAAGCGCGCGTCGAGCTCTATCCAATGGTAGTTGTCCTATTCTCCAATTCGAACCCTAACTAAATCTATAGCCCAAATACCAAATCTAACCCTAACCCTAGTCTAACCCTAACTCTAACCCTAGGTTAACCGCAACCGAAAATAGTAAAATTTTAAAAGTACTCCGATATGGGTCGTGTAACATATCATTCGAAAGCGCGCGTCGAGCTCTATCGAATGGTAGTTGTCCTATTCTCCAATTCGAACCCTAACTAAATCTATAGCCCAAATACCAAATCTAACCCTAACCCTAGTCTAACCCTAACTCTAACCCTAGGTTAACCGCAACCGAAAATAGTAAAATTTTAAAAGTACTCCGATATGGGTCGTGTAACATATCATTCGAAAGCGCGCGTCGAGCTCTATCCAATGGTAGTTGTCCTATTCTCCAATTCGAACCCTAACTAAATCTATAGCCCAAATACCAAATCTAACCCTAACCCTAGTCTGAACCCTAACTCTAACCCTAGGTTAACCGCAACCGAAAATAGTAAAATTTTAAAAGTACTCCGATATGGGTCGTGTAACATATCATTCGAAAGCGCGCGTCGAGCTCTATCCAATGGTAGTTGTCCTATTCTCCAATTCGAACCCTAACTAAATCTATAGCCCAAATACCAAATCTAACCCTAACCCTAGTCTAACCCTAACTCTAACCCTAGGTTAACCGCAACCGAAAATAGTAAAATTTTAAAAGTACTCCGATATGGGTCGTGTAACATATCATTCGAAAGCGCGCGTCGAGCTCTATCCAATGGTAGTTGTCCTATTCTCCAATTCGAACCCTAACTAAATCTATAGCCCAAATACCAAATCTAACCCTAACCCTAGTCTGACCCTAACTCTAACCCTAGGTTAACCCCAACCGAAAATAGTAAAATTTTAAAAGTACTCCGATATGGGTCGTGTAACATATCATTCGAAAGCGCGCGTCGAGCTCTATCCAATGGTAGTTGTCCTATTCTCCAATTCGAACCCTAACTAAATCTATAGCCCAAATACCAAATCTAACCCTAACCCTAGTCTAACCCTAACTCTAACCCTAGGTTAACCGCAACCGAAAATAGTAAAATTTTAAAAGTACTCCGATATGGGTCGTGTAACATATCATTCGAAAGCGCGCGTCGAGCTCTATCCAATGGTAGTTGTCCTATTCTCCAATTCGAACCCTAACTAAATCTATAGCCCAAATACCAAATCTAACCCTAACCCTAGTCTAACCCTAACTCTAACCCTAGGTTAACCGCAACCGAAAATAGTAAAATTTTAAAAGTACTCCGATATGGGTCGTGTAACATATCATTCGAAAGCGCGCGTCGAGCTCTATCCAATGGTAGTTGTCCTATTCTCCAATTCGAACCCTAACTAAATCTATAGCCCAAATACCAAATCTAACCCTAACCCTAGTCTAACCCTAACTCTAACCCTAGGTTAACCGCAACCGAAAATAGTAAAATTTTAAAAGTACTCCGATATGGGTCGTGTAACATATCATTCGAAAGCGCGCGTCGAGCTCTATCCAATGGTAGTTGTCCTATTCTCCAATTCGAACCCTAACTAAATCTATAGCCCAAATACCAAATCTAACCCTAACCCTAGTCTAACCCTAACTCTAACCCTAGGTTAACCGCAACCGAAAATAGTAAAATTTTAAAAGTACTCCGATATGGGTCGTGTAACATATCATTCGAAAGCGCGCGTCGAGCTCTATCCAATGGTAGTTGTCCTATTCTCCAATTCGAACCCTAACTAAATCTATAGCCCAAATACCAAATCTAACCCTAACCCTAGTCTAACCCTAACTCTAACCCTAGGTTAACCGCCAACCGAAAATAGTAAAATTTTAAAAGTACTCCGATATGGGTCGTGTAACATATCATTCGAAAGCGCGCGTCGAGCTTATCCAATGGTAGTTGTCCTATTCTCCAATTCGAACCCTAACTAAATCTATAGCCCAAATACCAAATCTAACCCTAACCCTAGTCTAACCCTAACTCTAACCCTAGGTTAACCGCAACCGAAAATAGTAAAATTTTAAAAGTACTCCGATATGGGTCGTGTAACATATCATTCGAAAGCGCGCGTCGAGCTCTATCCAATGGTAGTTGTCCTATTCTCCAATTCGAACCCTAACTAAATCTATAGCCCAAATACCAAATCTAACCCTAACCCTAGTCTAACCCTAACTCTAACCCTAGGTTAACCGCAACCGAAAATAGTAAAATTTTAAAAGTACTCCGATATGGGTCGTGTAACATATCATTCGAAAGCGCGCGTCGAGCTCTATCCAATGGTAGTTGTCCTATTCTCCAATTCGAACCCTAACTAAATCTATAGCCCAAATACCAAATCTAACCCTAACCCTAGTCTACCCTAACTCTAACCCTAGGTTAACCGCAACGAAAATAGTAAAATTTTAAAAGTACTCCGATATGGGTCGTGTAACATATCATTCGAAAGCGCGCGTCGAGCTCTATCCAATGGTAGTTGTCCTATTCTCCAATTCGAACCCTAACTAAATCTATAGCCCAAATACCAAATCTAACCCTAACCCTAGTCTAACCCTAACTCTAACCCTAGGTTAACCGCAACCGAAAATAGTAAAATTTTAAAAGTACTCCGATATGGGTCGTGTAACATATCATTCGAAAGCGCGCGTCGAGCTCTATCCAATGGTAGTTGTCCTATTCTCCAATTCGAACCCTAACTAAATCTATAGCCCAAATACCAAATCTAACCCTAACCCTAGTCTAACCCTAACTCTAACCCTAGGTTAACCCAACCGAAAATAGTAAAATTTTAAAAGTACTCCGATATGGGTCGTGTAACATATCATTCGAAAGCGCGCGTCGAGCTCTATCCAATGGTAGTTGTCCTATTCTCCAATTCGAACCCTAACTAAATCTATAGCCCAAATACCAAATCTAACCCTAACCCTAGTCTAACCCTAACTCTAACCCTAGGTTAACCGCAACCGAAAATAGTAAAATTTTAAAAGTACTCCGATATGGGTCGTGTAACATATCATTCGAAAGCGCGCGTCGAGCTCTATCCAATGGTAGTTGTCCTATTCTCCAATTCGAACCCTAACTAAATCTATAGCCCAAATACCAAATCTAACCCTAACCCTAGTCTAACCCTAACTCTAACCCTAGGTTAACCGCAACCGAAAATAGTAAAATTTTAAAAGTACTCCGATATGGGTCGTGTAACATATCATTCGAAAGCGCGCGTCGAGCTCTATCCAATGGTAGTTGTCCTATTCTCCAATTCGAACCCTAACTAAATCTATAGCCCAAATACCAAATCTAACCCTAACCCTAGTCTAACCCTAACTCTAACCCTAGGTTAACCGCAACCGAAAATAGTAAAATTTTAAAAGTACTCCGATATGGGTCGTGTAACATATCATTCGAAAGCGCGCGTCGAGCTCTATCCAATGGTAGTTGTCCTATTCTCCAATTCGAACCCTAACTAAATCTATAGCCCAAATACCAAATCTAACCCTAACCCTAGTCTAACCCTAACTCTAACCCTAGGTTAACCGCAACCGAAAATAGTAAAATTTTAAAAGTACTCCGATATGGGTCGTGTAACATATCATTCGAAAGCGCGCGTCGAGCTCTATCCAATGGTAGTTGTCCTATTCTCCAATTCGAACCCTAACTAAATCTATAGCCCAAATACCAAATCTAACCCTAACCCTAGTCTAACCCTAACTCTAACCCTAGGTTAACCGCAACCGAAAATAGTAAAATTTTAAAAGTACTCCGATATGGGTCGTGTAACATATCATTCGAAAGCGCGCGTCGAGCTCTATCCAATGGTAGTTGTCCTATTCTCCAATTCGAACCCTAACTAAATCTATAGCCCAAATACCAAATCTAACCCTAACCCTAGTCTAACCCTAACTCTAACCCTAGGTTAACCAACCGAAAATAGTAAAATTTTAAAAGTACTCCGATATGGGTCGTGTAACATATCATTCGAAAGCGCGCGTCGAGCTCTATCCAATGGTAGTTGTCCTATTCTCCAATTCGAACCCTAACTAAATCTATAGCCCAAATACCAAATCTAACCCTAACCCTAGTCTAACCCTAACTCTAACCCTAGGTTAACCGCCAACCGAAAATAGTAAAATTTTAAAAGTACTCCGATATGGGTCGTGTAACATATCATTCGAAAGCGCGCGTCGAGCTCTATCCAATGGTAGTTGTCCTATTCTCCAATTCGAACCCTAACTAAATCTATAGCCCAAATACCAAATCTAACCCTAACCCTAGTCTAACCCTAACTCTAACCCTAGGTTAACCGCAACCGAAAATAGTAAAATTTTAAAAGTACTCCGATATGGGTCGTGTAACATATCATTCGAAAGCGCTCGTCGAGCTCTATCCAATGGTAGTTGTCCTATTCTCCAATTCGAACCCTAACTAAATCTATAGCCCAAATACCAAATCTAACCCTAACCCTAGTCTAACCCTAACTCTAACCCTAGGTTAACCGCAACCGAAAATAGTAAAATTTTAAAAGTACTCCGATATGGGTCGTGTAACATATCATTCGAAAGCGCGCGTCGAGCTCTATCCAATGGTAGTTGTCCTATTCTCCAATTCGAACCCTAACTAAATCTATAGCCCAAATACCAAATCTAACCCTAACCCTAGTCTGAACCCTAACTCTAACCCTAGGTTAACCGCAACCGAAAATAGTTAAAATTTTAAAAGTACTCCGATATGGGTCGTGTAACATATCATTCGAAAGCGCGCGTCGAGCTCTATCCAATGGTAGTTGTCCTATTCTCCAATTCGAACCCTAACTAAATCTATAGCCCAAATACCAAATCTAACCCTAACCCTAGTCTAACCCTAACTCTAACCCTAGGTTAACCGCAACCGAAAATAGTAAAATTTTAAAAGTACTCCGATATGGGTCGTGTAACATATCATTCGAAAGCGCGCGTCGAGCTCTATCCAATGGTAGTTGTCCTATTCTCCAATTCGAACCCTAACTAAATCTATAGCCCAAATACCAAATCTAACCCTAACCCTAGTCTAACCCTAACTCTAACCCTAGGTTAACCCGAACTGAAAATAGTAAAATTTTAAAAGTACTCCGATATGGGTCGTGTAACCCTAATCATTCGAAAGCGCAGCGCCGAGCTCTATCCAATGGTAGTTGTCCTATACTCCAATTCGAACCCTAGACTAAAGTTATAGTCACAAATATCAAATCTAACCCTAACCCTAGTCTAAACCCTAACCCTAACCCTTAGAGCTAAACCCTAAACTGAAAATAGTAACAAAGTACTTCCGATATGGGTCGTGTAACCTATCATTCGAAAGCGCCGCGCCCGAGCTCTATCCAATGGTAGTTGTCCTATTCTCCAATTCGAGAACCCTAACCTAAGAGTTATAGCACAAATACTCATCTAAACCCTAACCCTAGTTCATAACCCTAACCCTAACCTCTAGGCTAACCCTAACTGAAAATAGTATAAACGTACTCCGATGTGGGTCGTGGTAACCTATCATTGCGAGAAAGCGCGCGCCGAGCTCTATCTAACCCAATGGTAGTTGTCCTATTCTCCTTCTACCAAATCGAACCCTAACTAAATCTATTAGCACAAATAACTCAATCTAACCCTAACCCTAGTCTAACCCTAACCCAAACCCTAGGCTAACCCTAACTTGAAAATAGTAAAAGTAAAAGTTACTCCGATATAGGGTCCTGTGTAACCTATCATCTCGAATAGCGCTGCGCCGAGCTCTATCCCAATGGTAGTTGTCCGCTATTCTCCAATTCGAACCCTAACTAAAGTTATAGCAAACAAATACTCAATCTAACCCTAACCCCTAGAGTCTATACCCTAACCCTAACCCTAGGCTAACCCTAACTGAAAATAGTACAACGTACCTTCCGATGTGGGTCGTGTAACCTATCATTCGGAAAGCAGCGCGCCCGAGCTCTTATCCAATGTGTAGTTGTTCCTAATTTCTCCAATTCTGAATCGAACCCTACACTAAGAGTTTTATAAGCACAAAATACTCAATCTAACTCCTAAACCCTAGTCTAAACCCTAACCCCTAACCCTAGGGCATAACCCCTAACTTGAAAATAGTAAAATTTTAAAAGTAACTCCCGATATGGGTCGTGTAACCTATTCATTCGAAAGCGGAGCGCGCGCACGAGCTCCTATCCAATGGTCAGTTGTCCTATTCTTGTCCAATTCGAACACCTAACTAAAGTTTATAGCACCAATACTCAAATCTAAACCTTAACCCCTGAGTCTTAAACCCTAAAAAACTCTAACCCTAGGCTAACCCTATACCTGAGAAAATAGTAAAATAAAAGTAACTCCGATATGGGTCGTGTAACCTATCATTCGAAAGCGCGCGTACCGAGCTCTATCCAATGGTAGTTGTCCTATTTCTACCAATTCGAACCCCTAGACTAAAGTTATAGCACAAATACTCAATCTAACCCTAACCCTAGGTCTAACCCTAACCCTAACCACTCAGGCTAAACCCTAACTGAAAATAGTTAATAAAAGTACTACCGATAAGGGGTCGTGGTAACCTATCAATTCGAAAGCGCGCGCCGAGCTCTATCCCAATGGTAGTTGTCCTATACTCCAATTCGAACCCCCTAACTAAAGATATAGCACAAATACTCAATCTAACCCTAACCCATAGTCTAACCCTAACCCCAACCCCTAGGCTAACCCAACTGAAAATATTAAAAGCTTAAAAGTACTCCGATATGGGCTCGTGGGTAACCTATACATCTTCGAAAGCGAGCGCGCCGAGCTCTATCCAAATGGTCAGTATGTATCCCTATTCTCGACCACAATTCGGAGATACCCTAAACTAAAGTTTATAGCACAAATACTCATCTAACCCTAACCCTAGTCCTAACCCTAACCCTAACCCTAGGCTATAAGCCCTAACTGAAAATAGTTAAACGTACTCCGATATTGGTCCCGTTGTAACCTATCATCTCCGAAAAGCGCGCGCCGAGCTCTATCCCAATGGTAGTTGTCCTATTCTCCCAATTCGAAACCACTGAACTAAAGTTATAGCACAAATACACAATCATAACCCTAACCCTAGTCTAGATAACCCTAACCCTAAACCCCTAGGCTAACCCTAACTGAAAATAGTAAAATAAAAGTACTCTCGATTATGGGGTCGTGTAACCCCTATCAATTCGAAAAGCGCGCGCCCGAAGCTCTATCACAATGGTAGTTGTCCTAGTTCTCCCCCAATTCGAACCCAACTAAAGTTATAGCACAAATACTCTCATGCTAAACCCTAACCCTTAGTCTAAGACCCTAACCCCTAAAACCCTAGCCTAACCCTAACTGAAAATAGTATTTTAAACGTATCTCTCGATGTGGGGTCGTGTAAACCTATCATATCGAAAGCCGCGCGCCGAGCTATCTATCCAATGGTAGTTTGTGTCCCTATATCTCCAATTTCGAATCGAATACTCCTAACTAAAGTTATAGCACAAATACTCAATCTAACCCTAACCCTAAGTCTAAAAACCCTAACCCTCAACCCTAGGCTAACCCTAACTGCAAATAGTATAAAAGTACTCCGATAATGTGGTCGGTGTAACCTATCATTCGAAAGCGCGCCGCCCGAGCTCTATCCAATGGTAGTTTTGTCCTAATTCTCCCAATGTCGAACCCTAACTAAAGAGTATAGCACAAATACTCCAATCTATCTAAAAAGACCCTAACCCTAGTCTATAAAACCCCTAACCCAAAACCCCCTAGTCTAAACCCCCAAACCTGAAGAATAGTAAAATAAAAGTACTCACGATAATTGGGTCCGATGTAACCTATCATATCGAAAGCGCCGTCGCCGAGCTCCTAATCCAATTGGTAGTCTGTCCTATTCTCCAATTCGAACCCTAACTAAAGTTTATAGGCACAAATACTCAATCTAACCCTAACCATAGTCTAACACCTAACCGTTAAACCCTAGGCTTACACCCTAACTGAAAATAGTAAAAGTACTTCCGATATGGGTCGTGTAACCTAATCATTCCATATCGAAGAAGCGCGCGCCGAGCTCTATCCAATGGTAGTTGTCCTAGTTCTCCAATTCGAACCCTAACTAAAGTTATAGCCACAAATACTCAATCTAACCCCTAAACCCTAGTCTAACCCTAACCCAAACCCTTAGCTTAACCCTAACTGAAAATAGTAAACGTACTCCGATTGTTGGTTCGTGTAACCAAGTCATTCGAAAGCGCGCGCCCGAGCTCTATCCAATGGTAGTTGTCCTATTTCTGCCGAATTTCGAACCCTAACTAAAGTTATAGCACGAAATACTCATATCTAACCCTAACCCTAGTCTACCCCTAACCCTAACACCCTAGCTAAACCCTAACTGAAAATAGATAAAAGTACTCCGATAATGGGTACGTGTAACCTATTAAAAAAAAATCATTCGAAAGCGCTGTCGCCGAGCTCTAATCCCAATTGGTAGTTGTCCTAATCTTCTCTCCAATTCGAACCCTAACTAACAGTTATAGCACAAATACTCTCACGACTAACCCTCAACCCTAGCTCTAAACTCCTAACCCTAACCCCTCAGGCTAACCCCCTAACTGAAAATAGTAAAAGTTTAAAAGTACTCCGATATGGGGTCGTGTACACCTATCATTCGAAAGCGCGCGCCTGAGCTCTATGCCAATTGGTAGTTGTCCTATTCTCCAATTCGAACCCTAACTAAAGTTATAGCACAAATACTCAAATCTAACCCTAACCCTAGTCTAACCCTAACCCTAACCCTAGGTAAACCCTAACTGAAAATAGTAACGTACTCCGATGGGGGTCGTGTAACCTATCATTCGAAAGCGCGCGCCGAGCTCTATCCAATGGTAGTTGTCCCTATTCTCCAATTCGAACCCTAACTAAAGTTATAGCCCAAATACTCAATCTAACCCTAACCCTAGTCTAACCCTAACCCTAACCCTAGGCTACCCTAACTGAAAATAGTATAAAAGTACTCCGATATGGGTCGTGTAACCTATCATTCGAAAGCGCGCGCCGAGCTCTATCCAATGGTAGTTGTCCTATTCTCCAATTCGAACCCTAACTAAAGTTATAGCACAAATACTCAATCTAACCCTAACCCTAGTCTAACCCTAACCCTAACCCTAGGCTAACCCTATCCGAAAAAGTAAAAAAGTACTCGATATGGGTCGTGGTAACCTATCATTCGAAAGCGCGCGGCGAGCTCTATCCAATGGTAGTTGTCCTATTCTCCAATTCGAACCCTAACTAAAGTTATAGCACAAATACTCAATCTAACCCTAACCCTAGTCTAACCCTAACCTAACCCTAGGCTAACCACTCCTGAAAATAGTAAAAAGTACTCCGATATGGGTCGTGTAACCTATCATTCGAAAGCGCGCGCCGAGCTCTATCCAATGGTAGTTGTCCTATTCTCCAATTCGAACCCTAACTAAAGTTATAGCACAAATACTCAAATCTAACCTAACCCTAGTCTAACCCTAACCCTAACCCTAGGTAAACCCTAACTGAAAATAGTTTAAAAGTACTCGATATGGGTCGTGTAACCAATCATTCGAAAGCGCGCGCCGAGCTCTATCCAATGGTAGTTGTCCTATTCTCCAATTCGAACCCTAACTAAATCTATAGCACAAATACTCAATCTAACCCTAACCCTAGTCTAACCCTAACCCTCACCCTAGGCTAACCCCAACCGAAAATAGAAATTTTAAAAGTACTCCGATATGGGTCGTGTAACCTATCATTCGAAAGCGCGCGCCGAGCTCTATCCAATGGTAGTTGTCCTATTCTCCAATTCGAACCCTAACTAAAGTTATAGCACAAATACTCAATCTAACCCTAACCCTATTCTAACCCTAACCCTAACCCTAGGCTAACCCTAACTGAAAATAGTTAAAAGTACTCCGATATGGGTCGTGTAACCTATCATTCGAAAGCGCGCGCCGAGCTCTATCCAATGGTAAGTTGTCCTATTCTCCAATTCGAACCCTAACTAAAGTTATAGCACAAATACTCAATCTAACCCTAACCCTAGTCTAACCCTAACCCTAACCCTAGGCTAACCGCACCATAAAATAGTAAACGTACTCCGATATGGGTCGTGTAACCTATCATTCGAAAGCGCGTCGTCGAGCTCTATTCAATGGTAAGTTGTCCTATTCTCCAATTCGAACCCTAACTAAAGTTATAGCACAAATACTCAATCTAACCCTAACCCTAGTCTAACCCTAACCCTAACCCTAGCAGGGCCGGGGTGGTCCAAAAATCTCAAAATTTTCAAGCAGGGCCGGGGTGGTCCAAAAATCTCAAAATTTTCAAGCAGGGCCGGGGTGGTCCAAAAATCTCAAAATTTTCAAGCATGGCCGGTGGTCCAAAAATCTCAAAATTTTCAAGCAGGGCCGGGGTGGTCCAAAAATCACAAAATTTTCAAGCAGGGCCGGGGTGGTGGTCCAAAAATCTCAAAATTTTCAAGCAGGGCCCGGTGGTCCAAAAATCTCAAAATTTTCAGCAGGGCCGGGGTGGTCCAAAAATCTCAAAATTTTCAAGCAGGGCCGGGGTGGTCCAAAAATCACAAAATTTTCAAGCATGGCCGGTGGTCCACAACATCTCCAAATTTTCAAGCAGTGCCGGTGGTCCAAAAATCTCAAAATTTTCAAGCAGGGCCGGGGTGGTCCACAAATCTGAAGCTGAAATAATTGCTAATCTACGAAATAATTACAACAGACATGCTTATACTTACTATTAGAAGTCGTTAGAGTCTAAATTTTCGTTGGTTTCGCTTATATATTAACAAATAAAAGCCACTTTCGTCTTGTTGAGATGCACGTTGTAGCCACTTATATAGATCAGTGGTAGTGGTTGTAGTCTGCGTAACTGGTGGTATTAGGGAGTTCGGGCGTAGGCGGTAGGCGGGCTACGCCTAAAAAAATAGAAAAAAATAGAAAAAAAATTGGATAAAAAAGCACGAAGAAAGAACAAAAACTAAATAAATTGTTTCTGCGCATGTCCAATCTTGGGTTTCAAAAGGATAAAAAATGTACGAATACGCAATTTCATTTATCAATTTAATTTTTTTCCATTAAGTAAAATGTTTTAGAAAGAAAATTACTCATTTCAATGTTTGTTTTATGCCTTATAACATTACCAGTCTTTACCGAGAAAAATGCGTCTCCCACAATTTCTTCTGACGTGTCAAGTTTGCTGTATAAATGAATTTCGTTTTTTGTTACTGTTGGTTCTGGCCATAGTTAAAGGCGGCATCAAAGTAAGAAATTACTTAACGAGCTTTGGATCTCGATGCAAACGTCTCCCATGCAACCAGTTCAAGTCCATCGACTATTACTGGAGTCTCCGCTGGGAAGGCTGAGAGGGTGGTTGCATTGCGAGAGCACAAAATCCGGATGAGTGACTGCAATAGTGAAACACCTATGGGCTGGGGTACTTTTTTCATCAGGTAAATTTTTTTAAACTTTTGAAATAATGCAAAAGTATGGCCATTTAGCACGATTAAGTCTCTCTCGTTGCAACAGAAATGCAAGCAGGGCCGGGGTGGTCCAAAAATCTCAAAATTTTCAAGCAGGGCCGGGGTGGTCCAAAAAACTCAAAATTTTCAAGCAGGGCCGGGGTGGTCCAAAAATCTCAAAATTTTCAAGCAGGGGCGGGGTGGTCCAAAAATCTCAAAATTTTCAAGCAGGGCCGGGGTGGTCCAAAAATCTCAAAATTTTCAAGCAGGGCCGGGGTGGTCCCAAAATCTCAAAATTATCAAGCATGGCCGGGGTGGTCCAAAAATCTCAAAATTTTCAAGCAGGGCCGGGGTGGTCCAAAAATCTCAAAATTTTCAAGCAGGGCCGGGGTGGTCCAAAAATCACAAAATTTTCAAGCAGGGCCGGGGTGGTCCAAAAATCTCAAAATTTTCAAGCAGGGCCGGGGTGGTCCAAAAATCTCAAAATTTTCAAGCAGGGCCAGGGTGGTCCAAAAATCTCAAAATTTTCAAGCAGGGCCTGGGTGGTCCAAAAATCTCAAAATTTTCAAGCAGGGCCGTGGTCCAAAAATCTCAAAATTTTCAAGCAGGGCCGGGGTGGTCCAAAAATCTCAAAATTTTCATGCAGGGCCGGGGTGGTCCAAAAATCTCAAAATTTTCAAGCAGGGCCGGGGTGGTCCAAAAATCTCAAAATTTTCAAGCAGGGCCGCGGTGGTCCAAAAATCTCAAAATTCTCAAGCAGGGCCGGGGTGGTCCAAAAATCTCAAAATTTTCAAGCAGGGCCGGGGTGGTCCAAAAATCTCAAAATTTTCAAGCAGGGCCGGGGTGGTCCAAAAATCTCAAAATTTTCAAGCAGGGCCGGGGTGGTCCATTTCAAGGTTTGTTTTATGCCTTATAACATTACCAGTCTTTACCGAGAAAAATGCGTCTCCCACAATTTCTTCTGACGTGTCAAGTTTGCTGTATAAATGAATTTCGTTTTTTGTTACTGTTGGTTCTGGCCATAGTTAAAGGCGGCATCAAAGTAAGAAATTACTTAACGAGCTTTGGATCTCGATGCAAACGTCTCCCATGCAACCAGTTCAAGTCCATCGACTATTACTGGAGTCTCCGCTGGGAAGGCTGAGAGGGTGGTTGAATTGCGAGAGCACAAAATCCGGATGAGTGACTGCAATAGTGAAACACCTATGGGCTGGGGTACTTTTTTCATCAGGTAAATTTTTTTAAACTTTTGAAATAATGCAAAAGTATGGCCATTTAGCACGATTAAGTCTCTCTCGTTGCAACAGAAATGCAAGCAGGGCCGGGGTGGTCCAAAAATCTGAAAATTTTCAAGCAGGGCTGGGCTGGTCCAAAAATCTCAAAATTTTCAAGCAGGGCCGGGGTGGTCCAAAAATCTGAAAATTTTCAAGCATGGCCGGGGTGGTCCAAAAATCTCAAAATTTTCAAGCAGGGCCGGGGTGGTCCAAAAATCTCAAAATTTTCAAGCAGGGCCGGGGTGGTCCAAAAATCTCAAAATTTTCAAGCAGGGCCGGGGTGGTCCAAAAATCTCAAAATTTTCAAGCAGGGCCGGGTGGTCCAAAAAATTTCAAAATTTTCAAGCAGGGCCGGGGGGGTGGTCCATTTCAAGGTTTGTTTTATGCCTTATAAACATTACCAGTCTTTACCGAGAAAAATGCGTCTCCCACAATTTCTTCTGAGCGTGTCAAGTTTGCTGTATAAATGAATTTCGTTTTTTGTTACTGTTGGTTCTGGCCATAGTTAAAGGCGGCATCAAAGTAAGAAATTACTTAACGAGCTTTGGATCTCGATGCAAACGTCTCCCATGCAACCAGTTCAAGTCCATCGACTATTACTGGAGTCTCCGCTGGGAAGGCTGAGAGGGTGGTTGAATTGCGAGAGCACAAAATCCGGATGAGTGACTGCAATAGTGAAACACCTATGGGCTGGGGTACTTTTTTCATCAGGTAAATTTTTTTAAACTTTTGAAATAATGCAAAAGTATGGCCATTTAGCACGATTAAGTCTCTCTCGTTGCAACAGAAATGCAAGCAGGGCCGGGTGTGGTCCAAAAATCTCAAAATTTTCAAGCAGGGCCGGGTGGGTCCAAAAATCTCAAAATTTTCAAGCAGGGCCGGGGTGGTCCAAAAATCTCAAAATTTTCAAGCAGGGGCCGGGGTGGTCCAAAAATCTCAAAATTTTCAAGCAGGGCCGGGGTGGTCCAAAAATCTCAAAATTTTCAAGCAGGGCCGGGGTGGTCCCAAAATCTCAAAATTTTCAAGCAGGGCCGGGGTGGTCCAAAAATCTCAAAATTTTCAAGCAGGGCCGGGGTGGTCCAAAAATCTCAAAATTTTCAAGCAGGGCCGGGGGTGGTCCAAAAATCTCAAAATTTTCAAGCAGGGCCGGGGTGGTCCAAAAATCTCAAAATTTTCAAGCAGGGCCGGGGTGGTCCAAAAATCTCAAAATTTTCAAGCAGGGCCAGGGTGGTCCAAAAATCTCAAAATTTTCAAGCAGGGCCTGGGTGGTCCAAAAATCTCAAAATTTTCAAGCAGGGCCGGGGTGGTCCAAAAATCTCAAAATTTTCAAGCAGGGCCGGGGTGGTCCAAAAATCTCAAAATTTTCATGCAGGGCCGGGGTGGTCCAAAAATCTCAAAATTTTCAAGCAGGGCCGGGGTGGTCCAAAAATCTCAAAATTTTCAAGCAGGGCCGCGGTGGTCCAAAAATCTCAAAATTCTCAAGCAGGGCCGGGGTGGTCCAAAAATCTCAAAATTTTCAAGCAGGGCCGGGGTGGTCCAAAAATCTCAAAATTTTCAATGCAGGGCCGGGGTGGTCCAAAAAATCTCAAAATTTTCAAAGCAGGGCCGGGGTGGTCCATTTCAAGGTTTGTTTTATGCCTTATAACATTACCAGTCTTTACCGAGAAAAATGCGTCTCCCACAATTCTTCTGACGTGTCAAGTTTGCTGTATAAATGAATTTCGTTTTTTGTTACTGTTGGTTCTGGCCATAGTTAAAGGCGGCATCAAAGTAAGAAATTACTTAACGAGCTTTGGATCTCGATGCAAACGTCTCCCATGCAACCAGTTCAAGTCCATCGACTATTACTGGAGTCTCCGCTGGGAAGGCTGAGAGGGTGGTTGAATTGCGAGAGCACAAAATCCGGATGAGTGACTGCAATAGTGAAACACCTATGGGCTGGGGTACTTTTTTCATCAGGTAAATTTTTTTAAACTTTTGAAATAATGCAAAAGTATGGCCATTTAGCACGATTAAGTCTCTCTCGTTGCAACAGAAATGCAAGCAGGGCCGGGGTGGTCCAAAAATCTGAAAATTTTCAAGCAGGGCTGGGCTGGTCCAAAAATCTCAAAATTTTCAAGCAGGGCCGGGGTGGTCCAAAAATCTGAAAATTTTCAAGCATGGCCGGGGTGGTCCAAAAATCTCAAAATTTTCAAGCAGGGCCGGGGTGGTCCAAAAATCTCAAAATTTTCAAGCAGGGCCGGGGTGGTCCAAAAATCTCAAAATTTTCAAGCAGGGCCGGGGTGGTCCAAAAATCTCAAAATTTTCAAGCAGGGCCGGGGTGGTCCAAAAATTTCAAAATTTTCAAGCAGGGCCGGGGTGGTCCATTTCAAGGTTTGTTTTATGCCTTATAACATTACCAGTCTTTACCGAGAAAAATGCGTCTCCCACAATTTCTTCTGACGTGTCAAGTTTGCTGTATAAATGAATTTCGTTTTTTGTTACTGTTGGTTCTGGCCATAGTTAAAGGCGGCATCAAAGTAAGAAATTACTTAACGAGCTTTGGATCTCGATGCAAACGTCTCCCATGCAACCAGTTCAAGTCCATCGACTATTACTGGAGTCTCCGCTGGGAAGGCTGAGAGGGTGGTTGAATTGCGAGAGCACAAAATCCGGATGAGTGACTGCAATAGTGAAACACCTATGGGCTGGGGTACTTTTTTCATCAGGTAAATTTTTTTAAACTTTTGAAATAATGCAAAAGTATGGCCATTTAGCACGATTAAGTCTCTCTCGTTGCAACAGAAATGCAAGCAGGGCCGGGGTGGTCCAAAAATCTGAAAATTTTCAAGCAGGGCTGGGCTGGTCCAAAAATCTCAAAATTTTCAAGCAGGGCCGGGGTGGTCCAAAAATCTCAAAATTTTCAAGCAGGGCCGGGGTGGTCCAAAAATCTCAAAATTTTCAAGCAGGGCCGGGGTGGTCCAAAAATCTCAAAATTTTCAAGCAGGGCCGGGTGGTCCAAAAATCTCAAAATTTTCAAGCAGGGCCGGGGTGGTCCAAAAATTTCAAAATTTTCAAGCAGGGCCGGGGTGGTACAAAAATCTCAAAATTTTCAAGCAGGGCCGGGGTGGTCCAAAAATTTCAAAATTTTCAAGCAGGGCCGGGGTGGTCCAAAAATCTCAAAATTTTCAAGCAGGGCCGGGGTGGTCCAAAAATCTAAAAATTTTCAAGCAGGGCCGGGGTGGTCCAAAAATCTAAAAATTTTCAAGCAGGGCCGGGGTGGTCCAAAAATCTCAAAATTTTCAAGCAGGGCCGGGGTGGTCCAAAAATCTCAAAATTTTCAAGCAGGGCCGGGGTGGTCCAAAAATCTCAAAATTTTCAAGCAGGGCCGGGGTGGTCCAAAAATCTCAAAATTTTCAAGCAGGGCCGGGGTGGTCCAAAAATCTCAAAATTTTCAAGCAGGGCCGGGGTGGTCCAAAAATCTCAAAATTTTCAAGCAGGGCCGGGGTGGTCCAAAAATCTCAAAATTTTCAAGCAGGGCCGGGGTGGTCCAAAAATCTCAAAATTTTCAAGCAGGGCCGGGGTGGTCCAAAAATCTCAAAATTTTCAAGCAGGGCCGGGGTGGTCCAAAAATCTCAAAATTTTCAAGCAGGGCCGGGGTGGTCCACAAATCTGAAGCTGAAATTATTGCTAATCTACGAAATTATTACAACAGACAAATGCTTATACTTACTTTAGAAGTCGTTAGAGTCTAAATTTTCGTTGGTTTCGCTTATATATTAACAAATAAAAGCCACTTTCGTCTTGTTGAGATGCACGTTGTAGCCACTTATATAGATCAGTGGTAGTGGTTGTAGTCTGCGTAACTGGTGGTATTAGGGAGTTCGGGCGTAGGCGGTAGGCGGGCTACGCCTAAAAAAATAGAAAAAAATAGAAAAAAAATTGGATAAAAAAGCACGAAGAAAGAACAAAAACTAAATAAATTGTTTCTGCGCATGTCCAATCTTGGGTTTCAAAAGGATAAAAAATGTACGAATACGCAATTTCATTTATCAATTTAATTTTTTTCCATTAAGTAAAATGTTTTAGAAAGAAAATTACTCATTTCAAGGTTTGTTTTATGCCTTATAACATTACCAGTCTTTACCGAGAAAAATGCGTCTCCCACAATTTCTTCTGACGTGTCAAGTTTGCTGTATAAATGAATTTCGTTTTTTGTTACTGTTGGTTCTGGCCATAGTTAAAGGCGGCATCAAAGTAAGAAATTACTTAACGAGCTTTGGATCTCGATGCAAACGTCTCCCATGCAACCAGTTCAAGTCCATCGACTATTACTGGAGTCTCCGCTGGGAAGGCTGAGAGGGTGGTTGAATTGCGAGAGCACAAAATCCGGATGAGTGACTGCAATAGTGAAACACCTATGGGCTGGGGTACTTTTTTCATCAGGTAAATTTTTTTAAACTTTTGAAATAATGCAAAAGTATGGCCATTTAGCACGATTAAGTCTCTCGTTGCAACAGAAATGCAAGCAGGGCCGGGGTGGTCCAAAAATCTCAAAATTTTCAAGCAGGGCCGGGGTGGTCCAAAAATCTCAAAATTTTCAAGCAGGGCCGGGGTGGTCCAAAAATCTCAAAATTTTCAAGCAGGGCCGGGGTGGTCCAAAAATCTCTAAATTTTCAAGCAGGGCTGGGGTGGTCCAAAAATCTCAAAATTTTCAAGCAGGGCCGGGGTGGTCCAAAAATCTCAAAATTTTCAAGCAGGGCTGGGGTGGTCCAAAAATCTCAAAATTTTCAAGCAGGGCTGGGGTGGTCCAAAAATCTCAAAATTTTCAAGCAGGGCTGGGGTGGTCCAAAAATCTCAAAATTTTCAAGCAGGGCTGGGGTGGTCCAAAAATCTCAAAATTTTCAAGCAGGGCCGGGGTGGTCCAAAAATCTCAAAATTTTCAAGCAGGGCCGGGGTGGTCCAAAAATCTCAAAATTTTCAAGCAGGGCCGGGGTGGTCCAAAAATCTCAAAATTTTCAAGCAGGGCCGGGGTGGTCCACAAATCTGAAGCTGAAATTATTGCTAATCTACGAAATAATTACAACAGACAAATGCTTATACTTACTTTAGAAGTCGTTAGAGTCTAAATTTTCGTTGGTTTCGCTTATATATTAACAAATAAAAGCCACTTTCGTCTTGTTGAGATGCACGTTGTAGCCACTTATATAGATCAGTGGTAGTGGTTGTAGTCTGCGTAACTGGTGGTATTAGGGAGTTCGGGCGTAGGCGGTAGGCGGGCTACGCCTAAAAAAATAGAAAAAAATAGAAAAAAAATTTGAAAAAAAAGCACGAAGCAAGAACAAAAACTAAATAAATTGTTTCTGCGCATGTCCAATCTTGGGTTTCAAAAGGATAAAAAATGTACGAATACGCAATTTCATTTATCAATTTAATTTTTTTCCATTAAGTAAAATGTTTTAGAAAGAAAATTACTCATTTCAAGGTTTGTTTTATGCCTTATAACATTACCAGTCTTTACCGAGAAAAATGCGTCTCCCACAATTTCTTCTGACGTGTCAAGTTTGCTGTATAAATGAATTTCGTTTTTTGTTACTGTTGGTTCTGGCCATAGTTAAAGGCCGCATCAAAGTAAGAAATTACTTAACGAGCTTTGGATCTCGATGCAAACGTCTCCCATGCAACCAGTTCAAGTCCATCGACTATTACTGGAGTCTCCGCTGGGAAGGCTGAGAGGGTGGTTGAATTGCGAGAAGCACAAAATCCGGATGAGTGACTGCAATAGTGAAACACCTATGGGCTGGGGTACTTTTTTCATCAGGTAAATTTTTTTAAACTTTTGAAATAATGCAAAAGTATGGCCATTTAGCACGATTAAGTCTCTCTCGTTGCAACAGAAATGCAAGCAGGGCCGGGGTGGTCCAAAAATCTGAAAATTTTCAAGCAGGGCTGGGCTGGTCCAAAAATCTCAAAATTTTCAAGCAGGGCCGGGGTGGTCCACAAATCTGAAGCTGAAATTATTGCTAATCTACGAAATAATTACAACAGACAAATGCTTATACTTACTTTAGAAGTCGTTAGAGTCTAAATTTTCGTTGGTTTCGCTTATATATTAACAAATAAAAGCCACTTTCGTCTTGTTGAGATGCACGTTGTAGCCACTTATATAGATCAGTGGTAGTGGTTGTAGTCTGCGTAACTGGTGGTATTAGGGAGTTCGGGCGTAGGCGGTAGGCGGGCTACGCCTAAAAAAATAGAAAAAAATAGAAAAAAAATTGGAAAAAAAAGCACGAAGAAAGAACAAAAACTAAATAAATTGTTTCTGCGCATGTCCAATCTTGGGTTTCAAAAGGATAAAAAATGTACGAATACGCAATTTCATTTATCAATTTAATTTTTTTCCATTAAGTAAAATGTTTTAGAAAGAAAATTACTCATTTCAAGGTTTGTTTTATGCCTTATAACATTACCAGTCTTTACCGAGAAAAATGCGTCTCCCACAATTTCTTCTGACGTGTCAAGTTTGCTGTATAAATGAATTTCGTTTTTTGTTACTGTTGGTTCTGGCCATAGTTAAAGGCGGCATCAAAGTAAGAAATTACTTAACGAGCTTTGGATCTCGATGCAAACGTCTCCCATGCAACCAGTTCAAGTCCATCGACTATTACTGGAGTCTCCGCTGGGAAGGCTGAGAGGGTGGTTGAATTGCGAGAGCACAAAATCCGGATGAGTGACTGCAATAGTGAAACACCTATGGGCTGGGGTACTTTTTTCATCAGGTAAATTTTTTTAAACTTTTGAAATAATGCAAAAGTATGGCCATTTAGCACGATTAAGTCTCTCTCGTTGCAACAGAAATGCAAGCAGGGCCGGGGTGGTCCAAAAATCTGAAAAATTTTCAAGCAGGGCTGGGCTGGTCCAAAAATCTCAAAAATTTTCAAGCAGGGCCGGGGTGGTCCAAAAATCTGAAAATTTTCAAGCATGGCCGGGGTGGTCCAAAAATCTCAAAATTTTCAAGCAGGGCCGGGGTGGTCCAAAAATCTCAAAATTTTCAAGCAGGGCCGGGGTGGTCCAAAAATCTCAAAATTTTCAAGCAGGGCCGGGGTGGTCCAAAAATCTCAAAATTTTCAAGCAGGGCCGGGGTGGTCCAAAAATTTCAAAATTTTCAAGCAGGGCCGGGGTGGTACAAAAATCTCAAAATTTTCAAGCAGGGCCGGGGTGGTCCAAAAATCTCAAAATTTTCAAGCAGGGCCGGGGTGGTCCAAAAATTTCAAAATTTTCAAGCAGGGCCGGGGTGGTCCAAAAATCTCAAAATTTTCAAGCAGGGCCGGGGTGGTCCAAAAATCTAAAAATTTTCAAGCAGGGCCGGGGTGGTCCAAAAATCTAAAAATTTTCAAGCAAGGCCGGGGTGGTCCAAAAATCTCAAAATTTTCAAGCAGGGCCGGGGTGGTCCAAAAATCTCAAAATTTTCAAGCAGGGCCGGGGTGGTCCAAAAATCTCAAAATTTTCAAGCAGGGCCGGGGTGGTCCAAAAATCTCAAAATTTTCAAGCAGGGCCGGGGTGGTCCAAAAATCTCAAAATTTTCAAGCAGGGCCGGGGTGGTCCAAAAATCTCAAAATTTTCAAGCAGGGCCGCGGTGGTCCAAAAATCTCAAAATTCTCAAGCAGGGCCGGGGTGGTCCAAAAATCTCAAAATTTTCAAGCAGGGCCGGGGTGGTCCAAAAATCTCAAAATTTTCAAGCAGGGCCGGGGTGGTCCAAAAATCTCAAAATTTTCAAGCAGGGCCGGGGTGGTCCAAAAATCTCAAAATTTTCAAGCAGGGCCGGGGTGGTCCAAAAATCTCAAAATTTTCAAGCAGTGCCGGGGTGGTCCAAAAATCTCAAAATTTTCAAGCAGGGCCGGGGTGGTCCAAAAATCTCAAAATTTTCAAGCAGGGCCGCGGTGGTCCAAAAATCTCAAAATTTTCAAGCAGGGCCGGGGTGGTCCAAAAATCTCAAAATTTTCAAGCAGGGCCGGGGTGGTCCAAAAATCTCAAAATTTTCAAGCAGGGCCGCGGTGGTCCAAAAATCTCAAAATTTTCAAGCAGGGCCGGGGTGGTCCAAAAATCTCAAAATTTTTCAAGCAGGGCCGGGGTGGTCCAAAAATCTCAAAATTTTCAAGCAGGGCCGGGGTGGTCCACAAATCTGAAGCTGAAATTATTGCTAATCTACGAAATAATTACAACAGACAAATGCTTATACTTACTTTAGAAGTCGTTAGAGTCTAAATTTTCGTTGGTTTCGCTTATATATTAACAAATAAAAGCCACTTTCGTCTTGTTGAGATGCACGTTGTAGCCACTTATATAGATCAGTGGTAGTGGTTGTAGTCTGCGTAACTGGTGGTATTAGGGAGTTCGGGCGTAGGCGGTAGGCGGGCTACGCCTAAAAAAATAGAAAAAAATAGAAAAAAAATTGGAAAAAAAAGCACGAAGAAAGAACAAAAACTAAATAAATTGTTTCTGCGCATGTCCAATCTTGGGTTTCAAAAGGATAAAAAATGTACGAATACGCAATTTCATTTATCAATTTAATTTTTTTCCATTAAGTAAAATGTTTTTAGAAAGAAAATTACTCATTTCAAGGTTTGTTTTATGCCTTATAACATTACCAGTCTTTACCGAGAAAAATGCGTCTCCCACAATTTCTTCTGACGTGTCAAGTTTGCTGTATAAATGAATTTCGTTTTTTGTTACTGTTGGTTCTGGCCATAGTTAAAGGCGGCATCAAAGTAAGAAATTACTTAACGAGCTTTGGATCTCGATGCAAACGTCTCCCATGCAACCAGTTCAAGTCCATCGACTATTACTGGAGTCTCCGCTGGGAAGGCTGAGAGGGTGGTTGAATTGCGAGAGCACAAAATCCGGATGAGTGACTGCAATAGTGAAACACCTATGGGCTGGGGTACTTTTTTCATCAGGTAAATTTTTTTAAACTTTTGAAATAATGCAAAAGTATGGCCATTTAGCACGATTAAGTCTCTCTCGTTGCAACAGAAATGCAAGCAGGGCCGGGGTTGGTCCCAAAAATCTGAAAATTTTCAAGCAGGGCTGCATGTCCAAAAATCTCAAATTTTCAAGCAAGGGCCGGGGTGGTCCCAAAAATGAAAAAATCTGGTCCAAAAATCTTTAATTTTCAAGCAGGGCCGGGGTGGTCCAAAAATCTCAAAATTTTCAAGCAGGGCCGGGGTGGTCCAAAAATCTCAAAATTTTCAAGCAGGGCCGGGGTGGTCCAAAAATCTCAAAATTTTCAAGCAGGCCGGGGTGGTCCAAAAATCTCAAAATTTTCAAGCAGGGCCGGGGTGGTCCAAAAATCTCAAAATTTTCAAGCAGGGCCGGGGGTGGTCCAAAAATCTCAAAATTTTCAAGCAGGGCCGGGGTGGTCCAAAAATCTCAAAATTTTCAAGCAGGGCCGGGTGGTCCAAAAATCTCAAAATTTTCAAGCAGGGCCGGGGTGGTCCAAAAATCTCAAAATTTTCAAGCAGGGCCGGGGTGGTCCAAAAATCTCAAAATTTTCAAGCAGGGCCGGGGTGGTCCAAAAATCTCAAAATTTTCAAGCAGGGCCGGGGTGGTCCAAAAATCTCAAAATTTTCAAGCAGGGCCGGGGTGGTCCAAAAATCTCAAAATTTTCAAGCAGGGCCGGGGTGGTCCAAAAATCTCAAAATTTTCAAGCAGGGCCGGGGGGGACCAAAAATCTCAAAATTTTCAAGCAGGGCCGGAGTGGTCCAAAAATCTCAAAATTTTCAAGCAGGGCCGGGGTGGTCCAAAAATCTCAAAATTCTCAAGCAGGGCCGGGGTGGTCCAAAAATCTCAAAATTTTCAAGCAGGGCCGGGGTGGTCCAAAAATCTCAAAATTTTCAAGCAGGGCCGGGGTGGTCCAAAAATCTCAAAATTTTCAAGCAGGGCCGGGGTGGTCCAAAAATCTCAAAATTTTCAAGCAGGGCCGGGGTGGTCCAAAAATCTCAAAAATTTTCAAGCAGGGCCGCGGTGGTCCAAAAATCTAAAAATTTTCAAGCAGGGCCGGGGTGGTCCAAAAATCTCAAAATTTTCAAGCAGGGCCGGGGTGGTCCAAAAATCTCAAAATTTTCAAGCAGGGCCGGGGTGGTCCAAAAATCTCAAAATTTTCAAGCATGGCCGGTGGTCCAAAAATCTCAAAATTTTCAAGCAGGGCCGGGGTGGTCCAAAAATCTCAAAATTTTCAAGCAGGGCCGGGGTGGTCCAAAAATCTCAAAATTTTCAAGCAGGGCCGGGGTGGTCCAAAAATCTCAAAATTTTCAAGCAGGGCCGGGGTGGTCCAAAAATCTCAAAATTTTCAAGCAGGGCCGGGGTGGTCCACAAATCTGAAGCTGAAATTATTGCTAATCTACGAAATTATTACAACAGACAAATGCTTATACTTACTTTAGAAGTCGTTAGAGTCTAAATTTTCGTTGGTTTTCGCTTATATATTAACAAATAAAAGCCACTTTCGTCTTGTTGAGATGCACGTTGTAGCCACTTATATAGATCAGTGGTAGTGGTTGTAAGTCTGCGTAACTGGTGGTATTAGGGAGTTCGGGCGTAGGCGGTAGGCGGGCTACGCCTAAAAAAATAGAAAAAAATAGAAAAAAAATTGGATAAAAAAGCACGAAGAAAGAACAAAAACTAAATAAATTGTTTCTGCGCATGTCCAATCTTGGGTTTCAAAAGGATAAAAAATGTACGAATACGCAATTTCATTTATCAATTTAATTTTTTTCCATTAAGTAAAATGTTTTAGAAAGAAAATTACTCATTTCAAGGTTTGTTTTATGCCTTATAACATTACCAGTCTTTACCGAGAAAAATGCGTCTCCCACAATTTCTTCTGACGTGTCAAGTTTGCTGTATAAATGAATTTCGTTTTTTGTTACTGTTGGTTCTGGCCATAGTTAAAGGCGGCATCAAAGTAAGAAATTACTTAACGAGCTTTGGATCTCGATGCAAACGTCTCCCATGCAACCAGTTCAAGTCCATCGACTATTACTGGAGTCTCCGCTGGGAAGGCTGAGAGGGTGGTTGAATTGCGAGAGCACAAAATCCGGATGAGTGACTGCAATAGTGAAACACCTATGGGCTGGGGTACTTTTTTCATCAGGTAAATGTTTTTAAACTTTTGAAATAATGCAAAAGTATGGCCATTTAGCACGATTAAGTCTCTCTCGTTGCAACAGAAATGCAAGCAGGGCCGGGGTGGTCCAAAAATCTCAAAATTTTCAAGCAGGGCCGGGGTGGTCCAAAAATCTCAAAATTTTCAAGCAGGGCCGGGGTGGTCAAAAATCTCAAAATTTTCAAGCAGGGCCGGGGTGGTCCAAAAATCTCAAAATTTTCAAGCAGGGCTGGGGTGGTCCAAAAATCTCAAAATTTTCAAGCAGGGCCGGGGTGGTCCAAAAATCTCAAAATTTTCAAGCAGGGCTGGGGTGGTCCAAAAATCTCAAAATTTTCAAGCAGGGCTGGGGTGGTCCAAAAATCTCAAAATTTTCAAGCAGGGCCGGGGTGGTCCAAAAATCTCAAAATTTTCAAGCAGGGCCGGGGTGGTCCAAAAATCTCAAAATTTTCAAGCAGGGCCGGGGTGGTCCAAAAATCTCAAAATTTTCAAGCAGGGCCGGGGTGGTCCACAAATCTGAAGCTGAAATTATTGCTAATCTACGAAATAATTACAACAGACAAATGCTTATACTTACTTTAGAAGTCGTTAGAGTCTAAATTTTCGTTGGTTTCGCTTATATATTAACAAATAAAAGCCACTTTCGTCTTGTTGAGATGCACGTTGTAGCCACTTATATAGATCAGTGGTAGTGGTTGTAGTCTGCGTAACTGGTGGTATTAGGGAGTTCGGGCGTAGGCGGTAGGCGGGCTACGCCTAAAAAAATAGAAAAAAATAGAAAAAAAATTGGAAAAAAAAGCACGAAGAAAGAACAAAAACTAAATAAATTGTTTCTGCGCATGTCCAATCTTGGGTTTCAAAAGGATAAAAAAATGTACGAATACGCAATTTCATTTATCAATTTAATTTTTTTCCATTAAGTAAAATGTTTTAGAAAGAAAATTACTCATTTCAAGGTTTGTTTTATGCCTTATAACATTACCAGTCTTTACCGAGAAAAATGCGTCTCCCACAATTTCTTCTGACGTGTCAAGTTTGCTGTATAAATGAATTTCGTTTTTTGTTACTGTTGGTTCTGGCCATAGTTAAAGGCGGCATCAAAGTAAGAAATTACTTAACGAGCTTTGGATCTCGATGCAAACGTCTCCCATGCAACCAGTTCAAGTCCATCGACTATTACTGGAGTCTCCGCTGGGAAGGCTGAGAGGGTGGTTGAATTGCGAGAGCACAAAATCCGGATGAGTGACTGCAATAGTGAAACACCTATGGGCTGGGGTACTTTTTTCATCAGGTAAATTTTTTTAAACTTTTGAAATAATGCAAAAGTATGGCCATTTAGCACGATTAAGTCTCTCTCGTTGCAACAGAAATGCAAGCAGGGCCGGGGTGGTCCAAAAATCTCAAAATTTTCAAGCAGGGCCGGGGTGGTCCAAAAATCTCAAAATTTTCAAGCATGGCCGGGGTGGTCCAAAAATCTCAAAATTTTCAAGCAGGGCCGGGGTGGTCCAAAAATCTCAAAATTTTCAAGCAGGGCCGGGCTGGTCCAAAAATCTCAAAATTTTCAAGCAGGGCCGGGGTGGTCCAAAAATCTGAAAATTTTCAAGCAGGGCCGGGGTGGTCCAAAAATCTCAAAATTTTCAAGCATGGCCGGGGTGGTCCAAAAATCTCAAAATTTTCAAGCAAGGCCGGGGTGGTCCAAAAATCTCAAAATTTTCAAGCAGGGCCGGGGTGGTCCAAAAATCTCAAAATTTTCAAGCATGGCCGGGGTGGTCCAAAAATCTCAAAATTTTCAAGCAGGGCCGGGGTGGTCCAAAAATCTCAAAATTTTCAAGCAGGGCCGGGGTGGTCCAAAAATCTCAAAATTTTCAAGCAGGGCCGGGGTGGTCCAAAAATCTCAAAATTTTCAAGCAGGGCCGGGGTGGTCCAAAAATTTCAAAATTTTCAAGCAGGGCCGGGGTGGTCCAAAAATCTCAAAATTTTCAAGCAGGGCCGGGGTGGTCCAAAAATCTCAAAATTTTCAAGCAGGGCCGGGGTGGTCCAAAAATTTCAAAATTTTCAAGCAAGGCCGGGGTGGTCCAAAAATCTCAAAATTTTCAAGCAGGGCCGGGGTGGTCCAAAAATTTCAAAATTTTCAAGCAAGGCCGGGGTGGTCCAAAAATCTCAAAATTTTCAAGCAGGGCCGGGGTGGTCCAAAAATCTCAAAATTTTCAAGCAGGGCCGGGGTGGTCCAAAAATCTCAAAATTTTCAAGCAGGGCCGGGGTGGTCCAAAAATCTCAAAATTTTCAAGCAGGGCCGGGGTGGTCCAAAAATTTCAAAATTTTCAAGCAGGGCCGGGGTGGTCCAAAAATCTCAAAATTTTCAAGCAGGGCCGGGGTCCAAAAATCTCAAAATTTTCAAGCAGGGCCGGGGTGGTCCAAAAATTTCAAAATTTTCAAGCAAGGCCGGGGTGGTCCAAAAATCTCAAAATTTTCAAGCAGGGCCGGGGTGGTCCAAAAATCTCAAAATTTTCAAGCAGGGCCGGGGTGGTCCAAAAATCTCAAAATTTTCAAGCAAGGCCGGGGTGGTCCAAAAATCTGAAAATTTTCAAGGAGGGCCGGGGTCGTCCAAAAATCTAAAAATTTTCAAGCAGGGCCGGGGTGGTCCAAAAATCTCAAAATTTTCAAGCAGGGCCGGGGTGGTCCAAAAATCTCAAAATTTTCAAGCAGGGCCGGGGTGGTCCAAAAATCTCAAAATTTTTAAAACAGGGCCGGGGTGGTCCAAAAATCTAAAAAATTTTCAAGCAGGGCCGGGGTGGTCCAAAAATCTAAAAATTTTCAAGCAGGGCCGGGGTGGTCCAAAAATCTCAAAATTTTCAAGCAGGGCCGGGGTGGTCCAAAAATCTCAAAATTTTCAAGCAGGGCCGGGGTGGTCCAAAAATCTCAAAATTTTCAAGCAGGGCCGGGGTGGTCCAAAAATCTAAAAATTTTCAAGCAGGGCCGGGGTGGTCCAAAAATCTAAAAATTTTCAAGCAGGGCCGGGGTGGTCCAAAAATCTCAAAATTTTCAAGCAGGGCCGGGGTGGTCCAAAAATCTCAAAATTTTCAAGCAGGGCCGGGGTGGTCCAAAAATCTCAAAATTTTCAAGCAGGGCCGGGGTAGTCCAAAAATCTCAAAATTTTCAAGCAGGGCCGGGGTGGTCCAAAAATCTCAAAATTTTCAAGCAGGGCCGGGGTGGTCCAAAAATCTCAAAATTTTCAAGCAGGGCCGGGGTGGTCCAAAAATCTCAAAATTTTCAAGCAGGGCCGGGGTGGTCCAAAAATCTCAAAATTTTCAAGCAGGGCCGGGGTGGTCCAAAAATCTCAAAATTTTCAAGCAGGGCCGGGGTGGTCCAAAAATTTCAAAATTTTCAAGCAAGGCCGGGGTGGTCCAAAAATCTCAAAATTTTCAAGCAGGGCCGGGGTGGTCCAAAAATTTCAAAATTTTCAAGCAAGGCCGGGGTGGTCCAAAAATCTCAAAATTTTCAAGCAGGGCCGGGGTGGTCCAAAAATCTCAAAATTTTCAAGCAGGGCCGGGGTGGTCCAAAAATCTCAAAATTTTCAAGCAGGGCCGGGGTGGTCCAAAAATCTAAAAATTTTCAAGCAGGGCCGGGGTGGTCCAAAAATCTAAAAATTTTCAAGCAGGGCCGGGGTGGTCCAAAAATCTCAAAATTTTCAAGCAGGGCCGGGGTGGTCCAAAAATCTCAAAATTTTCAAGCAGGGCCGGGTGGTCCAAAAATCTCAAAATTTTCAAGCAGGGCCGGGGTGGTCCAAAAATCTCTAAAATTTTCAAGCAGGGCCGGGGTGGTCCAAAAATCTCAAAATTTTCAAGCAGGGCCGGGGTGGTCCAAAAATCTCAAAATTTTCAAGCAGGGCCGGGGTGGTCCAAAAATCTCAAAATTTTCAAGCAGGGCCGGGTGGTCCAAAAATCTCAAAATTTTCAAGCAGGGCCGGGGTGGTCCCAAAAATCTCAAAATTTTCAAGCAGGGCCGGGGTGGTCCAAAAATCTCAAAATTTTCAAGCAGGGCCGGGGTGGTCCAAAAATCTCAAAATTTTCAAGCAGGGCCGGGGTGGTCCAAAAATCTCAAAATTTTCAAGCAGGGCCGGGGTGGTCCAAAAATCTCAAAATTTTCAAGCAGGGCCGAGGTGGTCCAAAAATTTCAAAATTTTCAAGCAGGGCCGGGGTGGTCCAAAAATCTCAAAATTTTCAAGCAGGGCCGGGGTGGTCCAAAAATTTCAAAATTTTCAAGCAAGGCCGGGGTGGTCCAAAAATCTCAAAATTTTCAAGCAGGGCCGGGGTGGTCCAAAAATTTCAAAATTTTCAAGCAGGGCCGGGGTGGTCCAAAAATCTCAAAATTTTCAAGCAGGGCCGGGGTGGTCCAAAAATCTCAAAATTTTCAAGCAGGGCCGGGGTGGTCCAAAAATCTCAAAATTTTCAAGCAAGGCCGGGGTGGTCCAAAAATCTCAAAATTTTCAAGCAGGGCCGGGGTGGTCCAAAAATCTCAAAATTTTCAAGCAGGGCCGGGTGGTCCAAAAATCTCAAAATTTTCAAGCAGGGCCGGGGTGGTCCAAAAATCTCAAAATTTTCAAGCAGGGCCGGGGTGGTCCAAAAATCTCAAAATTTTCAAGCAGGGCCGGGGTGGTCCAAAAATCTCAAAATTTTCAAGCAGGGCCGGGGTGGTCCAAAAATCTCAAAATTTTCAAGCAGGGCCGGGGTGGTCCAAAAATCTCAAAATTTTCAAGCAGGGCCGGGGTGGTCCAAAAATCTCAAAATTTTCAAGCAGGGCCGGGGTGGTCCAAAAATCTCAAAATTTTCAAGCAGGGCCGGGGTGGTCCAAAAATCTCAAAATTTTTAAAAAAGGGCCGGGGTGGTCCAAAAATCTCAAAATTTTCAAGCAGGGCCGGGGTGGTCCAAAAAACTCAAAATTTTCAAGCAGGGCCGGGGTGGTCCAAAAATCTCAAAATTTTCAAGCAGGGCCGGGGTGGTCCAAAAATCTCAAAAATTTTCAAGCAGGGCCGGGGTGGTCCAAAAATCTCAAAATTTTCAAGCAGGGCCGGGGTGGTCCCAAAAATCTCAAAATTTTCAAGCAGGGCCGGGTGGTCCAAAAATCTCAAAATTTTCAAGCACGCCGGGGTGGTCCAAAAATCTCAAAATTTTCAAGCAGGGCCGGGGTGGTCCAAAAATCTCAAAATTTTCAAGCAGGGCCGGGGTGGTCCAAAAATCTCAAAATTTTCAAGCAGGGCCGGGGTGGTCCAAAAATCTCAAAATTTTCCAAGCAGGGCCGGGGTGGTCCAAAAATCTCAAAATTTTCAAAGCAGGGCCGGGGTGGTCCAAAAATCTCAAAATTTTCAAGCAGGGCCGGGGTGGTCCAAAAATCTCAAAATTTTCAAGCAGGGCCGGGGTGGTCCAAAAATTTCAAAATTTTCAAGCAGGGCCGGGGTGGTCCAAAAATCTCAAAATTTTCAAGCAGGGCCGGGGTGGTCCAAAAATCAAAAATCTCAAAATTTTCAAGCAGGGCCGGGGTGGTCCAAAAATCTCAAAATTTTCAAGCAGGGCCGGGGTGGTCCAAAAATCTCAAAATTTTCAAGCAGGGCCGGGGTGGTCCAAAAATCTCAAAATTTTCAAGCAGGGCCGGGGTAGTCCAAAAATCTCAAAATTTTCAAGCAGGGCCGGGGTGGTCCAAAAATCTCAAAATTTTCAAGCAGGGCCGGGGTGGTCCAAAAATCTCAAAATTTTCAAGCAGGGCCGGTGGTCCAAAAATCTCAAAATTTTCAAGCAGGGCCGGGGTGGTCCAAAAATCTAAAAATTTTCAAGCAGGGCCGGGGTGGTCCAAAAATCTCAAAATTTTCAAGCAGGGCCGGGGTGGTCCAAAAATCTCAAAATTTTCAAGCAGGGCCGGGGTGGTCCAAAAATCTCAAAATTTTCAAGCAGGGCCGGGGTGGTCCAAAAATCTCAAAATTTTCAAGCAGGGCCGGGGTGGTCCAAAAATCTCAAAATTTTCAAGCAGGGCCGGGGTGGTCCAAAAATCTCAAAATTTTCAAGCAGGGCCGGGGTGGTCCAAAAATCTAAAAATTTTCAAGCAGGGCCGGGGTGGTCCAAAAATCTAAAAATTTTCAAGCAGGGCCGGGGTGGTCCAAAAATCTAAAAATTTTCAAGCAGGGCCGGGGTGGTCCAAAAATCTAAAAATTTTTTCAAGCAGGGCCGGGGTGGTCCAAAAATCTAAAAATTTTCAAGCAGGGCCGGGGTGGTCCAAAAATCTAAAAATTTTCAAGCAGGGCCGGGGTGGTCCAAAAATCTCAAAATTTTCAAGCAGGGCCGGGGTGGTCCAAAAATCTCAAAATTTTCAAGCAGGGCCGGGGTGGTCCAAAAATCTAAAAATTTTCAAGCAGGGCCGGGGTGGTCCAAAAATCTCAAAATTTTCAAGCAGGGCCGGGTGGTCCAAAAATCTCAAAATTTTCAAGCAGGGCCGGGGTGGTCCAAAAATCTCAAAATTTTCAAGCAGGGCCGGGGTGGTCCAAAAATCTAAAAATTTTCAAGCAGGGCCGGGGTGGTCCAAAAATCTAAAAATTTTCAAGCAGGGCCGGGGTGGTCCAAAAATCTCAAAATTTTCAAGCAGGGCCGGGGTGGTCCAAAAAATCTAAAAATTTTCAAGCAGGGCCGGGGTGGTCCAAAAATCTCAAAATTTTCAAGCAGGGCCGGGGTGGTCCAAAAATCCTCAAAATTTTCAAGCAGGGCCGGGGTGGTCCAAAAATCTCAAAATTTTCAAGCAGGGCCGGGGTGGTCCAAAAATCTAAAAATTTTCAAGCAGGGCCGGGGTGGTCCAAAAATCTAAAAATTTTCAAGCAGGGCCGGGGTGGTCCAAAAATCTCAAAATTTTCAAGCAGGGCCGGGGTGGTCCAAAAATCTCAAAATTTTCAAGCAGGGCCGGGGTGGTCCAAAAATCTCAAAATTTTTCAAGCAGGGCCGGGGTGGTCCAAAAATCTCAAAATTTTCAAGCAGGGCCGGGGTGGTCCAAAAATCTAAAAATTTTCAAGCAGGGCCGGGGTGGTCCAAAAATCTCAAAATTTTCAAGCAGGGCCGGGGTGGTCCAAAAATCTCAAAATTTTCAAGCAGGGCCGGGGTGGTCCAAAAATCTCAAATTTTCAAGCAGGGCCGGGGTGGTCCAAAAATCTCAAAATTTTCAAGCAGGGCCGGGGTGGTCCAAAAATCTAAAAATTTTCAAGCAGGGCCGGGGTGGACCAAAAATCTAAAAATTTTCAAGCAGGGCCGGGGTGGTCCAAAAATCTAAAAATTTTCAAGCAGGGCCGGGGTGGACCAAAAATCTCAAAATTTTCAAGCAGGGCCGGGGTGGTCCAAAAATCTAAAAATTTTCAAGCAGGGCCGGGGTGGTCCAAAAATCTCAAAATTTTCAAGCAGGGCCGGGGTGGTCCAAAAATCTAAAAATTTTCAAGCAGGGCCGGGGTGGTCCAAAAATCTAAAAATTTTCAAGCAGGGCCGGGGTGGTCCAAAAATCTCAAAATTTTCAAGCAGGGCCGGGGTGGTCCAAAAATCTCAAAATTTTCAAGCAGGGCCGGGGTGGTCCAAAAATCTCAAAATTTTCAAGCAGGGCCGGGTGGTCCAAAAATCTAAAAATTTTTCAAGCAGGGCCGGGGTGGTCCAAAAATCTAAAAATTTTCAAGCAGGGCCGGGGTGGTCCAAAAAATCTCAAAATTTTCAAGCAGGGCCGGGGTGGTCCAAAAATCTAAAAATTTTCAAGCAGGGCCGGGGTGGTCCAAAAATCTCAAAATTTTCAAGCAGGGCCGGGGTGGTCCAAAAATCTCAAAATTTTCAAGCAGGGCCGGGGTGGTCCCAAAAATCTCAAAATTTTCAAGCAGGGCCGGGGTGGTCCAAAAATCTCAAAATTTTCAAGCAGGGGCCGGGGTGGTCCAAAAATCTCAAAATTTTCAAGCAGGGCCGGGGTGGTCCAAAAATCTCAAAATTTTCAAGCAGGGCCGGGGTGGTCCAAAAATCTCAAAATTTTCAAGCAGGGCCGGGGTGGTCCAAAAATCTCAAAATTTTCAAGCAGGGCCGGGTGGTCCAAAAATCTAAAAATTTTCAAGCAGGGCCGGGGTGGTCCAAAAATCTCAAAATTTTCAAGCAGGGCCGGGGTGGTCCAAAAATCTAAAAATTTTCAAGCAAGGCCGGGGTGGTCCAAAAATCTAAAAATTTTCAAGCAGGGCTGGGGTGGTCCAAAAATCTCAAAATTTTCAAGCAGGGCCGGGGTGGTCCAAAAATCTCAAAATTTTCAAGCAGGGCCGGGGTGGTCCAAAAATCTCAAAATTTTCAAGCAGGGCTGGGGTGGTCCAAAAATCTCAAAATTTTCAAGCAGGGCCGGGGTGGTCCAAAAATCTCAAAATTTTCAAGCAGGGCCGGGGTGGTCCAAAAATCTCAAAATTTTCAAGCAGGGCTGGGGTGGTCAAAAAATCTCAAAATTTTCAAGCAGGGCCGGGGTGGTCCAAAAATCTCAAAATTTTCAAGCAGGGCCGGGGTGGTCCAAAAATCTCAAAATTTTCAAGCAGGGCCGGGGTGGTCCAAAAATCTCAAAATTTTCAAGCAGGGCCGGGGTGGTCCACAAATCTGAAGCTGAAATTATTGCTAATCTACGAAATAATTACAACAGACAAATGCTTATACTTACTTTAGAAGTCGTTAGAGTCTAAATTTTCGTTGGTTTCGCTTATATATAAACAAATAAAAGCCACTTTCGTCTTGTTGAGATGCACATCGTAGCCACTTATATAGATCAGTGGTAGTGGTTGTAGTCTGCGTAACTGGTGGTATTAGGGAGTTCGGGCGTAGGCGGTAGGCGGGCTACGCCTAAAAAAATAGAAAAAAATAGAAAAAAAATTGGGAAAAAAAGCACGAAGAAAGAACAAAAACTAAATAAATTGTTTCTGCGCATGTCCAATCTTGGGTTTCAAAAGGATAAAAAATGTACGAATACGCAATTTCATTTATCAATTTAATTTTTTTCCATTAAGTAAAATGTTTTAGAAAGAAAATTACTCATTTCAAGGTTTGTTTTATGCCTTATAACATTACCAGTCTTTACCGAGAAAAATGCGTGTCCCACAATTTCTTCTGACGTGTCAAGTTTGCTGTATAAATTAATTTCGTTTTTTGTTACTGTTGGTTCTGGCCATAGTTAAAGGCGGCATCAAAGTAAGAAATTACTTAACGAGCTTTGGATCTCGATGCAAACGTCTCCCCATGCAAACCAGTTCAAGTCCATCGACTATTACTGGAGTCTCCGCTGGGAAGGCTGAGAGGGTGGTTGAATTGCGAGAGCACAAAATCCGGATGAGTGACTGCAATAGTGAAACACCTATGGGCTGGGGTACTTTTTTCATCAGGTAAATTTTTTTAAACTTTTGAAATAATGCAAAAGTATGGCCATTTAGCACGATTAAGTCTCTCTCGTTGCAACAGAAATGCCAGCAGGGCCGGGGTGGTCCAAAAATCTCAAAATTTTCAAGCAGGGCCGGGGTGGTCCAAAAATCTCAAAATTTTCAAGCAGGGCCGGGGTGGTCCAAAAATCTCAAAATTTTCAAGCAGGGCCGGGGTGGTCCAAAAATCTCAAAATTTTCAAGCATGGCTGGGGTGGTCCAAAAATCTCAAAATTTTCAAGCAGGGCCGGGGTGGTCCAAAAATCTCAAAATTTTCAAGCAGGGCCGGGGTGGTCCAAAAATCTCAAAATTTTCAAGCATGGCTGGGGTGGTCCAAAAATCTAAAAATTTTCAAGCAGGGCCGGGGTGGTCCAAAAATCTCAAAATTTTCAAGCAGGGCCGGGGTGGTCCAAAAATCTCAAAATTTTCAAGCATGGCCGGTGGTCCAAAAATCTCAAAATTTTCAAGCAGGGCCGGGGTGGTCCAAAAATCTCAAAATTTTCAAGCAGGGCCGGGTGGTCCAAAAATCTCAAAATTTTCAAGCAGGGCCGGGGTGGTCCAAAAATCTCAAAATTTTCAAGCAGGGCCGGGGTGGTCCAAAAATCTCAAAATTTTCAAGCAGGGCCGGGGTGGTCCACAAATCTGAAGCTGAAATTATTGCTAATCTACGAAATAATTACAACAGACAAATGCTTATACTTACTTTAGAAGTCGTTAGAGTCTAAATTTTCGTTGGTTTCGCTTATATATTAACAAATAAAAGCCACTTTCGTCTTGTTGAGATGCACGTTGTAGCCACTTATATAGATCAGTGGTAGTGGTTGTAGTCTGCGTAACTGGTGGTATTAGGGAGTTCGGGCGTAGGCGGTAGGCGGGCTACGCCTAAAAAAATAGAAAAAAATAGAAAAAAAATTGAAAAAAAAAGCACGAAGAAAGAACAAAAACTAAATAAATTGTTTCTGCGCATGTCCAATCTTGGGTTTCAAAAGGATAAAAAATGTACGAATACGCAATTTCATTTATCAATTTAATTTTTTTCCATTAAGTAAAATGTTTTAGAAAGAAAATTACTCATTTCAAGGTTTGTTTTATGCCTTATAACATTACCAGTCTTTACCGAGAAAAATGCGTCTCCCACAATTTCTTCTGACGTGTCAAGTTTGCTGTATAAATGAATTTCGTTTTTTGTTACTGTTGGTTCTGGCCATAGTTAAAGGCGGCATCAAAGTAAGAAATTACTTAACGAGCTTTGGATCTCGATGCAAACGTCTCCCATGCAACCAGTTCAAGTCCATCGACTATTACTGGAGTCTCCGCTGGGAAGGCTGAGAGGGTGGTTGAATTGCGAGAGCACAAAATCCGGATGAGTGACTGCAATAGTGAAACACCTATGGGCTGGGGTACTTTTTTCATCAGGTAAATTTTTTTAAACTTTTGAAATAATGCAAAAGTATGGCCATTTAGCACGATTAAGTCTCTCGTTGCAACAGAAATGCAAGCAGGGCCGGGGTGGTCCAAAAATCTCAAAATTTTCAAGCAGGGCCGGGGTGGTCCAAAAATCTCAAAATTTTCAAGCAGGGCCGGGGTGGTCCAAAAATCTCAAAATTTTCAAGCAGGGCCGGGGTGGTCCAAAAATCTCAAAATTTTCAAGCAGGGCTGGGGTGGTCCAAAAATCTCAAAATTTTCAAGCAGGGCCGGGGTGGTCCAAAAATCTCAAAATTTTCAAGCAGGGCCGGGGTGTTCCAAAAATCTCAAAATTTTCAAGCAGGGCCGGGGTGGTCCACAAATCTGAAGCTGAAATTATTGCTAATCTACGAAATAATTACAACAGACAAATGCTTATACTTACTTTAGAAGTCGTTAGAGTCTAAATTTTCGTTGGTTTCGCTTAAATAAAATAAAAGCCACTTTCGTCTTGTTGAGATGCACGTTGTAGCCACTTATATAGATCAGTGGTAGTGGTTGTAGTCTGCGTAACTGGTGGTATTAGGGAGTTCGGGCGTAGGCGGTAGGCGGGCTACGCCTAAAAAAATAGAAAAAAAATTGGAAAAAAAAGCACGAAGAAAGAACAAAAACTAAATAAATTGTTTCTGCGCATGTCCAATCTTGGGTTTCAAAAGGATAAAAAATGTACGAATACGCAATTTCATTTATCAATTTAATTTTTTTCCATTAAGTAAAATGTTTTAGAAAGAAAATTACTCATTTCAAGGTTTGTTTTATGCCTTATAACATTACCAGTCTTTACCGAGAAAAATGCGTCTCCCACAATTTCTTCTGACGTGTCAAGTTTGCTGTATAAATGAATTTCGTTTTTTGTTACTGTTGGTTCTGGCCATAGTTAAAGGCGGCATCAAAGTAAGAAATTACTTAACGAGCTTTGGATCTCGATGCAAACGTCTCCCATGCAACCAGTTCAAGTCCATCGACTATTACTGGAGTCTCCGCTGGGAAGGCTGAGAGGGTGGTTGAATTGCGAGAGCACAAAATCCGGATGAGTGACTGCAATAGTGAAACACCTATGGGCTGGGGTACTTTTTTCATCAGGTAAATTTTTTTAAACTTTTGAAATAATGCAAAAGTATGGCCATTTAGCACGATTAAGTCTCTCTCGTTGCAACAGAAATGCAAGCAGGGCCGGGGTGGTCCAAAAATCTCAAAATTTTCAAGCAGGGCCGGGGTGGTCCAAAAATCTCAAAATTTTCAAGCAGGGCCCGGGTGGTCCAAAAATCTCAAAATTTTCAAGCAGGGCTGGGGTGGTCCAAAAATCTCAAAATTTTCAAGCAGGGCCGGGGTGGTCCAAAAATCTCAAAATTTTCAAGCAGGGCCGGGGTGGTCCAAAAATCTCAAAATTTTCAAGCAGGGCCGGGGTGGTCCAAAAATCTCAAAATTTTCAAGCAGGGCCGGGGTGGTCCAAAAATCTGAAGCTGAAATTATTGCTAATCTACGAAATAATTACAACAGACAAATGCTTATACTTACTTTAGAAGTCGTTAGAGTCTAAATTTTCGTTGGTTTCGCTTATATATTAACAAATAAAAGCCACTTTCGTCTTGTTGAGATGCACGTTGTAGCCACTTATATAGATCAGTGGTAGTGGTTGTAGTCTGCGTAACTGGTGGTATTAGGGAGTTCGGGCGTAGGCGGTAGGCGGGCTACGCCTAAAAAAATAGAAAAAAATAGAAAAAAATTGGAAAAAAAAGCACGAAGAAAGAACAAAAACTAAATAAATTGTTTCTGCGCATGTCCAATCTTGGGTTTCAAAAAGATAAAAAATGTACGAATACGCAATTTCATTTATCAATTTAATTTTTTTCCATTAAGTAAAATGTTTTAGAAAGAAAATTACTCATTTCAAGGTTTGTTTTATGCCTTATAACATTACCAGTCTTTACCGAGAAAAATGCGTCTCCCACAATTTCTTCTGACGTGTCAAGTTTGCTGTATAAATGAATTTCGTTTTTTGTTACTGTTGGTTCTGGCCATAGTTAAAGGCGGCATCAAAGTAAGAAATTACTTAACGAGCTTTGGATCTCGATGCAAACGTCTCCCATGCAACCAGTTCAAGTCCATCGACTATTACTGGAGTCTCCGCTGGGAAGGCTGAGAGGGTGGTTGAATTGCGAGAGCACAAAATCCGGATGAGTGACTGCAATAGTGAAACACCTATGGGCTGGGGTACTTTTTTCATCAGGTAAATTTTTTTAAACTTTTGAAATAATGCAAAAGTATGGCCATTTAGCACGATTAAGTCTCTCTCGTTGCAACAGAAATGCAAGCAGGGCCGGGGTGGTCCAAAAATCTCAAAATTTTCAAGCAGGGCCGGGGTGGTCCAAAAATCTCAAAATTTTTCAAGCAGGGCCGGGGTGGTCCAAAAATCTCAAAATTTTCAAGCAGGGCCGGGGTGGTCCACAAATCTGAAGCTGAAATTATTGCTAATCTACGAAATAATTACAACAGACAAATGCTTATACTTACTTTAGAAGTCGTTAGAGTCTAAATTTTCGTTGGTTTCGCTTATATATTAACAAATAAAAGCCACTTTCGTCTTGTTGAGATGCACGTTGTAGCCACTTATATAGATCAGTGGTAGTGGTTGTAGTCTGCGTAACTGGTGGTATTAGGGAGTTCGGGCGTAGGCGGTAGGCGGGCTACGCCTAAAAAAATAGAAAAAAATAGAAAAAAAATTGGAAAAAAAAGCACGAAGAAAGAACAAAAACTAAATAAATTGTTTCTGCGCATGTCCAATCTTGGGTTTCAAAAGGATAAAAAATGTACGAATACGCAATTTCATTTATCAATTTAATTTTTTTCCATTAAGTAAAATGTTTTAGAAAGAAAATTACTCATTTCAAGGTTTGTTTTATGCCTTATAACATTACCAGTCTTTACCGAGAAAAATGCGTCTCCCACAATTTCTTCTGACGTGTCAAGTTTGCTGTATAAATGAATTTCGTTTTTTGTTACTGTTGGTTCTGGCCATAGTTAAAGGCGGCATCAAAGTAAGAAATTACTTAACGAGCTTTGGATCTCGATGCAAACGTCTCCCATGCAACCAGTTCAAGTCCATCGACTATTACTGGAGTCTCCGCTGGGAAGGCTGAGAGGGTGGTTGAATTGCGAGAGCACAAAATCCGGATGAGTGACTGCAATAGTGAAACCACCTATGGGCTGGGGTACTTTTTTCATCAGGTAAATTTTTTTAAACTTTTGAAATAATGCAAAAGTATGGCCATTTAGCACGATTAAGTCTCTCTCGTTGCAACAGAAATGCAAGCAGGGCCGGGGTGGTCCAAAAATCTCAAAATTTTCAAGCAGGGCCGGGGTGGTCCAAAAATCTCAAAATTTTCAAGCAGGGCCGGGGTGGTCCAAAAATCTCAAAATTTTCAAGCAGGGCCGGGGTGGTCCAAAAATCTCAAAATTTTCAAGCAGGGCCGGGGTGGTCCAAAAATCTCAAAATTTTCAAGCAGGGCCGGGGTGGTCCAAAAATCTCAAAATTTTCAAGCAGGGCCGGGGTGGTCCAAAAATCTCAAAATTTTCAAGCAGGGCCGGGGTGGTCCACAAATCTGAAGCTGAAATTATTGCTAATCTACGAAATAATTACAACAGACAAATGCTTATACTTACTTTAGAAGTCGTTAGAGTCTAAATTTTCGTTGGTTTCGCTTATATATTAACAAATAAAAGCCACTTTCGTCTTGTTGAGATGCACGTTGTAGCCACTTATATAGATCAGTGGTAGTGGTTGTAGTCTGCGTAACTGGTGGTATTAGGGAGTTCGGGCGTAGGCGGTAGGCGGGCTACGCCTAAAAAAATAGAAAAAAATAGAAAAAAAATAGAAAAAAAAAGAACGAAGAAAGAAGAAAAAATAAATAAATTGTTTCTGCGCATGTCCAAAAGTTTCAAAAAGATAAAAAATGTACGAATACGGAATTTCATTTATCAATTTAATTTTTTCCATTTAGTAAAATGTTTTAGAAAGAAAATTACTCATTTCAAGGTTTGTTTTATGCCTTATAACATTACCAGTCTTTACCGAGAAAAATGCGTCTCCCACAATTTCTTCTGACGTGTCAAGTTTGCTGTATAAATGAATTTCGTTTTTTGTTACTGTTGGTTCTGGCCATAGTTAAAGGCGGCATCAAAGTAAGAAATTACTTAACGAGCTTTGGATCTCGATGCAAACGTCTCCCATGCAACCAGTTCAAGTCCATCGACTATTACTGGAGTCTCCGCTGGGAAGGCTGAGAGGGTGGTTGAATTGCGAGAGCACAAAATCCGGATGAGTGACTGCAATAGTGAAACACCTATGGGCTGGGGTACTTTTTTCATCAGGTAAATTTTTTTAAACTTTTGAAATAATGCAAAAGTATGGCCATTTAGCACGATTAAGTCTCTCTCGTTGCAACAGAAATGCAAGCAGGGCCGGGGTGGTCCAAAAATCTCAAAATTTTCAAGCAGGGCCGGGGTGGTCCAAAAATCTCAAAATTTTCAAGCAGGGCCGGGGTGGTCCAAAAATCTCAAAATTTTCAAGCAGGGCCGGGGTGGTCCACAAATCTGAAGCTGAAATTATTGCTAATCTACGAAATAATTACAACAGACAAATGCTTATACTTACTTTAGAAGTCGTTAGAGTCTAAATTTTCGTTGGTTTCGCTTATATATTAACAAATAAAAGCCACTTTCGTCTTGTTGAGATGCACGTTGTAGCCACTTATATAGATCAGTGGTAGTGGTTGTAGTCTGCGTAACTGGTGGTATTAGGGAGTTCGGGCGTAGGCGGTAGGCGGGCTACGCCTAAAAAAATAGAAAAAAATAGAAAAAAAATTGGAAAAAAAAAGCACGAAGAAAGAACAAAAACTAAATAAATTGTTTTCTGCGCATGTCCAATCTTGGGTTTCAAAAGGATAAAAAATGTACGAATACGCAATTTCATTTATCAATTTAATTTTTTTCCATTAAGTAAAATGTTTTAGAAAGAAAATTACTCATTTCAAGGTTTGTTTTATGCCTTATAACATTACCAGTCTTTACCGAGAAAAATGCGTCTCCCACAATTTCTTCTGACGTGTCAAGTTTGCTGTATAAATGAATTTCGTTTTTTGTTACTGTTGGTTCTGGCCATAGTTAAAGGCGGCATCAAAGTAAGAAATTACTTAACGAGCTTTGGATCTCGATGCAAACGTCTCCCATGCAACCAGTTCAAGTCCATCGACTATTACTGGAGTCTCCGCTGGGAAGGCTGAGAGGGTGGTTGAATTGCGAGAGCACAAAATCCGGATGAGTGACTGCAATAGTGAAACACCTATGGGCTGGGGTACTTTTTTCATCAGGTAAATTTTTTTAAACTTTTGAAATAATGCAAAAGTATGGCCATTTAGCACGATTAAGTCTCTCTCGTTGCAACAGAAATGCAAGCAGGGCCGGGGTGGTCCAAAAATCTCAAAATTTTCAAGCAGGGCCGGGGTGGTCCAAAAATCTCAAAATTTTCAAGCAGGGCCGGGGTGGTCCAAAAATCTCAAAATTTTCAAGCAGGGCCGGGGTGGTCCAAAAATCTGAAGCTGAAATTATTGCTAATCTACGAAATAATTACAACAGACAAATGCTTATACTTACTTTAGAAGTCGTTAGAGTCTAAATTTTCGTTGGTTTCGCTTATATATTAACAAATAAAAGCCACTTTCGTCTTGTTGAGATGCACGTTGTAGCCACTTATATAGATCAGTGGTAGTGGTTGTAGTCTGCGTAACTGGTGGTATTAGGGAGTTCGGGCGTAGGCGGTAGGCGGGCTACGCCTAAAAAAATAGAAAAAAATAGAAAAAAAATTGGAAAAAAAAAAGCACGAAGAAAGAACAAAAACTAAATAAATTGTTTCTGCGCATGTCCAATCTTGGGTTTCAAAAGGATAAAAAAATGTACGAATACGCAATTTCATTTATCAATTTAATTTTTTTCCATTAAGTAAAATGTTTTAGAAAGAAAATTACTCATTTCAAGGTTTGTTTTATGCCTTATAACATTACCAGTCTTTACCGAGAAAAATGCGTCTCCCACAATTTCTTCTGACGTGTCAAGTTTGCTGTATAAATGAATTTCGTTTTTGTTACTGTTGGTTCTGGCCATAGTTAAAGGCGGCATCAAAGTAAGAAATTTACTTAACGAGCTTTGGATCTCGATGCAAACGTCTCCCATGCAACCAGTTCAAGTCCATCGACTATTACTGGAGTCTCCGCTGGGAAGGCTGAGAGGGTGGTTGAATTGCGAGAGCACAAAATCCGGATGAGTGACTGCAATAGTGAAACAACCTATGGGCTGGGGTACTTTTTTCATCAGGTAAATTTTTTTAAACTTTTGAAATAATGCAAAAGTATGGCCATTTAGCACGATTAAGTCTCTCTCGTTGCAACAGAAATGCAAGCAGGGCCGGGGTGGTCCAAAAATCTCAAAATTTTCAAGCAGGGCCGGGGTGGTCCAAAAATCTCAAAATTTTCAAGCAGGGCCGGGGTGGTCCAAAAATCTCAAAATTTTCAAGCAGGGCCGGGGTGGTCCAAAAATCTCAAAATTTTCAAGCAGGGCCGGGGTGGTCCAAAAATCTCAAAATTTTCAAGCAGGGCCGGGGTGGTCCAAAAATCTCAAAATTTTCAAGCAGGGCCGGGGTGGTCCAAAAATCTCAAAATTTTCAAGCAGGGCCGGGGTGGTCCACAAATCTGAAGCTGAAATTATTGCTAATCTACGAAATAATTACAACAGACAAATGCTTATACTTACTTTAGAAGTCGTTAGAGTCTAAATTTTCGTTGGTTTCGCTTATATATTAACAAATAAAAGCCACTTTCGTCTTGTTGAGATGCACGTTGTAGCCACTTATATAGATCAGTGGTAGTGGTTGTAGTCTGCGTAACTGGTGGTATTAGGGAGTTCGGGCGTAGGCGGTAGGCGGGCTACGCCTAAAAAAATAGAAAAAAATAGAAAAAAAATTGGAAAAAAAAAGCACGAAAGAAAGAACAAAAACTAAATAAATTGTTTCTGCGCATGTCCAATCTTGGGTTTCAAAAGGATAAAAAATGTACGAATACGCAATTTCATTTATCAATTTAATTTTTTTCCATTAAGTAAAATGTTTTAGAAAGAAAATTACTCATTTCAAGGTTTGTTTTATGCCTTATAACATTACCAGTCTTTACCGAGAAAAATGCGTCTCCCACAATTTCTTCTGACGTGTCAAGTTTGCTGTATAAATGAATTTCGTTTTTTGTTACTGTTGGTTCTGGCCATAGTTAAAGGCGGCATCAAAGTAAGAAATTACTTAACGAGCTTTGGATCTCGATGCAAACGTCTCCCATGCAACCAGTTCAAGTCCATCGACTATTACTGGAGTCTCCGCTGGGAAGGCTGAGAGGGTGGTTGAATTGCGAGAGCACAAAATCCGGATGAGTGACTGCAATAGTGAAACACCTATGGGCTGGGGTACTTTTTTCATCAGGTAAATTTTTTTAAACTTTTGAAATAATGCAAAAGTATGGCCATTTAGCACGATTAAGTCTCTCTCGTTGCAACAGAAATGCAAGCAGGGCCGGGGTGGTCCAAAAATCTCAAAATTTTCAAGCAGGGCCGGGGTGGTCCAAAAATCTCAAAATTTTCAAGCAGGGCCGGGGTGGTCCAAAAATCTCAAAATTTTCAAGCAGGGCCGGGGTGGTCCACAAATCTGAAGCTGAAATTATTGCTAATCTACGAAATAATTACAACAGACAAATGCTTATACTTACTTTAGAAGTCGTTAGAGTCTAAATTTTCGTTGGTTTCGCTTATATATTAACAAATAAAAGCCACTTTCGTCTTGTTGAGATGCACGTTGTAGCCACTTATATAGATCAGTGGTAGTGGTTGTAGTCTGCGTAACTGGTGGTATTAGGGAGTTCGGGCGTAGGCGGTAGGCGGGCTACGCCTAAAAAAAATAGAAAAAAATAGAAAAAAAATTGGAAAAAAAAGCACGAAGAAAGAAACAAAAACTAAATAAATTGTTTCTGCGCATGTCCAATCTTGGGTTTCAAAAGGATAAAAAATGTACGAATACGCAATTTCATTTATCAATTTAATTTTTTTCCATTAAGTAAAATGTTTTAGAAAGAAAATTACTCATTTCAAGGTTTGTTTTATGCCTTATAACATTACCAGTCTTTACCGAGAAAAATGCGTCTCCCACAATTTCTTCTGACGTGTCAAGTTTGCTGTATAAATGAATTTCGTTTTTTGTTACTGTTGGTTCTGGCCATAGTTAAAGGCGGCATCAAAGTAAGAAATTACTTAACGAGCTTTGGATCTCGATGCAAACGTCTCCCATGCAACCAGTTCAAGTCCATCGACTATTACTGGAGTCTCCGCTGGGAAGGCTGAGAGGGTGGTTGAATTGCGAGAGCACAAAATCCGGATGAGTGACTGCAATAGTGAAACACCTATGGGCTGGGGTACTTTTTTCATCAGGTAAATTTTTTTAAACTTTTGAAATAATGCAAAAGTATGGCCATTTAGCACGATTAAGTCTCTCATCGTTGCAACAGAAATGCAAGCAGGGCCGGGGTGGTCCAAAAATCTCAAAATTTTCAAGCAGGGCCGGGGTGGTCCAAAAATCTCAAAATTTTCAAGCAGGGCCGGGGTGGTCCAAAAATCTCAAAATTTTCAAGCAGGGCCGGGGTGGTCCAAAAATCTCAAAATTTTCAAGCAGGGCCGGGGTGGTCCAAAAATCTCAAAATTTTCAAGCAGGGCCGGGGTGGTCCAAAAATCTCAAAATTTTCAAGCAGGGCCGGGGTGGTCCAAAAATCTCAAAATTTTCAAGCAGGGCCGGGGTGGTCCAAAAATCTCAAAATTTTCAAGCAGGGCCGGGGTGGTCCAAAAATCTCAAAATTTTCAAGCAGGGCCGGGGTGGTCCAAAAATCTCAAAATTTTCAAGCAGGGCCGGGGTGGTCCAAAAATCTCAAAATTTTCAAGCAGGGCCGGGGTGGTCCAAAAATCTCAAAATTTTCAAGCAGGGCCGGGGTGGTCCAAAAATCTCAAAATTTTCAAGCAGGGCCGGGTGGTCCAAAAATCTCAAAATTTTCAAGCAGGGCCGGGGTGGTCCAAAAATCTCAAAATTTTCAAGCAGGGCCGGGGTGGTCCAAAAATCTCAAAATTTTCAAGCAGGGCCGGGGTGGTCCAAAAATCTCAAAATTTTCAAGCAGGGCCGGGGTGGTCCAAAAATCTCAAAATTTTCAAGCAGGGCCGGGGTGGTCCAAAAATCTCAAAATTTTCAAGCAGGGCCGGGGTGGTCCAAAAATCTCAAAATTTTCAAGCAGGGCCGGGGTGGTCCAAAAATCTCAAAATTTTCAAGCAGGGCCGGGGTGGTCCAAAAATCTCAAAATTTTCAAGCAGGGCCGGGGTGGTCCAAAAATCTCAAAATTTTCAAGCAGGGCCGGGGTGGTCCAAAAATCTCAAAATTTTCAAGCAGGGCCGGGGTGGTCCAAAAATCTCAAAATTTTCAAGCAGGGCCGGGGTGGTCCAAAAATCTCAAAATTTTCAAGCAGGGCCGGGGTGGTCCAAAAATCTCAAAATTTTCAAGCAGGGCCGGGGTGGTCCAAAAATCTCAAAATTTTCAAGCAGGGCCGGGGTGGTCCAAAAATCTCAAAATTTTCAAGCAGGGCCGGGGTGGTCCAAAAATCTCAAAATTTTCAAGCAGGGCCGGGGTGGTCCAAAAATCTCAAAATTTTCAAGCAGGGCCGGGGTGGTCCAAAAATCTCAAAATTTTCAAGCAGGGCCGGGGTGGTCCAAAAAATCTCAAAATTTTCAAGCAGGGCCGGGGTGGTCCAAAAATCTCAAAATTTTCAAGCAGGGCCGGGGTGGTCCAAAAATCTCAAAATTTTCAAGCAGGGCCGGGGTGGTCCAAAAATCTCAAAATTTTCAAGCAGGGCCGGGGTGGTCCAAAAATCTCAAAATTTTCAAGCAGGGCCGGGGTGGTCCAAAAATCTCAAAATTTTCAAGCAGGGCCGGGGTGGTCCAAAAATCTCAAAATTTTCAAGCAGGGCCGGGGTGGTCCAAAAATCTCAAAATTTTCAAGCATGGCCGAGGTGGTCCAAAAATCTCAAAATTTTCAAGCAGGGCCGGGGTGGTCCAAAAATCTCAAAATTTTCAACAAAGGGCCGGGGTGGTCCAAAAATCTCAAAATTTTCAAGCAGGGCCGGGGTGGTCCAAAAATCTCAAAATTTTCAAGCAGGGCCGGGGTGGTCCAAAAATCTCAAAATTTTCAAGCAGGGCCGGGGTGGTCCAAAAATCTCAAAATTTTCAAGCAGAGCCGGGGTGGTCCAAAAATCTCAAAATTTTCAAACAGGGCCGGGGTGGTCCAAAAATCTCAAAATTTTCAAGCAGGGCCGGGGTGGTCCAAAAATCTCAAAATTTTCAAGCAGGGCCGGGGTGGTCCAAAAATCTCAAAATTTTCAAGCAGGGCCGGGGTGGTCCAAAAATCTCAAAATTTTCAAGCAGAGCCGGGGTGGTCCAAAAATCTCAAAATTTTCAAACAGGGCCGGGGTGGTCCAAAAATCTCAAAATTTTCAAACAGGGCCGGGGTGGTCCAAAAATCTCAAAATTTTCAAACAGGGCCGGGTGGTCCAAAAATCTCAAAATTTTCAAGCAGGGCCGGGGTGGTCCAAAAATCTCAAAATTTTCAAGCAGGGCCGGGGTGGTCCAAAAATCTCAAAATTTTCAAACAGGGCCGGGGTGGTCCAAAAATCTCAAAATTTTCAAGCAGCGCCGGGGTGGTCCAAAAATCTCAAAATTTTCAAACAGGGCCGGGGTGGTCCAAAAATCTCAAAATTTTCAAACAGGGCCGGGGTGGTCCAAAAATCTCAAAATTTTCAAGCAGGGCCGGGGTGGTCCAAAAATCTCAAAATTTTCAAGCAGGGCCGGGGTGGTCCAAAAATCTCAAAATTTTCAAACAGGGCCGGGGTGGTCCAAAAATCTCAAAATTTTCAAGCAGGGCCGGGGTGGTCCAAAAATCTCAAAATTTTCAAACAGGGCCGGGGTGGTCCAAAAATCTCAAAATTTTCAAACAGGGCCGGGGTGGTCCAAAAATCTCAAAATTTTCAAGCAGGGCCGGGGTGGTCCAAAAATCTCAAAATTTTCAAGCAGGGCCGGGGTGGTCCAAAAATCTCAAAATTTTCAAGCAGGGCCGGGGTGGTCCAAAAATCTCAAAATTTTCAAGCAGGGCCGGGGTGGTCCAAAAATCTCAAAATTTTCAAGCAGGGCCGGGGTGGTCCAAAAATCTCAAAATTTTCAAGCAGGGCCGGGGTGGTCCAAAAATCTCAAAATTTTCAAGCAGGGCCGGGGTGGTCCAAAAATCTCAAAATTTTCAAGCAGGGCCGGGGTGGTCCAAAAATCTCAAAATTTTCAAGCAGGGCCGGGGTGGTCCAAAAATCTCAAAATTTTCAAGCAGGGCCGGGGTGGTCCAAAAATCTCAAAATTTTCAAGCAGGGCCGGGGTGGTCCAAAAATCTCAAAATTTTCAAGCAGGGCCGGGGTGGTCCAAAAATCTCAAAATTTTCAAGCAGGGCCGGGTGGTCCAAAAATCTCAAAATTTTCAAGCAGGGCCGGGGTGGTCCAAAAATCTCAAAATTTTCAAGCAGGGCCGGGGTGGTCCAAAAATCTCAAAATTTTCAAGCAGGGCCGGGGTGGTCCAAAAATCTCAAAATTTTCAAGCAGGGCCGGGGTGGTCCAAAAATCTCAAAATTTTCAAGCAGGGCCGGGGTGGTCCAAAAATCTCAAAATTTTCAAGCAGGGCCGGGGTGGTCCAAAAATCTCAAAATTTTCAAGCAGGGCCGGGGTGGTCCAAAAATCTCAAAATTTTCAAGCAGGGCCGGGGTGGTCCAAAAATCTCAAAATTTTCAAGCAGGGCCGGGGTGGTCCAAAAATCTCAAAATTTTCAAGCAGGGCCGGGGTGGTCCAAAAATCTCAAAATTTTCAAGCAGGGCCGGGGTGGTCCAAAAATCTCAAAATTTTCAAGCAGGGCCGGGGTGGTCCAAAAATCTCAAAATTTTCAAGCAGGGCCGGGGTGGTCCAAAAATCTCAAAATTTTCAAGCAGGGCCGGGGTGGTCCAAAAATCTCAAAAATTTTCAAGCAGGGCCGGGGGTGGTCCAAAAATCTCAAAATTTTCAAGCAGGGCCGGGGTGGTCCAAAAATCTCAAAATTTTCAAGCAGGCCGGGTGGTCCAAAAATCTCAAAATTTTCAAGCAGGGGCCGGGGTGGTCCAAAAATCTCAAAAATTTTCAAGCAGGGCCGGGGTGGTCCAAAAATCTCAAAATTTTCAAGCAGGGCCGGGGTGGTCCAAAAATCTCAAAATTTTCAAGCAGGGCCGGGGTGGTCCAAAAATCTCAAAATTTTCAAGCAGGGCCGGGGTGGTCCAAAAATCTCAAAATTTTCAAGCAGGGCCGGGGTGGTCCAAAAATCTCAAAATTTTCAAGCAGGGCCGGGGTGGTCCAAAAATCTCAAAATTTTCAAGCAGGGCCGGGGTGGTCCAAAAATCTCAAAATTTTCAAGCAGGGCCGGGGTGGTCCAAAAATCTCAAAATTTTCAAGCAGGGCCGGGGTGGTCCAAAAATCTCAAAATTTTCAAGCAGGGCCGGGGTGGTCCAAAAATCTCAAAATTTTCAAGCAGGGCCGGGGTGGTCCAAAAATCTCAAAATTTTCAAGCAGGGCCGGGGTGGTCCAAAAATCTCAAAATTTTCAAGCAGGGCCGGGGTGGTCCAAAAATCTCAAAATTTTCAAGCAGGGCCGGGGTGGTCCAAAAATCTCAAAATTTTCAAGCAGGGCCGGGGTGGTCCAAAAATCTCAAAATTTTCAAGCAGGGCCGGGGTGGTCCAAAAATCTCAAAATTTTCAAGCAGGGCCGGGGTGGTCCAAAAATCTCAAAATTTTCAAGCAGGGCCGGGGTGGTCCAAAAATCTCAAAATTTTCAAGCAGGGCCGGGGTGGTCCAAAAATCTCAAAATTTTCAAGCAGGGCCGGGGTGGTCCAAAAATCTCAAAATTTTCAAGCAGGGCCGGGGTGGTCCAAAAATCTCAAAATTTTCAAGCAGGGCCGGGGTGGTCCAAAAATCTCAAAATTTTCAAGCAGGGCCGGGGTGGTCCAAAAATCTCAAAATTTTCAAGCAGGGCCGGGGTGGTCCAAAAATCTCAAAATTTTCAAGCAGGGCCGGGGTGGTCCAAAAATCTCAAAATTTTCAAGCAGGGCCGGGGTGGTCCAAAAATCTCAAAATTTTCAAGCAGGGCCGGGGTGGTCCAAAAAATCTCAAAATTTTCAAGCAGGGCCGGGGTGGTCCAAAAATCTCAAAATTTTCAAGCAGGGCCGGGGTGGTCCAAAAATCTCAAAATTTTCAAGCAGGGCCGGGGTGGTCCAAAAATCTCAAAATTTTCAAGCAGGGCCGGGGTGGTCCAAAAATCTCAAAATTTTCAAGCAGGGCCGGGGTGGTCCAAAAATCTCAAAATTTTCAAGCAGGGCCGGGGTGGTCCAAAAATCTCAAAATTTTCAAGCAGGGCCGGGGTGGTCCAAAAATCTCAAAATTTTCAAGCAGGGCCGGGGTGGTCCAAAAATCTCAAAATTTTCAAGCAGGGCCGGGGTGGTCCAAAAATCTCAAAATTTTCAAGCAGGGCCGGGGTGGTCCAAAAATCTCAAAATTTTCAAGCAGGGCCGGGGTGGTCCAAAAATCTCAAAATTTTCAAGCAGGGCCGGGGTGGTCCAAAAATCTCAAAATTTTCAAGCAGGGCCGGGGTGGTCCAAAAATCTCAAAATTTTCAAGCAGGGCCGGGGTGGTCCAAAAATCTCAAAATTTTCAAGCAGGGCCGGGGTGGTCCAAAAATCTCAAAATTTTCAAGCAGGGCCGGGGTGGTCCAAAAATCTCAAAATTTTCAAGCAGGGCCGGGGTGGTCCAAAAATCTCAAAATTTTCAAGCAGGGCCGGGGTGGTCCAAAAATCTCAAAATTTTCAAGCAGGGCCGGGGTGGTCCAAAAATCTCAAAATTTTCAAGCAGGGCCGGGGTGGTCCAAAAATCTCAAAATTTTCAAGCAGGGCCGGGGTGGTCCAAAAATCTCAAAATTTTCAAGCAGGGCCGGGGTGGTCCAAAAATCTCAAAATTTTCAAGCAGGGCCGGGGTGGTCCAAAAATCTCAAAATTTTCAAGCAGGGCCGGGGTGGTCCAAAAATCTCAAAATTTTCAAGCAGGGCCGGGGTGGTCCAAAAATCTCAAAATTTTCAAGCAGGGCCGGGGTGGTCCAAAAATCTCAAAATTTTCAAGCAGGGCCGGGGTGGTCCAAAAATCTCAAAATTTTCAAGCAGGGCCGGGGTGGTCCAAAAATCTCAAAATTTTCAAGCAGGGCCGGGGTGGTCCAAAAATCTCAAAATTTTCAAGCAGGGCCGGGGTGGTCCAAAAATCTCAAAATTTTCAAGCAGGGCCGGGGTGGTCCAAAAATCTCAAAATTTTCAAGCAGGGCCGGGGTGGTCCAAAAATCTCAAAATTTTCAAGCAGGGCCGGGGTGGTCCAAAAATCTCAAAATTTTCAAGCAGGGCCGGGGTGGTCCAAAAATCTCAAAATTTTCAAGCAGGGCCGGGGTGGTCCAAAAATCTCAAAATTTTCAAGCAGGGCCGGGGTGGTCCAAAAATCTCAAAATTTTCAAGCAGGGCCGGGGTGGTCCAAAAATCTCAAAATTTTCAAGCAGGGCCGGGGTGGTCCAAAAATCTCAAAATTTTCAAGCAGGGCCGGGGTGGTCCAAAAATCTCAAAATTTTCAAGCAGGGCCGGGGTGGTCCAAAAATCTCAAAATTTTCAAGCAGGGCCGGGGTGGTCCAAAAATCTCAAAATTTTCAAGCAGGGCCGGGGTGGTCCAAAAATCTCAAAATTTTCAAGCAGGGCCGGGGTGGTCCAAAAATCTCAAAATTTTCAAACAGGGCCGGGGTGGTCCAAAAATCTCAAAATTTTCAAGCAGGGCCGGGGTGGTCCAAAAATCTCAAAATTTTCAAACAGGGCCGGGGTGGTCCAAAAATCTCAAAATTTTCAAGCAGGGCCGGGGTGGTCCAAAAATCTCAAAATTTTCAAGCAGGGCCGGGGTGGTCCAAAAATCTCAAAATTTTCAAGCAGGGCCGGGTGGTCCAAAAATCTCAAAATTTTCAAGCAGGGCCGGGGTGGTCCAAAAATCTCAAAATTTTCAAGCAGGGCCGGGGTGGTCCAAAAATCTCAAAATTTTCAAGCAGGGCCGGGGTGGTCCAAAAATCTCAAAATTTTCAAGCAGGGCCGGGGTGGTCCAAAAATCTCAAAATTTTCAAGCAGGGCCGGGGTGGTCCAAAAATCTCAAAATTTTCAAGCAGGGCCGGGGTGGTCCAAAAATCTCAAAATTTTCAAGCAGGGCCGGGGTGGTCCAAAAATCTCAAAATTTTCAAGCAGGGCCGGGGTGGTCCAAAAATCTCAAAATTTTCAAGCAGGGCCGGGGTGGTCCAAAAATCTCAAAATTTTCAAGCAGGGCCGGGGTGGTCCAAAAATCTCAAAATTTTCAAGCAGGGCCGGGGTGGTCCAAAAATCTCAAAATTTTCAAGCAGGGCCGGGGTGGTCCAAAAATCTCAAAATTTTCAAGCAGGGCCGGGGTGGTCCAAAAATCTCAAAATTTTCAAGCAGGGCCGGGGTGGTCCAAAAATCTCAAAATTTTCAAGCAGGGCCGGGGTGGTCCAAAAATCTCAAAATTTTCAAGCAGGGCCGGGTGGTCCAAAAATCTCAAAATTTTCAAGCAGGGCCGGGGTGGTCCAAAAATCTCAAAATTTTCAAGCAGGGCCGGGGTGGTCCAAAAATCTCAAAATTTTCAAGCAGGGCCGGGGTGGTCCAAAAATCTCAAAATTTTCAAGCAGGGCCGGGGTGGTCCAAAAATCTCAAAATTTTCAAGCAGGGCCGGGGTGGTCCAAAAATCTCAAAATTTTTCAAGCAGGGCCGGGGTGGTCCAAAAATCTCAAAAATTTTCAAGCAGGGCCGGGGTGGTCCAAAAATCTCAAAATTTTCAAGCAGGGCCGGGGTGGTCCAAAAATCTCAAAATTTTCAAGCAGGGCCGGGGTGGTCCAAAAATCTCAAAATTTTCAAGCAGGGCCGGGGTGGTCCAAAAATCTCAAAATTTTCAAGCAGGGCCGGGGTGGTCCAAAAATCTCAAAATTTTCAAGCAGGGCCGGGGTGGTCCAAAAATCTCAAAATTTTCAAGCAGGGCCGGGGTGGTCCAAAAATCTCAAAATTTTCAAGCAGGGCCGGGGTGGTCCAAAAATCTCAAAATTTTCAAGCAGGGCCGGGTGGTCCAAAAATCTCAAAATTTTCAAGCAGGGCCGGGGTGGTCCAAAAATCTCAAAATTTTCAAGCAGGGCCGGGGTGGTCCAAAAAATCTCAAAATTTTCAAGCAGGGCCGGGGTGGTCCAAAAATCTCAAAATTTTCAAGCAGGGCCGGGGTGGTCCAAAAATCTCAAAATTTTCAAGCAGGGCCGGGGTGGTCCAAAAATCTCAAAATTTTCAAGCAGGGCCGGGGTGGTCCAAAAATCTCAAAATTTTCAAGCAGGGCCGGGGTGGTCCAAAAATCTCAAAATTTTCAAACAGGGCCGGGGTGGTCCAAAAATCTCAAAATTTTCAAGCAGGGCCGGTGGTCCCCAAAAATCTCAAAATTTTCAAGCAGGGCCGGGGTGTCCAAAAATCTCAAAATTTTCAAGCAGGGCCGGGTGGGTCAAAAATCTCAAAATTTTCAAGCAGGGCCGGGGTGGTCCAAAAATCTCAAAATTTTCAAGCAGGGCGGGGTGGTCCAAAAAATCTCAAAATTTTCAAGCAGGGCCGGGGTGGTCCAAAAATCTCAAAATTTTCAAACAGGGCCGGGGTGGTCCAAAAATCTCAAATTTTTTCAAGCAGGGCCGGGTGGTCCAAAAATCTCAAAATTTTCAAGCAGGGCTGGGGTGGTCCAAAAATCTCAAAATTTTCAAGCAGGGCCGGGGTGGTCCAAAAATCTCAAAATTTTCAAGCAGGGCTGGGGTGGTCCAAAAATCTCAAAATTTTCAAGCAGGGCCGGGGTGGTCCAAAAATCTCAAAATTTTCAAACAGGGCCGGGGTGGTCCAAAAATCTCAAAATTTTCAAGCAGGGCCGGGGTGGTCCAAAAATCTCAAAATTCTCATGCAGGGCCAGGGTGGTCCAAAAATCTCAAAATTTTCAAGCAGGGCTGGGGTGGTCCAAAAATCTCAAAATTTTCAAGCAGGGCCGGGGTGGTCCAAAAATTTTCAAACAGGGCCGGGGTGGTCCAAAAATCTCAAAATTTTCAAGCAGGGCCAGGGTGGTCCAAAAATCTCAAAGAGTTTGCAATGATATGTTGGTTAAGTTTCGTGATTGCTCCAGAATAACAACCTGTAAATATTATATTACGGGTTGGTGTGCAGCAATCACGAAACTCTTCAAACCAACATATCATTGCAAATTCACCACAAACAAAAACCCAGGCAAGTGTATTTTGTTTATTTCAGTGTGTTAAGGTTATTTTGAGCTATTTTAGCATGTTGGATTTCTCGTAGAGACAATAAATTGTATTGATTTGTACAATGGCTTATTTCATGATTCAGTTCATTCAACGACCGGAAGCCCGGTGGTCAATCTGGCAGGAAAATTTTCCAAATATATTGGAATATTTTCTCACGTGGTTCCAGCCTTTGCCAGGGCGTTTGATCGACCTGCTCGCTTCCTTCCTCAAACACCCAGGGGATGAGGTTGATTTTTATCTTTACCAGTAAGTAGTCCACTGACATAAATTAAATGAATAAGCCAGACTGCAGAGACACTTTTTACTGAGATCATGGGAGTGCCAATTGAAAGCATAAAAATATCAGGTGCAGCCATGCAAAACTTCCCCTTTGCACACTCAGGCAGCGCTCAAAATAGCATTCAGAACTACCAATAACCATACACCATAACTTGACAAGATAATTTTGGCTGGCCATCTGACAATTTTAGCCAGTCATTGAATTGTGGTTACTGACTGTTTTTTTGAGCCAGCAGAGTGACTGTGAATTCACCAGGAAAGGTGATTGCAGTTAACTTTTACTCCTAAACAGCAGTCTAGCTAAAGCGTGTGTAATATAAGTTTTAATCCTATTAACAAGACACTTACGTTCCCAGCACGCCGACTAAGCCAAAATCTCGACAAAGCAATGCACTATAAAAAGCAAAAAATATAGTTTTTCCAATACAATTTGCATGAAATTTTCGTCACTAGATTAAAGCTTGTAACATTCTTACTTTTCTTCGACGTGAAAAGTGGAGTTAAGTTGTAAAAATATAAAGCTTCTTGCTCGGCTCAGATTTGGAACTTCCCAACATGACCGCCATACTTTGAATGTTGACAGCTCGTACCCAGTCCTCTCTCTCTTGCGCGTGGTTTTCAGACTTCACACCGTTCTGCGCATGTACGAAACTAATGTTTACATCTTTATTTACAAAAAATATATACTGATACCTTATTCAAGATTGTAAGCTTTTCTTGGTTCCTCTTCATTACTTGTACTTGAAACAAAACATGTTTAGAAGAAATCCGAAGAGATATCCTCGCCGAATCGCTTGGTTTTCTGCCATGTGACGCAACGGTGTACATTGTGCCGAGTACTTCATATAATTATCTACGAATGTCTGTTGTGGGGACCCCATGGCGGTCATGCGCAGAACAGACTGTAATCACTTTAATAATTCAAAAAAAACTCTAAATTATTTTCTCAACTATCAATTAACCTTTCATAGTACGGTATTTGTATTAAATTACCTAGATAGTAGTTCTATAGTCTACTTATTTAGAGTGTGAAGCTGGAGTATTTTTTTTACTATTCTCGCTGTTTTTCCCGGTTTCGACTAAAAGGGATGATTCAAAAGGACCTGTCCAGTCCTTTTTAGGGTATCAAAAAAATTGCTAAAATCTTGAGACTCACTGAAGCTCGACGACAAATTTGGAAAGAAACAAATTTGACGCCAATTTTGGAAAAACCGCGAAAGGAGTCATCCCTTTAGGCGAAGCCCTAGAGCGTACAGAATCGACCCCGTTTTTCCCGCCTCTTTTTAGCTGACGTCAGCGTAAACCAAGTTTGCGAGGTTACTAAGTTCTGAATGTTTTTCTCGAAAACATACGTCAGAGGACGTCAGAGTTTGAATATGTCGAAAGCCTCTGGAGCTCGAAAACCAAAAAAAAACAAAACAACGTTTTCGTTTGAAAACGGATTAGTATGGACATGGCTTAAACATCCTTCGAAGAATTTGAAGCGACAAATGCATGCTAAAATCCACGTTTCAGAAACCGAAAATATTTCCGAAAGAGGGTGTTTCGTAAACATGTTACCAAATAGGAAGGAAAGGAATTTACCATCAGCGACAGGACAATTACAGGATCGGTAATAATGTACCAACATAATTAACGTTTTTTCAATAAATGTTGAGCAAAAACATTTGTTTAGAGTGGCGAAATAAATTTCCTCCTAACAACTGCTTGCGGCTGATTGTAAAAAACACTCAATTGTGGAGTGGAGTCGCATTGAGACGGGAAAATGGAACTGTAGTTCGTTGTGTATTACTGTATTTCTGTAGCCGCTGCCGAAGCCTGAGAAAATCTTTTGTTGAAACTGTACATAAATAGTTTAATTAACTTAGCTTAAAGCCCTAATCAAACGAGAACGCAAGTCATCGCAAGTTGGCAGTCAGAATTTCTGTGGCGGTCGTTTGAACACCCAAATTAACAAAATAAAGGTTTCATGAGTGTTTTAAACAAGTTTAACTTCGTCACGGTACATGATATTTTCGGGAAACTATTCAGAGCGGCTGGCTGAGATAGCGTGACTTGCGATGACTTGCGTTCTCGTTTGATTCGGGCTTTAAATGGCATTTAATCATAATACAATGTTTATCCCAAATCGATACCAACAGACGAATATACATCAAGAATTGGCGACTTTTATCGCTAGACTTTCCTCATGCTTCAGTAGCGGCTACAGTAATACACAACCAACTACAGAAGCACACACTGTATCACCGGTATGTATCACCGGTATGTCTCACCGGTGTGTCTGATCACCGGTATGTATCACCGGTATGTATCACCGGTATGTATCACCGGTATGTATCATCGATATGCATCACCGGTATGTATCACCGGTTTGTATCACCGGTATGTTTATATGTATCACCGGTATGTATCACCGTTGTGTATCACTGGTATGTATCACCGGTATGTATCACCGGTATGTATCACCGGTGTGTATCACCGGTGTGTATCACCGGTGTGTATCACCGGTGTGTATCACCGGTGTGTATCACCGGTGTGTATCACCGGTGTGTATCACCGGTATGTATCGCCGGTATGTATCACCGGCATATGTATGTAAGCTGGCATGACCAGCTTTTGAACAAGGCTCCTTGTCAAGGAAAAACTTATCAATTTGTGTCGTACACACGAACAAATAAAATTTGTCAAGGAAAAACGTGTCAAGGAAAACTTGGTCGTCTGTGCGGGGCTTAAGAGAGCTGGAAGTTTTCCACGTTAACGGCGCTCAAAAGAGCTGGTCCTTCTATAGGATAGGCTGGCTGGAAAATTTCCATGTAAATATATACCACAACATTGTTTGCAAGTACAACATTGTTTACGACAATATACAGCACAACATTGTTTACAAGTACAACATTGTTTACGACAATATAAAACACAACATTGTTTACAAGTAGAACATTGTTTACGCCTGTATACAGCACAACAATGTTTACAAGCACAACATTGTTTACGCCTGTATACAGCACAACATTGTTTACGCCTGTATACAGCACAACATTGTTTACGCCTGTATACAGTACAACATTGTTTACGCCTGTATACAGCACAACATTGTTTACGCCTGTATACAGCACAACATTGTTTACGCCTGTATACAGCACAACATTGTTTACGCCTGTATACAGCACAACATTGTTTACGCCTGTATACAGCACAACATTGTTTACAAGTAGAACACTGTTTACGTCTGTATACAGCACAACATTGTTTACAAGTAGAACACTGTTTACGTCTGTATACAGCACAACAATGTTTACAAGTAGAACACTGTTTACGTCTGTATACAGCACAACAATGTTTACAAGTACAACGTTGTTGACGCCTGTATACAGCACAACATTGTTTACGCCTGTATACAGTACAACACTGTTTACGCCTGTATACAGTACAACATTGTTTACAAGTAGAACACTGTTTACGTCTGTATACAACACAACAATGTTTACAAGTACAACGTTGTTGACGCCTGTATACAGCACAACATTGTTTACGCCTGTATACAACACAACATTGTTTACAAGTAGAACACTGTTTACGTCTGTATACAGCACAACAATGTTTACAAGTACAACGTTGTTGACGCCTGTATACAGCACAACATTGTTTACGCCTGTATACAGCACAACATTGTTTACGCCTGTATACAACACAACATTGTTTACAAGTAGAACACTGTTTACGTCTGTATACAGCACAACAATGTTTACAAGCACAACGTTGTTGACGCCTGTATACAGCACAACATTGTTGACGCCTGTATACAGTACAACATTGTTTACAAGTAGAACACTGTTTACGTCTGTATACAGCACAACATTGTTTACAAGTAGAACACTGTTTACGTCTGTATACAGCACAACAATGTTTACAAGTACAACGTTGTTGACGCCTGTATACAGCACAACATTGTTGACGCCTGTATACAGTACAACATTGTTTACAAGTAGAACACTGTTTACGTCTGTATACAGCACAACATTGTTTACAAGTAGAACACTGTTTACGTCTGTATACAGCACAACAATGTTTACAAGTAGAACACTGTTTACGTCTGTATACAGCACAATGTTTACAAGTAGAACACTGTTTACGTCTGTATACAGCACAACAATGTTTACAAGTACAACGTTGTTGACGCCTGTATACAGCACAACATTGTTGACGCCTGTATACAGTACAACATTGTTTACAAGTAGAACACTGTTTACGTCTGTATACAGCACAACATTGTTTACAAGTAGAACACTGTTTACGTCTGTATACAGCACAACAATGTTTACAAGTAGAACACTGTTTACGTCTGTATACAGCACAATGTTTACAAGTAGAACACTGTTTACGTCTGTATACAGCACAACAATGTTTACAAGTACAACGTTGTTGACGCCTGTATACAGCACAACATTGTTGACGCCTGTATACAGTACAACATTGTTTACAAGTAGAACACTGTTTACGTCTGTATACAGCACAACATTGTTTACAAGTAGAACACTGTTTACGTCTGTATACAGCACGACAATGTTTACAAGTAAACACTGTCTACAGTTTACGCCTGTAGAGCACAACAATGTCTACAAGTACAGCATTGTTTACGCCTCTCCATTATAACATTGCTTACGACTGTATAGCACAATGTCGTTTACGACTACGCAGTACAAACTCATTCAGACGTGTACTGTACGTCACTCAGCGCTCGTATCCCAATCACTGATCCCAATCGAGTCAATACTATTGCGATGTGTTTGTTTCGAAGTTGTTTATAATTGGATATCAAATCCTATTTTACATGACTAGCATGCTCTTACTATCAAACAACTAGCGGGGCCTGGGACCTACAGTAATCGAAAATGAGCGCGTTGAATCATGGGGGATTAATGGCCCTTGCGAGCCCGCGATCTTTGAAAAGCAAGATAAACTGAGAGGTCAGCAGTCGTTTCCATGAGTAACGACCTATAAATCGGCTTTCATTATTCTACGGAACGGCTGTTTAAGAAATGTGTAAATCCGATAGTGGGTCTAGTTAGCGTAGAGGTTTAAAACACGATAACTGATAACGTTTTAAACGTTAACATTCGAAAATGATGCAATGTTTCGTTCCGTAGAATAATGAAGCCCCTATAAATCCTCCACCTTGAAAACCATTTTTTGGGTTTATTTTGAAGGGAAGGGGTGCGGGGGGGGGGGGTAGCAGTCTAGTGGCCGAACCAAGATGGCAAATATTTCAGCCTTTTCTCCCATAGAGAAACCGCTGACTCTCTGTAACTGTAATGACTAAATCGCTGACGCAGCCGCGCCCGCAATTCAAAAATACTGGTCAAAATGATGTCAGCGGTCACTACCATGAGAAAAAGGAACCACATTTCCAACATCGTTTTCCGGCCACCTAATGTTATTAAACATAGTCCACAGTTCAATTCCAAAAAAAATAAAACCAGATTCACCCCCTCCCCCCGACACAAACTTTGATTCCGAAACGGACCAAAAGCTGAGAGGACTATTTTTCTATGAAAAAAAAATTACGAGGTTTTCGCACTATATAGAACTGGACTGCAAGTCCTGTCCGAAAAATAGCAAAAATAAGACTCATCTCTCATGGTGGCGACCGCTGACCGTGTTTACCTGACTGTGGGCTCAGCCGCGCCCGCAGGCCAATCAATTCAGTAATAAATTCGTTTATGAGAAAAAGGTCAGCGGTTACTACTACGAGAGAAAGGACCAGTGAACTATATATATAACTGGAGTGATATCTGCCGTTCATTCACCGGGCAAAGATTGAAGCCAAACATGGCGGACATTGTAGGCCTGAAGTACGTATAGTTCCAGTCTCCTACGCGGTCTTTTGACCAGATATAGACTTGACCAGACCGCGTAGAAGACTGGAACTATACGCACGTCATACACACGTAAAAACGCACAGTCTGATCAGCTCTGATATCAGATCTGTTCAGAGAAATGTAGCGACCCTTGATACAGCCTGACAGCTACAGAATGTACCAGCGCTGATGGATAAACATTTAGTTGGAATTTCTAACAGACTGCGACAGCTCCGTAGACAACATACCTGTTCAGTCGGTTATATACAGCACTGACCGTGTCAGGCTGACACAGTTTGACATAATCTGTTCTGAACAGTCTGTTGTAGCTGCAGGTATGATACAGATATGATATCATAGGTGTATCATAGCTGATACTACAACAGGCTGTATCAGAGGTCGCTACATTTTTCTGAACAGATCTGACATCATTCTGCATCAGGTCTGACACAGAGTGTGCGTTTTTGCGTGTGTAGAGCTCACTGGAAAGGACTCATGAACCACCATCTTACATTGGTCACGTATTGTCAGTCATTAATATATTCCAGTTATATATAGGTCAGTGGGTTTTCGTTGCTGCCAATATCGACGCAAAATGGTCTAAAGGTCAGTACGGAGCAGACTGAACTAACTGCTTCAGTATCTTGAGGCTAAAAAATAAGACACTAAATAGCTAACTACAGAAATAATGGTAGACTAAGAGGCTGAATAGTTCAGCTCGGTCATTAAATTTGGTACCACTTTTTCTCTTTGAACTTTTGCGCCAAAGCATGTGCGTTTCTCGAGTACTGTTCTGCTTGGTCTCGCATCTGCTGCGTCCTGTCATCTAAAGCTTCTAGCTTCTCTCCACGTTCTTTCAAACTCTGTTAAGTTAAAATTAAAATTAAATTAAAATTACATTAAAATTAAAAATAAATTAAACTTAATTGAATTGAATTAATAAATAGATAATTAAACCAATAAAATTGATTACATTAATTACGTTAATTACATTAATAAGATTAATACACTAATACAATTAATTACACTAATACCATTAATTACACTAATACCATTAATTACACTAAACTAATACCATTAATTACACTAAACTAATACCATTAATTACACTAAACTAATACCATTAATTACACTAAACTAATACCATTAATTACACTAATACCATTAATTACACTAAACTAATACCATTAATTACATTAAACTAATACCATTAATTACACTAAACTAATACCATTAATTACACTAATACCATTAATTACACTAAACTAATACCATTAATTACACTAAACTAATACCATTAATTACACTAATACCATTAATTACACTAAACTAATACCATTAATTACACTAATACCATTAATTACACTAATACCATTAACTACACTAAACTAATACCATTAATTACACTAAACTAATACCATGAATTACACTAAACTAATACAATTAATTACACTAGTACCATTAATTACACTAATACCATTAATTACACTAAACTAATACCATTAATTACACTAATACCATTAATTACACTAAACTAATACCATTAATTACACTAATACCATTAATTACACTAAACTAATACCATTAATTACACTAATACCATTAATTACACTAAACTAATACCATTAATTACACTAATACCATTAATTACACTAAACTAATACCATTAATTACACTAATACCATTAATTACACTAATACCATTAACTACACTAAACTAATACCATTAATTACACTAAACTAATACCATGAATTACACTAAACTAATACAATTAATTACACTAGTACCATTAATTACACTAATACCATTAATTACACTAAACTAATACCATTAATTACACTAATACCATTAATTACACTAAACTAATACCATTAATTACACTAATACCATTAACTACACTAAACTAATACCATTAATTACACTAAACTAACACCATGAATTACACTAAACTAATACAATTAATTACACTAGTACCATTAATTACACTAATACCATTAATTACACTAATACCATTAATTACACTAAACTAATTCCATTAATTACACTAGTACATTAATCAACTACATTAATAACATTAACTACATTAATTACATTAACCACATTAATTAAATGAACTACATTAATACCATTAATTACATTATTAATAATTAATTAAATAGATTAATTAATTTTAATTAAATCATTAATTACATTAATAACGTTAATTACACCAATCACATCAATTACATTAATTACATACATAAATTGATTAATTTTAATTAAATCATTAATTAGTTAATTAATAAATTTTTGTTAATTAGTGATAAATATGCGAGTTTGAAGCCAAATAGCAGTATACCGACTGTGTAGAAAATTATTATTTATAGTATACTCATGTAATATAACATCAATATCTTTACCTCCATGTTTTTCGCCATCTGTTCGCCTACGCCACCTGACCGTGCTTGGATATCATCAGTGCCTTTCCCAGGAATACGAGTTGCAATAGATTGTGATGCTTTGCCACTTTCGCTTCCAACTAATAAAAGACAATTTAAGGTTAAAAAAAAGCTAGCGGCTGTGCACAGGCTAAGCTCCATGCCGAAAAAAGTCGGTTATAAGCGCTCATAGTTGGAAAAAAGCTGCGGGTATGCGGGTACCACCCGGCCAGAAGGTTTACTTTAGCGAGGAAGTGAAAACACGTGAAACAACACATTCGGTAATCTGAGAAAGTTACAATTGATCAAGCAAGGTGTCGAGAAGAAATGCGATTTGCAGCAAACATATATTGGCTAACCAACAATTATGCTGCACTGGCAGTGGCAGCAGTTACATATGTGCGAGACATGTACGCTGATGTCTGCTGTGATGTCTGTATCTTTGCAGCAGTCGAGGGTAGTTGGCAGGCTATCAGTCAGCAGCGGTCAGTTATTAGTAGCTATTGTAGTATGCCAAAGCTTACCTAGGAAAACCTAGAAAACCAAGGTACTGCAAAAGTCACGCAGTATTTATGAACGTTGCAAAACACAAAATTCTCGCTATATATTTTGAGGAAGGTTATCTAAACTTAAAAACCCATCAGGAGGAAGGTTGAATACTTTTTCCAACTCTGCAAGCGCTGGACTTCATGCACCGTAACACTTTGAAACCTGACGACGAGTCTTTAAGGTTTATTCTGGCTAACGCCAGACGAAGTGTTAATGTTGTTAATCTTACTAGAAAATTTCATGTGGTAACCAAAACTAATGAAAAAATATCTAAAACATGACCAGCAGTGTTTTATCAGGTTTTAAATACGAGGTTTAGATCTGATAAAACACGTACTGCGAATGTTTTAAATAGCTTCAAAAACGACCCATTTGGTAAGTTCATTGGCGTAGTAAGTTTGAAAAACTACGTTGTCTAAAGGCGGATCTCCAGTCCTCGCACGGAGCAACTCGCAAGCTTGCTAAAGGACTGGGGGCTAATCATCCTTACTTGCAGCCAGTGGCTGAATTGCGAAGGACGCAGATCAACGTGGCCGTGTCGAAGGCATATCAAAGGCACTCCAAGCAGCCGCCAACGACACAGTTCAGACCACGGATCACAGCTAAGATGTTAGGTGTTGATTTTATGGAGGGAGGAAAACCCTCGAAGCACAGGAGAGATCAACTACAACTCTACTCACATGAGTCCAAGCCCGACAACGGGGTCACTCCCAAGCGGTCACCCATCCAAGTACTAACCCCGTCTAACCGGGCTTAACTTTTTTGGTGGGAGGCAGCGCTCTAACAGCACACGCCACCCGTGCTCCGAGTGTTTTAGCGCTCGTGGCAGATAGTTGGACATTTTGAACTATTTTTTACTCGCGGCGAGTAGTCGCGGTCAATAAACCAAGCAAAACAAATTATGTCAACATTTCAAACTCCTTAGTAATTCATGAGAAAAACTGTACAAAGGAAATCACAACCTCGTCCCCAGGGCGTTTGAGGAAGGAGGCGAGCAGGCCGATCAAACGCCCTGGCAAAGGCTGGAATCACGTGAGAAAATATTCCAATATATTTATTTATCACGTGTTTAATCACGTGCTTTGGACTCTCAAACTTGTATTTTCCATTTTTCAAGAAACTGTATGGAGCCACCTTAAGCCGAGAAAATCAAAGCTAAAGTTTATGTAAATTAACAGGTTTTTTTTTTATAAAATAACATGTATACTACGCGAGCTCTGATTGGTCAATTGCCGTGTTTGGATCAGAGTATCCAAACACGGAAAATTCCCGCCAAAACGATTTTTTGAAAATGTCGGACAGTATATCATATTCACTTGTGATTATTTTATAAAGGAAATACCAAATGTTTTTTTCCGTGTTTGGAGACTCTTATCCAAACACTTGGGGAATTGCTCGACTTTCGAAAAGCTAAAAACACTCGCCTACGGCTCGTGTTTTGTTACGCTTTTCTCCAGTCTCGCAATTTCCCGCGTGTTGGGTCAGAGTATCCAAACACAGAAAACCATTTGGTATTTCTTTAATCAGACATAGTACTGATTTCCGTTGTGTTTTCATGAATTATTAATGAGTTTTTAAGTGTATTTAGTGGCTGTTTTTTTTACTGTACTTTTTACTCACATAATCTTTCCCTATCCAAGTCGGAAGGACCCAAACTAAGTAACGTTGCAAAAAATCCTCTATTTCGTCGTTCTGGTACAGGAACAACTGAGAATAACGTTCCAGAAAAGTCGGGGAAATTTAATCTAGAAACAAAAGAGTGATCTCTTGTTAGACATTGTTACGAAAAGTACTTATGATTCACAATCAACAATGAGTCCCGGATTTAGGACAGGGCGGTGGCCCAGGGGCCCCCACAAAATAATGTTTAAGGGGGGGGGCTCCACAAACATGTCTTGAAAGTTGAAAAAATAGGTGTTGAAATGAAAAAAATCTTGAGAGCCCAAAATATGAGTCAAAAACAAGACAAAAGATATATGGATGATATATAGATGATATATATGATACATAGAGGGGTGTGTCCCATGTACTATATATACTGAATATTACTTACGTATCTTTAATCCTTTCTTATAATTGTTTAACTTACTCCCGTATCAAATTTACACTGCGCCTTCAACCGTCGTTGCCTTCGCAAGTTAACAAAAAATACAGCAAGATGCGCTTTTTGGCCTAAGGCCATACACCGCATTCTTTGCAAATTTTATTCATCTACATTATATAACCCCAGTGTTGGTCCAATTACCTACATCTTATTCAATGCACATATCAAACAGCTAGCCAAAACGAAAAATTAATCTCCGTGAAACCAAACTTTATCGACCTTATTCGAAAATTACATGTAACGTCAAATACATATAATTATAAATTACAGTAAAAACCCGCATATAAGAACCTAGCGATTAAGAACCTGTAGGCTAAAATTTTGGCATTTAAACCTCCATTATATTAAAGAACCTGTTGTGCCTAAAAATTAACACAGGTTCTTATTTGGAAAATCAGGAAAAATATAAAAAATAATAAACTGTTTTTATATGACAACCGGACTGCAGAATCTCTTGGGTGATTTCACCTGTAAAAATTTGATATACTGTACACAAGTAATTGTCTCTGTACTGATCATAAATATATATAATTTCCGTGAGTACAGTAGACTCCCTTTAAGTTATTAACCAGTGTAGAAGAATACAGGTACTGTAGTTCCAGTGTTGACTGACAAGTGTTTTGCTCTTAAAGGTGTAGGTATATGAACCTATTTAACCCTTTACTGGCCACAGTTGCCTTTTGGCAACTTATTAATTTTACTCTGGCTAACGCCAGACGATTTTACTCGTCAAGGGGAGAGTTCCCGGGAACACGGCCTAAATTCTCAGTTACACGCGGGTTTTTTTACTGTAGCTGCCCTAATGCCCTTATGAACTCGTTTTTATGTACGAAATTAAAAAAAAATTACTTTAAAACGAGGTCACAAGGCAGGGTTCAAAATAAATATTTTGGATTTAGATATTTTTGTAGGCTGTCTTGCATATGTACGTATATGGTACCGGCTATTTTGATATACAGGCTATTTGCCTGCTATGAGAGGCCCACCCAGGAATTGTTTTGTTAATAAGCTCGTATTCAAAAAAGAATCTCATTTACTGTAGACGTCGCGCTAGGCTGTGAGACGTTACACTACATTGGACGTTACACTACGTTTTAAGACGTTATGCTACGTTATAACACGTTATTAAAGCTATATTATACAACATCACGCTGTGTTGTAAGACGTTAATAAGCTATGTTTAAAGACGTTACATTACGCTACGTTATAAGACATCACACTTTGTTGTGAGACGTTTTCTACGTTCTATAACATTACACCACGTTGTAAGATGTTACGCTACGTTATAAAACGTATACACTAGCCGGCTAGCGGCGTGAAAATGCTGGCCGCTATTTTGAACCCTGCAAGGGCTAACTTATATGGACATTATAATAATTCTGAAGTGTCGGCCATTTATGAATAAAGTTTTAAACCTACCCGCGCTGTAATTGCAAGAATAATTCTGCCGAATACCCTAGTTATACTGATGCAACCGTTAAAACGTTCGGTAGGTTTGCGTTTAATTAGGATACGATATTTAATGCAAAACACCCGTACGTATTTATTTGTCTACGTTTGTCAGTCTTTCTTTAATACTATAGTAGGAGAATGAAATTGACAATGTTTTGGCGTGCTGGGAGTTGTGTGGTGTATTGGGAGTGGGCATGATGTAGAACGGGTTGACGTGGTGTAGCAAGGGATGGTGTGGAGTTGTATGTGTTAAAGTTTATGATGTGTTGCAGTAAGAATGTGATGTCAGTTCTACGACGTAATTAGGCGAGTTTCAGGGTGTTGCGCATCATTTTTCAAAAAAACTGGCAAACTCCACTGACACTCAAAGTAAACATACTGTTTAAAATAAACAAAGTATAGATACAGTTTCTGGATATTTAACACTGTTATTCTGCTGTTGTTGGCTCGCTAGCAAGTCTGTTTGCCATTGCTTACTTCGCGGGGAGCCCGCCAAGAGCCCACCAATTCCTTTGCTAAATGATGCACGTGAAATACCCTATGGTGTGGTGTGATATGGCAGTGTGATACGAAGGTGTGATATGGTGGTGTGATTGGATGTTATGGTGGTGCGATTGGATGGTGTGTCGGTGTGATATGGTGATGTGATTGGATGGTGTGTTGGTGTGATATGGTGGTGTGATTGGATGTTATGGTGGTGTGATTGGATGGTGTGTTGGTGTGATATGGTGATGTGATTGGATGGTGTGTCAGTGTGATATGGTGGTGTGATTGGATGGTGTGTCGGTGTGATATGGTGGTGTGATTGGATGGTGTGTCAGTGTGATGTGATTGGATGGTGTGTCGGTGTGATATGGTGGTGTGATTGGATGGTGTGTCGGTGTGATATGGTGGTGTGATTGGATGGTGTGTTGGTGTGATATGGTGGTGTGATTGGATGGTGTGTCGGTGTGATATGGTGGTGCGATTGGATGGTGTGTCAGTGTGATATGGTGGTGTGATTGGATGGTGTGTCGGTGTGATATGGTGGTGTGATTGGATGGTGTGTTGGTGTGATATGGTGGTGTGATTGGATGGTGTGTCGGTGTGATATGGTGGTGCGATTGGATGGTGTGTCAGTGTGATATGGTGGTGTGATTGGATGGTGTGTTGGTGTGATATGGTGGTGTGATTGGATGGTGTGTCGGTGTGATTGGATGGTGTGTTGGTGTGATATGGTGGTGTGATTGGATGGTGTGTCGGTGTGATATGGTGGTGTGATTGGATGGTGTGTCGGTGTGATTGGATGGTGTGTCGGTGTGATATGGTGGTGTGATTGGATGGTGTGTCGGTGTGATATGGTGGTGTGATTGGATGGTGTGTCGGTGTGATATGGTAGTGTGATATGGTGGTGTGATTGGATGGTGTGTCGGTGTGATATGGTGGTGTGATTGGATGGTGTGTCGGTGTGATTGGATGGTGTGTCGGTGTGATATGGTGGTGTGATTGGATGGTGTGTCGGTGTGATATGGTGGTGTGATTGGATGGTGTGTTGGTGTGATATGGTGGTGTGATTGGATGGTGTGTCGGTGTGATATGGTGGTGTGATTGGATGGTGTGTCGGTGTGATATGGTAGTGTGATATGGTGGTGTGATTGGATGGTGTGTCGGTGTGATATGGTGGTGTGATTGGATGGTGTGTTGGAATGATGTGATAGGGTGGTGTCTCTTACCCAGTCTTGGTAAATATTGAAAGAAGTTGAAGTTCAGTTGGTGAATGGAGATACAACGCCTGACCATCACAGCCAAACTTGAACGTATGTAAAAACCTAAAAAAACAAAAAAAAAACTACATAAAATACGGGGAAAATAATATTAAATATCCTTTTCCTAATTTCAACAACGTCCCTACTACCTAAGCCAAAAAAATAAAAATAAATTAATTAATATTTACTTACTGTCCGCGCTGGGAAGGAAAATCCCACTGGGCACATAATAAAGGATCTAGACTTGGCAAACTGAACGCTTGAAGGTGACCACTCTCGCAGAGACACACCAGACAACTGTTGCCTAGAAAAATAAAGATATTAAAAAATCTTACCCTAGCCAAACGATGACAGACAGACAAACAAACAAACAAACAAACAAACAAACAAACCGACCTCCTTATTGACTGCCTTACAGAGAGACAGACAGACAGACAGACAGACAGACAGACAGACAGACAGACAGACAGACAGACAGACAGACAGACAGACAGACAGACAGACAGACAGACAGACAGACAGACAGACGAATTACCTTCAATTGAGACAACATCAGATTTAAGAACAGATTTCTTATCAGTTAAGTCCCTCTTGGAAAATCGTATATGTGACGGCAAGCAATGCACCTTGAAGAAAAAAAATTAAATGTTACTACCAGAAAGCAAGAACTAAAATAGCAAACCCACAACTTTCTAAATATAGTAAGGTTAGATATACTGCCGAAACAGAGAACGTAGGAGTCTAACGTTTCGAGCAGTATATCTAACCTTACTATATTTCGATTGTTGTTTCTACACTGCCTACGCAGCACGCCACTTTTATTCCACAACTTTCTGATCGCCAGTTAGACGCTCTAAGCATCGAGCTACTGGGACTCAGATGGTTTGAACGGAGGCCGAGTACGATGTATGACATTATATACTGCTATGTGCAAGTATGATGATATATGTTAATGTCGTAATGCATGTTGTTAAGAAAAGAGAAGAGAAGAGATGGATATGCTAGCTCGGATATGAGAATTGAATGTAAGGATTCTTTGAGCTATGTTACGTAGAAGTATTTCTGCGTTGGCAAGCCTAACTAAAACCCACAACTCTCTGATCACCAGTGAGATGATGGTATATGTTAATGTCGTAATGCATGTTGTTAAGAGAAGAGATGAATATGTTAGCTTGGATATGAGAATTGAGTGTAAATGTTCTTCGAGCTTTGTTACTTAGAAAAACTTCTGAACCTACGTTCAAATCATCCGAGTCCCAGTAGCTCACCAGAGATCAGAATGTTACTAGTTGTACACACATGTAACCTATACACTGTCATCTGAGTCTCAGTAGCTCAATGGTTAGAGCATCTCAGCAGTCATCAGAAGGTTACTAGTTGTACGCACGTGTAACCTACACTCTGTCATCTGAGTCTCAGTAGCTCAATGGTTAGAGTATCTCACCAGTGATCAGAAGGTTACTAGTTGTACACACATGTAACCTATACACTGCCATCTGAGTCTCAGTAGCTCAATGGTTAGAGCATCTCACCAGTCATCAGAAGGTTACTAGTTGTACGCACATGTAACCTACACTCTGTTATCTAAGTCTCAGTAGTTCAATGGTTAGAGCATCTCACCAGTCATCAGAAGGTTACTAGTTGTACGCACATGTAACCTACACTCTGCTATCTGAGTCCCAGTAGCTCAATGGTTAGAGCATCTCACCAGTGATCAGAAGGTTACTAGTTGTACACACATGTAACCTACACTCTGCCATCTGAGTCTCAGTAGCTCAATGGTTAGAGCATCTCACCAGTGATCAGAAGGTTACTAGTTGTACGCACATGTAACCTACACTCTGCTATCTGAGTCCCAGTAGCTCAATGATTAGAGCATCTCACCAGTGATCAGAAGGTTACACCCCAGTAGCTCAATGGTTAAATAGAGCGTCTCACTGGCGATCAGAAGGTTGTGGGTTCGAGTCCCGCTTGGGAGATCAGAAATTGTTACGAGTAAAATAGCTCGAAGATCATTTACACTAAATGTGTAGTATAACCGAGTGAAATGGCAAATATTACTTGTAATAAAACTGCACAAACCTCTGCTTCTCTGTCAGTACAAACAACCAAGAAATGACGTTCTTCGCTCTTGGCGTTCGATGATACAGCAGTACATGAACTGTCTGAAGTCCCTACACAATAAGTTGTTGTGTTGATGAGTTGGTCGACTGCAGTCGGATCGAGGTAGCCATAAGGCTTCTCTTTCGTTGGCTACTAAGCAGACATTAGATTATCAACATACCTGAGCTTGTCCAAAAATAAGATGGTGAAGAAAACAAGTGTCCGTCTTTGTCCAAAACTGAAATACTGTCAACTTCGCCCTTATTTTGAAATACAAGGCCTAAAAAAACACACAGATTATAAATATTTCCCCATTTTCTAACCAACACCATTCATTCTCTAACCAACACCATTCATTCTCTAACCAACACCATTCATTCTCCAACCAACACCATTCATTCTCTAACCAACACCATTCATTCTCTAACCAACACCATTCATTCTCTAACCAACACCATTCATTCTCTAAACAACACCATTCATTCTCCAACCAACACCATTCATTCTCTAACCAACGCCATTCATTCTCTAACCAACACCATTCATTCTCCAACCAACACCATTCATTCTCCAACCAACACCATTCATTCTCTAACCAACACCATTCATTCTCTAACCAACACCATTCATTCTCTAACCAACACCATTCATTCTCCAACCAACACCATTCATTCTCCAACCAACACCATTCATTCTCTAACCAACACCATTCATTCTCTAACCAACACCATTCATTCTCTAACCAACACCATTCATTCTCTAACCAACACCATTCATTCTCCAACCAACACCATTCATTCTCCAACCAACACCATTCATTCTCCAACCAACACCATTCATTCTCTAACCAACACCATTCATTCTCTAACCAACACCATTCATTCTCTAACCAACACCATTCATTCTCTAACCAACACCATTCATTCTCCAACTAACACCATTCATTCTCTAACCAACACCATTCATTCTCTAACCAACACCATTCATTCTCTAACCAACATCATTCATTCTCCAACCAACACCATTTATTCTATAACCAACACCATTCATTCTCCAACCAACACCATTCATTCTCCAACCAACGCCATTCATTCTCCAACCAACACCATTCATTCTATAACCAACACCATTCATTCTATAACCAACACCATTCATTCTCTAACCAACACCATTCATTCTCCAACCAACATCATTCATTCTCCAACCAACACCATTCATTCTCCAACCAACACCATTCATTCTCTAACCAACACCATTCATTCTCTAACCAACACCATTCATTCTCCAACCAACAACACCATTCATTCCCTAACCAAACATCTGGTACTCGAACACCACACATCATCTTGGTTATTACCTGTATTAAATGTCAACACTGGTTGCGTCTGTCGTTGTTCACCAGCAGGAGGAAAACTGGCGGCAAAAAGCACCACATTACCCATACTGGTACCTACCCACAGACAAGGACCAACGAGATGCTCTGGAAAACAACAAGTACAAAAACTGTAATAATTTTACTAAATATTCCTACTTTTAATGTGACTATAAGTTTGTCTTATTTGAAAGAATACTTAAAATGACAAAGTAAGATCTTTTGCAGTTTTTCGTTTCCTTGCTTCGTTGTTGAGATATTTCAGTTTGTTTGATATGCAAATTAAACATCTTGACGTCACATGTGCATAATGAGTTATCCGAGAAGGTTATATATCTTTGCTATTATCAAACCAAACTTAATTATTTTAATTAAAATTTAAAATTCCTTCCAAACTTAAAATTTCAAGTGATTTTGTTTGATAATAGCAAAGATATATAACCTTCTCTGATAACTCATTATACACATGTGATGTCAAGATGTTTAATTTACATATCAAACAAACTGAAATATCTCGACAACGAAGCAAGGAAACGAAAAACTGCAAAAGATGTTACTTTATCATTTTAAAGGGGATTGGCAAAAAAAATTAAGTTTGTCTAATTTGAAAGAACTCATAAAATTGTAATAGAAGATCCTTTACAACTTTTTCGTTCTACGTTTCCAAGATATTTCAATTTGTTTGATATGTAAATGAGATGGTCTCTGACGTCCGGAGTGGGGTAAAATATTTTCATACAGAGCAAAATCACTTACATATCTAACATGAAATGTTCAGTGTCGCAAGGAGTTTTTATGTGCACAGTTTCAAATGATTTCGCTGAACAAACTTAGAGATATAACTGGTTTTGCTACATGTGAAAATATTTTACCCCACACCTGACGTCAGAGACCATCTCATTTACATATCAAACAAATTGAAATATCTTGAAAACGAAGAGAGATATGAAAAGGTTGTAAAGGATGTTCTATTACAATTTTATGAGTTCTTTCAAATTAGACAAACTTAATTTTTAATGCTATTTCCCTCCACAAACAATCCAACATACCTCCTTTTTTGGTGAAGGTGTAAGCGCAAGTCAAACATAATATGTTTTCCGTCGGACCATCTGTACTCGTAAAATTTTGAAATGGTTCATTTGCCACCGGTTCGCTTTCAGTGACTGCGGGTAAAGGTTTTGATTTCGTTCTTGTTGCTCGTCTACTATTGGTTGAGCTATTAAAACATTTCTTTTTTCCACCAGGGGAGTCGATCTCTGGTTGAAAACCTGGAGTTCTTGGTGTACTGGGGGTGTTTGGCGTGGACGGAATCTTCGACACTACAAGAATATATATAGGTTACTTTGAGTGAGTGAGTGAGTGAGTGAGTGAGTGAGTGAGTGAGTGAGTGAGAGCGCCGTGGTGAGAGTCAGTCCATGTCTGTCTGTCTGTCTGTCTGTCTGTCTGTCTGTCTGTCCATGTCTGTCTGTCTGTCTGTCTGTCTGTCTGTCTGTCTGTCTGTCTGTCTGTCTGTCTGTCTGTCCGTCTGTCCGTCCCTGTCTGTCTGTCCATGTCTGTCTGTCTGTCCATGTCTGTCTGTCTGTCCACCCCTGTCCGTCTGTCTGTCCATGTCTATCTGCCTGCCTGTCTATGTCTGTCCATCTGTCTGTCTGTCCATCCCTGTCTGTCTGTCCATCCCTGTCTGTCTGTCCATGTCTGTCTGTCTGTCTGTCTGTCTGTCTGTCTGTCTGTCTGTCTGTCTGCCTGCCTGCCTGTCTCTCTGTCTGTCCATCCCTGTCTGTCTGTCTGTCTGTCCGTCCCTGTCTGTCTGTCCTTCGCTGTCTGTCTGTCCATCCCTGTCTGTCTGTCTGTCCCTGTATGTCTGTCCATCCCTGTCTGTCCGTCTATGTCTGTTCATCTGTCTGTCTGTGCATCCCTGTCTGTCTGTCCATGTCTGTCTGTCTGTCCATCCCTGTCCGTCTGTCTGTCTGTCCATGTCTATCTGTCTGTCTGTCTATGTCTGTCCATCTGTCTGTCTGTCCATCCCTGTCTGTCTGTCTGTCCATCCCTGTCTGTCTGTCCATGTCTGTCTGCCTGCCTGTCTCTCTGTCTGTCTGTCTGTCTGTCTGTCTGTCTGTCTGTCTGTCTGTCTGTCTGTCTGTCTGTCTGTCTGTCTGTCTGTCTGTCTGTCTGTCTGTCTGTCTGTCTGTCTGTCTGTCTGTCTGTCCCTGTCTGTCTGTCCATGTCTGTCTGTCTGTCCATGTCTGTCTGTCTGTCCATGTCTGTCTGTCCATCCTGTCTGTACATCTACTTTCACGACAAAAAATAAACTTAACAATACAACTAAACTCACCAGTCAGATCCGAAGGGTAAAATGTTGAGATCAATTGGTTTTGGGTAGTGTCAACTAAGACTAGGAAATTAACGCTTCCAAATGCAACTCTGAAAAAAGACAGAATAAGCATATTTAGCATATACCTCGCAGGTGAATAGTGCTTTTCACGCAATCTGATTGGTTCCTCTAGCTCAGGATATCCTGCACTATTCACCTGCGGGCAAAACAAAATGGCGGCCAGTTTTGCTTTGTTTACTGAAGCAGGAGATTTTGTTGATAAACAAGGCTGATGTAGTAGAATAACGAGAAAGTCAACAAAATTAAGTAGAAGAGTGTCCACAGGTATGTGATAAAATAGCCAAAACAAGGCGGCCCGGCGAGACAACGGCAATCCAGTTTCTTGCGAATTTGGTACAACGGTGAAGCAAATGATAAATACTAAGCATTTACAGATATTTATTAAAAGTGTATTTATTTTAATAATTCGACAATGTATTTGGAAATGAATGTTTTGATTGTTTTCAGTTTGGGTCAGTCAAGCTGAACTAAATATTCAGAAACAATTGAGCCTGGCTAGGCGCGATAAGTGAAGCTTGGGTCCGAGTCAAAAATGCATCAAAATATGGCGCATTTTTGGAAGCCTGTGCCAGGGCCATTTGTTCCCGCCATTTATTTTTTTTTGGCCGCCATCTTGGCCCAGCCCCCACAAATGGCCCTGGGGACGAGGTTGGGGGCACACTTCTTCAGGTAGATTTATACCATTATATAAATACCATATACCATTATATTTATATATCTTATAGAACATACGTGATTGATGGAGTAACCTGCGTTGCTCCGGTGTATCTCAACCCAAACTGCTAATCATAGGGGATACATGACTATGTCTAGAATAGTCATTGTGCACAAATCTAGCAGCACGATGTTGGATCATTTCTATTTTATCAATGTTTCGTTGGATGTGGGGGTTCCGCGCGCTGCTAGCATATTCAAGTTTAGGACGCACTAGGCTAAGATAAGCTAATGATTTAAAGGGGAGCAACATGGTGTTGGCATTTGCTCTGATGAAGGCCTGAGTCAACAAGTCAAAAGCTCAGAGTCAGCAATAAATAAACGGTAGTGTTCCCACAAATTTTCGCTTATTTATTTCAACGTTGTCACCCACTCACCTAGCTATATATAACAAGACTGCGGGCCCCATCCAGAAAATGACCGAACAAAGATGGCGGAAATACGAGTCTTTTTTTCATGGTAGCAGCCGCTGACCGTATTTTGTCCAATATGTTTACTTGACTGTGGGCTCAGCCGCGCCCGCAGGCCAATAAATTCATTTATGAGAAAAAGGTCAGCGGTTACTACCATGAGAGAAAGGATTCATCAACTGCCATCTTGGATTGGTCACGAATTACCCTCTCTCCTCCGCAGAGGTTCTTTCGGAGATCGGCTATGTCGGGGATCGTCGGAGTTGCGTCGAAATCGTCAGCTGGACATAAGGAGTGCGGGCGGAAAGCGAAAGAGAAAGCGAAAAAAGAACCTCTGCCAGATTTCTGTGTCAATATGGCGGCATCAGGGGGGTGTCAATAACTTTTGGAACTGCGGGTTGTAGAAAACATGTCGAATATAGCAGAAGGTTACACGACCACAGTTCATTGAATGTGTGGACAAACTAGGAAAGTTCGTTGTTTCAATGTGAGCTACACGTCGACCGATATAAGTATGTTATCCTCTGGTTCGTCAGTCTTTGTCTGATATATTAAACGGCAAAAAACTGAGTATATTTTGTCTTTTTTACAAGAAAGACATATTATAAACATGTCATAATTACTTACCAATAAATAAGTTACTAGCAAGTCATGCAAAAAACCGACATCTTGTGCAAGCATAGGTGCAAAAAACCGACAGAAATCTGGCAGAGGCTAAATGTAATTTTCCGTTGGACTAGTTTCGCCCGCACTACTTATGTCCAGCTGACGCCTCCGAGCATCTCCGACGACCCCCGAAACCTCCAATCTCCGAAATTTAACCTCTGCGGAGGAGAGAGCCAATTACCAGTCATTGATATAGGACACCCGCAGTCCAGTTATATATAGGTCAGTGGTATCACCATGGATAGTAAAACGAGTGGATTGGAAACTAATAGTCACGTGAGGTGTTTCCAGGGCGCCGATTGGCTGAAAAGCGTTTTTCTTTGCTCGAGAGATGTTGAAACCTAGTTGCAAATTGTGATGTCACGAATGGCGTGAGTACGCTTGTTTTACTGAGCTTTTTAGTGAACTTTTCTTTAAATTCTTCATATCCTCACATTCAGATGACTATGTTGACGTTTCAAATGATTTTATCGCCTTACAAACCTGCCTAAGCCACAATCGAGCGTTCGGGGTAAGCGTTGTTGATCTTTGTTTTGATGATTCCTGTGTTGTTTTGAAGAAACTGGCGTCCCCAAATTGTGCTTTGTTTTGCTCGGAATTTGGGATGCATATTTTAACTAGTAAACCTTGATATCTTCTTTTAAAATGGGTAAGCATAGACGGGCATTTTATCGTATTGTGGCTTTGTCGTATTTACAGACAATTCGATTATCATTTTAGGCTGTATTAATCCCAAACTTTGAATATACTCGAGTTTTTTAAGCTTGTCAATTGCAACCAGGTTGTTATGCTCACGCCATCAAGTTTCCAATCCAGTCTTTTTACTATCCATGGTATCACCATGGAAACATTCCAAAATAGCGAACATGAAAAGACTTACATTCCAAAGGCGGAGCTCATGGAGAGATAACACAACGGAACAACAGCCCCAGTCATCTCACAAACACAGCACAACTCTCCTTGAAAGCCCGGGGGTCTTTTGGCCAGACCAAGTTTAGGTCGCCAAGATCCCGTTACTGCATGAGCTGGAGCTGGAGGGGACTGCTGGGAACCTTTGTCGTCAGGTTCCTTGTTATCCCCAGTATCCTTATTGTTCTCCTGTAACACGCCGTTCCCCTCAGGTTCCGTGGGTTCCTCGTTTAGCTCTGGCATAGTGGGATACTCAGGTTCTGGATTCTTGTCCGTCGTAATATCTACAGGTAACATCTAAAGGGAGAATGGATAACTTTGTTTGTTATATTGAAAAGTGGAAAATGTATCGCAACTTGAGAACCTGGTATACCTGGACATCCCGCCTGACCGGGATCTCGGTTGAAGGTTGAAGCAACCGGAATCCGGGTCAGGCGAGATAAATGTTTGTCCATATAAACGCAATATCCCGGTAGACCGGGATGAAGTTTACTGAACTACAATGCTTGTAACTTTGAATATTACGGTCAGAATTTCGTTCAAACGGTCAGGTCTGGAGACAAAACACTGAATAAAAGTGAAATAACTTCTAACATAGTAGAATTAGGGTGAGTTTTTTTTCTTTTTTGCTCCACTTCCTTAAATTCCCGCGCTTTTTGACCCGGGATGAAATTCATCTCGGTCAACCGGGACGAGCATTTTGTTTACTCCATATAAACCTGGAATGAAATTTATCTATCCCGGTATACCAAGGATCATTTAAACTGGCCTAAATTTCAGCCTGGAGGTCCTTAATCTGTAGTTTTTCATGCGGGTTTTACCTGTACCCACAGGTTTTAACTAAACGCATTAAAAACCTTTTCAGAAACCAAACTATCGTACCACAAGTTCCATTGAGCGTTCACTGTTGCTGTAAGTAAAGAACAAGACGTGATTTGCGGCATTGACCAAGGCCAGTGATCTACTGTGGACGCATAATGAAATCATATGAATGGCCAGAAAGTCGAAATCGTCTTCATTTAAATCATCTGGGACACTGTCTTTACTGCTGCTGCTGTCAGTTCTCGAAGCTTTCCTCTTCTTGTGAAAATATTTGTTGGTGGAGAACTTGGCCACGAGCGCAAACATACCTGAAGAAAAGCGGTATTAAGGTGAAGGATACAAGTAGCTGTGAATACAAACACGAACACCAACACCACTACCACCTCAACCATCAAATCCACAACCACTACCATCACAACCACCACCTTCACCACCACTACCACCACAACCATCACTACCACCACCTTCGCCGCCACAACCATCACTACCACAACCACAACCATCACTACCACTACCACTATCACACAACCACCACCACAACCATCACTACCACCACAACCATCACCACCACTACCACAACCACACAACCATCAAATCCACGACCATCACAACAACCACCTTCACCACTACTACCACCACAACCATCACTACCACCACCACCACCACAACCATCACCACCACACGATCATCAAATCCATAACCACGACCATCACAACCATCACCTTCACCACCACTACCACCACAACCATCACTACCACCACCACTACGACGACCACCACCACAACCATCACTACCACCACCACAACCATCACTACCACCACCACCACAACCATCACTACCACCACAACCATCACTGCCAGCACAACCATCACTACCACCACCACCACCACTACCACCACCACTACCACCACCACCACCATCACTACCACCACCAGCACAACAACCATCATTACCATCACTACCACCACACCAACACGATCATCACGCAACCACGATCACAACCACCACAATACCACAACCATCATCACCACAACAACCAACACAAACACTTAGCAATCAGACAGACATGTTATTTCTGAGTACCTGAAGACCCATCCCAAAATTTGACAGATCCGTCAGCATGTCTGCAAATAAGAAGACAGCCAGATATTATTAACCCATTGCTGCCTAGAATGTCTCAGGGTTCTCTGTTTGACGAGTAAAATAATCTGGCGTTAGACAGAGTAAAACAATAAAGGGGCTCGTCGGACATGAATGCTGACAGTATTGACAATTACTTACCCTGTAATAATTAGATCAACGGAGTTGCTGCTAACGCTGTCTCCTAATGTTCCACCACTTATAGGCCAGTTCTGGATGAAGAAAAACACAAAACGAATGGAGTTGTTAATAGAGTGGAAAAATTAAGGAAGGGAGAGAGAGAAGAAGAAAAGAATGAATGGAAGGAAGAAAAGCAGAAAAAGAGGGAGGAAAGGAGAGAGAAAAAGACGGAGGGGGAAAAGAAGGAAGGAAGGAGGGAAGGAAGGAGGGAAGGAAGGAGGGAAGGAAGGGAGGGAGGAAGTGAAGGAAGGAAGGAGGGAAGGAGGGAAGGAAGGAGGGAAGGAAGGGAGGGAGGAAGTGAAGGAAGTGAAGGAAGTGAAGGAAGGAAGGAAGGAAGGAAGGAAGGAAGGAAGGAAGGAAGGAAGGAAGGAAGGAAGGAAGGAAGGAAGGAAGGAAATGAAGGAAGGAAATGAAGGAAGGAAGGAAATGAATGAAGGAAGGAAATGAATGAAGGAAGGAAATGAATGAATGAAGGAAGCAAGGAAGGAAGCAAGGAAGCAAGGAAGGAAGCAAGGAAGCAAGGAAGGAAGCAAGGAAGCAAGGAAGCAAGGAAGGAAGCAAGGAAGGAAGGAAGGAAGGAAGGAAGGAAGGAAGGAAGGAAGGAAGGAAGGAAGGAAGGAAGGAAGGAAGGAAGGAAGGAAGGAAGGAAGGAAGGAAGGAAGGAAGGAAGGAAGGAAGGGAGGGAGGGAGGGAGGAAGGAAATGAAGGAATGAATGAAGGAAATGAAGGAAGGAAGGAAGGAAATGATGGGGAGGGAAGGAAGGAAGGAAGGAAGGAAGGAAGGAAGGAAGGAAGGAAGGAAGGAAGGAAGGAAGGAAGGAAGGAAGGAAGGAAGGAAGGGAGAGAGGGAAGGAAGGTGGGAAGGAAGGTGGGAAGGAAGGAAAGGAATGGTGGAGAAAGTGATGAAAAGAAGGAAGGAAGGAAGGAGAGAAGAAGAGGGAGAGAAGAAGAGGGAGAGAAGAAGAGGGAAAAACGGAAGGAAGTAAACTAAAGAAAGAAAAGACAGAAAAAGGAAAGGAGGAGGGAAAAGAAAAAGGAATAAAGGGGCAAGCAGAAAGAAAGACAAAGGCGAAAAAGGAAGGAAAGAAAAAGTAAGAAAAGGAACGGGAGGAAAGATATGAAAAAGTAAAAAAAATAGGAAAAAAATAAATCAGTCAAAAAACAAACCTCGGATGTCGTTGTGCGATATTTCGACCCAGTGGCGTAAAGATCTTCCAACAATGAAGCAGGACAATGACCATAGTAGTCTGTGAATGTCACAGGTGATTCATGCAGAGAAAACTCATAAGGAATATCAAACGTAGACATGCTGTGAAAGAATAGTAAGAAAAAGATGAGATGCATGTGGTATAATCATAGTCAATCGGGATATGGTCTGGAAACTCGGCAAACTTCAAAGCGCCTATAATGAGCTGTGATTTTATGTTGGACCGTACCTTACACCGTGCACATCCTTTGTTTTAGGTTTATTAATATTTAAATAGCACGGTTGAGTGATTGAACTGAAACCTTGCTATTGGACAATTCGTTCATTATACTAAATACAATGTGTTCAGTGACCGTGCACCGTGCACAAAAATGCATAAAGGCGAACAAAAAGATAGACCAAAGACTTTAGCTGAGCATAGTTAATAGAAAATATACATGATTTGGAAACCCGGCAAACTTCAAAGCGGTCAACAATCAAACTACCATTCATGTTGAAAGGTACATGAAGGTGCCAAATCCTTTGTTTTAGGTTTATTAATATTTAAACAGTACGGTTGAGTGATTGAACCCAAACGTTGCTATTGGATGATTGCTTCATTATACAGAAAACACAATATGTTCAGTAACCGTGAAAGTGCAAAAATTTCCATAAACCTGAACAAAAACATAAAACAATGACTTTTGTTGAGCTTCCAAACCATGTATATTTTCTATTAACTATGAGCTGAGTTTCCAGACCATATCTCGATTGACTATGGAAAAAGATGAGATGCATGTGGTATAATACAAATAGTCCGAACATTTAAAGTACATATGAAACGAAAATTAAGTTGTCTTATTTGAAAGAACACTTGAAATGACAAAGTAACATATTTTGGAGTTTTTCGTTTCCTTGCTTCGTTGTTGAGATATTTCAGTTTGTTTGATACGCAAATTAAACATTTTGACGTCCTATCAGTCATATCTAAACTGTTCTCCTTAGAGGTCCAGTAAAGACCACCCGTCATTGCTTCAGTGTTAGTACAAAAGGAAACGTTTTCTTATTTGTTTTTAACTCACCGTTCGCGTCTTCAGACGTTGCCGTTTACCTTACTTTTGAGCTTGTTCGTTTCGTTTCATGTTTACACCTATTAAGCATTCATTTTCCGCGCTTTTAAATAAGTAGTTTTTATAAAAAGAAACACTAATGCTCCAGGACGTATTATTGTTCAAAATTTCCTCAACGAAAATGTCGAATTCTCTTTTATTTTCATTCAAATCAACTCAGAAATTTTCGCCAAAACTTGCAGGTCATTAATAAAGGCTTATTAACCTCGTTTTCTCGGTCTGTACGGGAAAGTATTTGCCCGAGACGAAGGAGCGAGGTTTGTGCGAGAGAAACCGAGGGCAAATACTTTCCCGTACAGACCGATAAAACGAGGTTAATAAGCCTTTTTTAATTAAGCCTTTTTTATTATATGGCTTTTGGTTTGTTTTCTTATCTGTTTTTAGTTCTACGTTTGTCTTGATCAGGTGTCGCTGTTCACTTTAGTTCTTACTTTTGAGCTTGTTCGTTTCGCTTCATGTTTACATCTGTTAGGCTTTTATTTTTCGTGCTTTTAAATAAGAAGTTTTTATAAAAAGAAACACTGATGTTTCAGGACGTATTATTGTTCAAAATTTTCCAACGAATATATCTAATTCGCTTTTATTTTCATTCAAATCAACTCAGTAATTTTCCCGCCAAAACTTGCAGGTCATTAAAAAGGACGTAATGCCCTCTCACAGTGCCGAGAGGGCATTACGGCTTTTTCCGGACCTCTCAGCAACCAATCAACGTACGCCATTTGGCGTAAAGAGCTGAAAACATGTTCAGCTATAAAGGAGTTTTGTAGCCATATAGGAGGTATAGTAAAAGAGCTGCTACTTACTGACTTACTGACGAGCTACTTAAATCATAAACTATCAACTCCGTTGGCAAAAGAACAATAATACCAACTGCATCTTCTTGATCTAAAAACGAGAAAGAGAACGAACGCATATTCGATCATTCGACCTTCAGCTCCCAACTTGACCATGTACACGCGTAAAAACGCACAACTTGTTCATGGTTGTCAACAGGCGTGAACAATGATGTGCTGAAGTTGTCAACAAGTTGTTCACTTATGGTTCGAACAACTTGTTCACGGATAAATCAACAGTCATGAACAAGTTGTTCCAACAGAACATTTTTATAACCAACGTTGTTCGCACATGATACAACATGCTGTAACAGCATGACGAAATAGCAACGATGAACAACAATGTTACAACAATGGTGAATATGGTTGATGTATCTTGATGGATCTCAGTTGTATAGAGATCAGTGGTCTGACCACAGGGAGCCCATCTTGGCAGCGCGTGGGCACCAGTGGCGGACTCGAAAGACGCGCGGGGGACTATGGCAGGGGATTTTAAAAAACGAAAAACGGTTACCGGAAGCGGGAAAAAAGGCGGAAAATAGGGGAAAACGGGGGGGAGGGAGAGGAAAAAATATAAGGGATGAAACAGCAAACGTTCAACGTGGAATGTGTTCCGCAAGTAGCCAGGACATCTCGTATCGTCGGGAGCCACCGTTAGAATACTGAAACCGACTGAAACTCAGAGTCAGATGAATGTGCAATAAATCAATAATCCTGAGACTTCCCACTTTATCCGAAAAGCTTATCGTAGGATTTCGTAGCTATCCGAAGTGTCAACGATGATGTAGTGTCCTAGCTACTTGCGGAACACATCTCCCGAAAATACGATATGTAATTTAGCTGCAAAATCACGGCTAAATGTTGAGATTTTGCATCATTTTGATTTATATTTTGATAAATGAATCATTACCACAACTACTTCGCTCAATTGTCTTACAATTTGAATACCTATAGGCGCTTAAACCGATGTTCAAAACAAGGAAGAATTCGTGTTTCATCCCTTTATTGTTTTCCTAAACACACCACGATCGAGTGTGCCACAGTCCCCCGCGCGTCTTTCGAGTCCGCCACAGGGTGCCCACGCGCTGAAGATGGGCTCCCTGTGGTCTGACTACAGTAATGAAAGCATTAGTGAAGCATTACCACATGGCCAAGGAGTGGAGTGAATGCATACAAAATCCACAACTAGTTTAGTAAGAAGAAGTTTTTTCGTTTTCCCTTCCATTATCGTCAATCCTTTGCAACTGTTCCCATAATGTAGACCACCAGAAAATAAGAAGCATGATTCCCTGGAACAGGAAAATAGAATTAGGTTTATGATGTGAATCACCATTATCGACAGACAGACAGACAGACAGACAGACAGACAGACAGACAGACAGACAGACAGACAGACAGACAGACAGACAGACAGACAGACAGACAGACAGACATTTTTATTTAAAGTCGGAATTTCTTCAGTTGATAAACTGCTTTAAAAGAAAGCCGAACTAAACTTACAAAAGTTAAGTAAAGTTTTTCGACCGGGGACGTAATTTGGGAAGTAATTATATCCAGGCTAAATTACTATGCAAGTGCTATCTTTGGAAGTTGGAGTTAAACAGACTCTTGAAAACGTTTTAGTAGGGGTAGAACCACTTTCCATTGCATGTACGACAACCCGAAACACGTCAAAACAGCCAAACAGGGCGATGTACATTTCAACGATTTCCCGCCAGAATATTTAATTAGATTCAAAAACCTGCAAGCGAAACAAGTCCGCCTCTTTCCTCCCGCTTTTCCGCTCTCCCGCCTTTCCGCCCGCCCGCAAAAACTAGCGCTAAGAGGCGGACTTGGAGTAAGTCTAATGTTTTCACTGCATTTTCCATTTTCCTGCAAGTTGTTCCAAATTTTACATCCAGCATATGCAAAACTTTTTTTAGGAATTCAGTACGTGCTTGAGGTAAAACAAGACACAACTTTCTATTTCGCAGGGAATATGTATCATTAATGGTAGACATTTTAAAATGGTCTCGTAGATAGGGAGGGGCCATGTTGTTTAACACTTTATACATCATTATTAACTTGTGCATATCTCGTGTTTCCGTAAGATTTTTCCATTTTAATTGTTGTCTTATTTCATTAGATCTGACTTCATAACCTTGACAAGTAATCACTCTTGCCGCACGGTTTTGCAGCTTTATCAGCTGCACAGACAGACAGACAGACAGACAGACAGACAGACAGACAGACAGACAGACAGACAGTCAGACAGACAGACAGTCAGACAGACAGACAGACAGACAGACAGACAGACAGACAGACAGACAGTCAGACAGACAGTCAGACAGACAGTCAGACAGACAGACAGTCAGTCAGTCAGACAGTCAGACAGACAGTCAGTCAGTCAGACAGTCAGTCAGACAGACAGACAGTCAGTCAGTCAGTCAGACAGACAGACAGACAGTCAGTCAGTCAGACAGACAGACAGACAGACAGACAGACAGACAGACAGACAGACACAACATACGAAGAAACAAACAATTTTCAATGTCTCACCTGACAAGACTGACGTGCTTTATTGGTGAACAAACCACTGATTGAGAACCATTTCCCTTCGATTTTCCTGTAAGGCAAACATTTCAAAAACCAAGTTGACACACACAGTTGCTGAATCTAAATGAGCAGCCAGTGAGAATGCTTTAGGATGCTCACCCTAAGTAAAATCACATAAGTGCCAAACTTTTATCAGAAAACAATACGACATGTACCTTGACCATGTGGAGTGAACTGCTCCAATGGTTTCCCTGGCGATTTTATATTCCACAATGACAAACTCCCATCTTGATGGCTGGAAACAAATTGCTTTCCATCACTGTACCACGCTACTGACAAGAGTGATCGCTGTAGCAGAAAAATACAAGACGACAACCCTATCAGTCGTATCTAAACTGTTCTTCTTAGAGGTCCAGTAAGGACCATCCCTCATTGGTCCAGTGTTACTACAGGAGGAAACCAGGGTAAACTAAACTAACTTTATTTATACTGGATAACTCTATCAGTCATATCTAAACTGTTCTCTCTAGAGGTCCAGTAAGAACCATCCCTCATTGATCCAGTGTTACTACAGGAGGAAACCAGAGTAAACTAAACTAACTTTATTTATACTGGATAACCCTATCAGTCATATCTAAACTGTTCCCCCTAGAGGTCCAGTAAGGACCATCCTTCATTGGTCTAGTGTTACTACAAGAGGAAACCAGAATAAACTAAACTAACTTTATTTATACTGGATAACTCTATCAGTCATATCTAAACTGTTCGCTCTAGATGTCCAGTCCAGTGTTACTACAGGAGGAAACCAGAGTAAACTAAACTAACTTTATTTAAACTGGATAACCCATCAGTCATATCTAAACTGTTCTTCCTAGAGGTCCAGTAAGAACCATCCCTCATTGGTCCAGTGTTACTACAGGAGGAAACCAGAGTAAACTAAACTAACTTTATTTATAATGGATAATCCTATCAGTCGTATCTAAACTGTTCTCCCTAGATGTCCAGTAAGGGCCATATCCCTCACTAGTTCAGTTACTACAGGAAGAAACTAAACTATCTTTATCTAAACAGTGAAATTAAAGTATTGTGCTGCGTAGGCCGTGTTGAAACGCAAATCGAAATATAGTTGGATATACTGCCGAAACAGAGAACGTAGTAATCTAACGTTTCGAGCGAAGGCCCTTCATCAGAGAGAAACATGCATAGACGTCTAACCTGAGAACATTGATATCTTTGGTCGACTACTTTATTCTTTAAGTCCCACAAAACAATCAATCCACTCTCGTAGCCAAGAAGTAACTACACAGGAAAGAAGAAGAATTTAATATCATATTCCACTCGAGCAACTTCTCATAGGCAACTGAAAACAATAATTCGAACTACGTGTCACGATTAACTACTCAATAACCTAGTACGTTTGCGAGCTTCGTGTAAAGTTTCGTCAAGCTCAATTACTCAGAAAAGATTTCTGAGCCCCAGACAGGGTTCGAACCTGCAACCTTCTAATGACCAGTTAGACGCTCTAACCATTTAGACGCTCTAACCATTGAGCCACTGAGGCTCAGATGGAGAGCTAAGGTTGTAAATTCATAGTCATATGCGCTCCTAAGTGGTAGCGTTTGCATATGAAACGTAGTTAAATGTGGCTAAATGTGATTTAGGCAAGGTAAAAAAGGAGATAATGCTAGTCAGCGGTCACTCATGATAATATGTGGGGATTATCTCAGCGCTCATCAAAGTCTTGTCAGCATGGTCTGAGCTTGACTTGCGCTCATCAAAGTCTTGTTAGCGTGGTCTGAGCTTGACTTGCGCGCGCCAATGTCTTGTCAGCGTGGTCTGAGCTTGACTGGTTTTGCGCGCGTTACCTATTATTAGATATTTGGTCAGTGGTCACTCATTATAATATGTGGGGATTATCTCAGCGCTCATCAAAGTCTTGTCAGCGTGGTCTGAGCTTGACTGGTTTTGCGCGCGCTGTTTAGTGACACACCCACCCACTCCTGATAGAATGCAAGGGTAAGTATATATATATTTCCACTGCTTTGACAGTGTGACTGGTGTCTGGAGGTGGGCTGTGGCGGGGTTGCCATGGTTACCTCTGATCAGGGGGTGGCATCCCCCTGTGGCTTGACACCAATCCTCCAATAACGTCAATTGGCGATCTATTTTTAAGTGATATGATAAGTTGTACGTATACATGTAGTGCATGTGGTACGTTTGCGAGCTTGGTGTAATGGAACAGACGTTTGGTGGACGTTCACCAAGCTCACTACTCAGAAAATGTTTCTGAGTCCCAAGCAGTAGGTTCGAACCTGTAATCATCCAAGCCTCAGTAGCTCAATGGTTAGAGCGTCTTAGGGGCCGGTTACATGGAGATTTTCAGCCCGGGCTGAAATTTCAGCCTGGTTAACCGAGCTGAAATTTCAACCCGGTCTTATTAAATCTTTGTATGAGTCAACGCGTCAACTTGCATAGTTAAGACATAGAAAATGGCCGCCCGTGTTTATATAGCCTGATGCAAACACGAGAGAGAGTTGGGGGAATTCGTTTTTATTCCCTCAAACTCACTCGAGTGTTTGCATCAGGTTATATAAACACAGGGCATGCATTTTCTATTTTTTTTATGAAATAAGGCTAAGAAATGTGCCGTGACATCACAACCGTGTTTGCATAGCCTGAGATGCGTAAAGGCCTGGCCAAACGCTTTCAACATCGCATTCAACATCATTCAACATTGTTGAACGATGTTGAATAATGTTGAAAGCACGAGTGGCCAAATGAATTCAACATCGTTCAACATTCATGAATGACAATTAATTGAACGCGGGCTACCACAAAAGCTGGAATCGACAATATCCCGCATGGCGCATGTCTCTGTTCAACAAAGTTGAATGAAATGTGGCCAAATGCGTTCAACACCTTTCAACATTTTGAGAACAATAGAAATGTTGAACGCGTGTTGAACGAAAATTTGAACATGTTCAAATTTCGTTCAACATCATTCAACAACGTTCAACATCATTCAACAGCGGTGGCCAAACGCTTTCAACATGTAGAATTCAACAATGTTGAACGATGTTGAATGAAATGTTGAAAGCGTTTGGCCAGGTCTTAAGACGCAACCTATTTTATAATATTGTATAGTACAGTTAATAAAAGCTTGTTATAGACCTTGTTGGCATCGCGAGGGTTTTCACTGATATGATAAACTGGACCAGGATGCTCTTTTTGAGATCTATGATAAAAATATTTAGTGAATATTATGCAAACTGTACATAGACTGTGAAATATAATTGTACTGTGTGTATTATACTGTGATAGCTCTGTATCGAAACAAATTATTATAGCATAAGTAATATTGGGCATTTCACTCGATTACATAGCATGTTCTAAGGATTTTGGGTGAAGGAAAATTCGAGTGTAGAATATATACATTTTAAGACCAAACCGGGACCAGTTGCGAAAAATGCAACTACACAGGCCTTCCGGCAGGAATTGAACCCACGATGTAATCGGGTGAAATGCTCAATATTACTTATAATATACCCAATTCTCTCCTGGCATTACCACCTTATTATATATACAGAACTCTCGATCAAGCTCTCGGCAACGCCTCCGTGGCTCAGTGGTCAGAGCATTGCACTAGAATCGCAAGGTCGTGGGTTCAATTCCTACCGGAAGGCCTGTGTAGTTGCATTTTTCACAACTGGTCCCGGTTTGGTCTTAAAATATATATATTAACGAGTTATTCATTACTTTTCAATGGCTTTATTCCAGTGAACAATGTAGCCAGAAAGCTGAAATGATTCGATGTTTACAACATGTATATTGCCAGCTTTTGTTCCCAAATAAATCCATTTACTTTGAAATGACATTTGTACACAGGAAATACTGAAAAACAAACAAAAAAAAATACAGATTAGGTATAGCCAAAATTTTCAGATTTTTGTTCAGATGGCACCACTGTCAAGCGTACAAAATTTTCAGAATTTTGGTATATGCTCAGGACCACTGCCAACTGTACAAAATTCATTTTTTTGTACAGTTGGCAGTCTAGGTGTGCGAATCCGATCCGAATCCGATCAGATCGGATTCGGACTAAACTTTTATCGTTCGGATCGGATTGGATTTTGTTCTTTTTTTGTCGGATCGGATCGGATTTTGTTCTTCTTTTCCCAGATCGGATCGAATCGGATTTTGCACTTTTTACCCGCATCAGATTCACTTTTGTCATTGTTTTTGTCACAAAATTAACAAATTCACTAGTTGTATGCACATTGCACAATATATGAACGTTACTTTGCATAAGATTATTATTGTATAGTAGTTTTCTTAAATTTATTTGTTCATTGGTTTTCTTTTCGGAAAATTTGCGCAATTATTGCAACATATATCCGGTGTTTTAATTTTTTCGGATCGGATCGGTTTTGAGCAGCTGTTTTCGGATCGGATCGGACTAAGATTTTTCTGCTTCGGATCGGATCGGATTCGGATTGACAGTTTTGGCAAACCCTCGGATTATAAGGTGTCAATCCGATCCGACGCACACCACTAGTTGGCACCACTGCAGAGCGTACAGAACTTTCAGAATTTTTGTGCATTCGGGATCAACTGCCAAGCGTACAAAATTTTCAGATTTTTTGTATGCTCAGGGCCACTGGCAAGGGTACAGAACTTTTGTACACTCAGGGCCACTGCCAAGTGTACAAAATTTTCAGATTTTTGTACAGTTGACGTCACTACTGAGCGTACAAAATTTTCAGAATTTTTGTACGGTCATCACCACTGCCAAGTGTACAAAATTTTCAGATTTTTGCACAGTTGGCATGCTGAGCGTACAAAATGTTCAGAATTTTTGTACGGTCATCACCACTGCCACAAGTGTACAAAATTTTCAGATTTTTGTACAGTTGGCATGCTGAGCGTACAAAATGTTCAGAATTTTTGTATGGTCATCACCATTGCCAAGTGTACAAAATTTTCAGAATTTTTGTATGGTCATCACCACTGCCAAGTGTACAAAATTTTCAGATTTTTGTACAGTTGGCACGCTGAGTGTACAAAATATTCAGAATTTTTGTACGCTCAGCAGCACCACACGAGTGTACAAAATATTTTTTTTCAATTTTTTTCCCATCAACATCATAAAATTGTTACCTGTCTCTCTTGTAGTTAAAATGCAACGAATGAACAATGGCTGGTTTTCTATGTCGTAGATTCCATAAATGAATTGAGTTATCAGAACAAATACTTACTAATGCACCCTGAAAAGATTAAATTGTCTAGCGTTAGCTCAATGTACACTGTATGCAACAAGCAAAACTTAAAGTGTACCCTGCTAGCAGAGCCTTCTTTTCCTTATTTCTTCGCTGAGAGAGAGGAAGAAAAGTAGGCTCTTCTGTATTCGTGTTTGGCTTCGTCCAAGATTTAGGACGAAGTAACCCGTTTAAGACCCCTTTAACTGGTTCTCGTTCTGTTTTCTGCTCTGATTGGGACTGGGTTCGAGATTGTAACCAAGCAACTGACATACATGCGCAATGGAAACCAGTCACAAATACAGCAGAGCCTACTTTTCTTCCTCTCTCTCAGCGAAGAAATAAGGAAAAGACGGCTCTGCTCACAGGGTACTTAAACTGGTTCTCTTATGAAAATATTGTTGGCAATGTTTTTGCATAATCCTATTAAAGATGTTATGGTTACGTAGTTAGTAATCGTGCAAAGTTTCATTTCAAAATTTGTTGAAGAAAAGGTGCCAGTATTTTATGTGTAAAGTTTGTATTTTGGAGCAGCGCCATTAACCCTTTCACTCCCACATATGGAATTTGCAATACTTTATTATTTTACTCTGTCGAATGCCAGCAGACCTGCCAACTTTACCAAACACTAAATCTGGAGATTTTGAAATATAATGATAAAAAAACCTGGAGATCGACAGCCAAACCTGGAGATTGCTGCATGTGATCTGCATCACCACTTAATTGCACCATTTTGATTTTGACAACTCAGAACTTTTTTAATTTTATCACCCTCTGACCAAACAGTGTCAAGCATTGCAGGCATTACTGATAATGATTAAGACTGTATTCAGGTGCTCTGTGCCTCGGCCGAAGTGCCATTGATCCTTTTCTTTAGTTTAGTCGAGGAAGCAGTACTGCTTATGTCATAGACTCAATAACAACAACGTCCCTTTTGTTGACAACAACAATGTTGATCTTTTGTTTAATGTCGAGTCTATGATGGCATAAGTTCTCCTCAACTCATTCTTCTCAAACACAGCCAATTTAATGGTGGTGCTCCAAAATACAAACTTCGCACATAAAATACAACATTCTTTTTGGGAATTTTGAAATGAAACTTTGCACAATTATCAAGTACCATAATATCTTTAAGATTATGCAGAAACATTACCGACAATATTTTCATCAGAGAACTACTTTAAAACACCTAGAGTTTGCATAAAGATTTGAAATAAATGCATTTGGTAACTTTTTACAGCATCCACATTGGTCCCTACCTCATTTATCAAAAACAGCAATTTCGTCACCGATACTCGGCCTTCATGACATACATTGCACTGTACTCCTGGCTGTCCATAGCTTAGATCAATGTCAAGATAATACTGGTGGTATATATGTATATAATAGTATTAACTACTGTATTATATTAAGACAAATATCACCCAAATTGAGGATTACTCCTAATGTGTTAATTTTGTATTAACCATTCTTGCCTGAGCTAGGCAAAATCACCCTCTTTATTGTTTTACTCTGTCTAATGCCAGACAATTTTACTTATCAAGGGGAGAACCTCAGACATGCTAGGCAGCAATGAATTCACAAGTGATTAACAGGGCTGCAAATAAATATTTTTTCTTGACAGGACATATGTGTCTGATCAATTTCCAATTTTGGTCAGACATTACTAAAATTTGTTCGGACATAAAACCATTATCACTACATTTTATCGGACATATAATTCTTCAGAATACAGTTCTGAGTTCATGTGAGGCTAAGGAATGCAGATGGGATTCGTTAAAGTGTTTGTGAAACGAAAATTAAGTTTGTCTTATTTGAAAGTACTTTTGAAATGACAAATTAACATCTTTTGCAGTTTTTTGTTTCCTTGCTTCGTTGTCGAGATATTTCAGTTTGTTTGATATGTGAAACTAACCAGTGACATCACAACGTGCATAATGACTAACTGGGAAAGGTTATATATCTTTGCTATTATTAAAAGGAATCAGTTGAAAATGTATGTTTTTGTTGTTGCAAGGCAATCTCGATCCCAGAGCCCACGTTCCCCTTACCCAGCGGGCTGGAAACGAGAGGCTCTGGGATAATCCGTTCACGCCACAGCAGGATTTGTGTTATCCGGAAGAAGAGTTATATAGAGTTCACTGTGTTCATCAGCCAATGAAATGTCGATGTGAAACGGATTATCCCAGAGTCTCTCGTTTCCCGGGTGGGGAACGTGGGCTCTGGGAACGAGATTGGTTGCAAGGGAAAAACACACACATAATTGCTTCGTAGTGATTCTGTCTGATAATAGAAAAGATATATAACCTTTCCCAGTAAGTCATTATGCACGTTGTGATGTGTTAGTTTCGCTTATAAAACAAACTGTGATATCTTAAAAACAAAGCAAGGAAACAAAAAATTGCAAAAGATGTTACTTCATCATTTTAAAAGTACTTTCAGATAAGACAAACTTAATTTTCGTTTCATAAGCACTTTAACATGACATGTGTATTTTGCATGCATCATTGGTTATGTGATTAATGCACACATGTTTATTTTGCACGCATCATCGGTTATGTGATTAAGTAAGATTTAACGAAACAGATCTGCATTGTACAATATAAAATTAAATCAAGTGTCTGTATTCGGAATGAAAATGGCTCTCATCCAATCAGAGCATGCATAGGACACCTGTTATTTTATAAATAATTATATATATAACAAAGAATTTTGTTTGCATGTATTGAAAATATTCCTATATAGTATTATGTACATAATATATATTCAATCATGAATGTGATTTTCTTATATTCTTAACAAAAGTAATGCAAAGACAAAACAGTCTATCAGATTTAAAATCAGTTTAACATTCAAATATAATTTATTATGCCATACAGCATGGGTCCTCCCCTATATAATTAAACTACACTATATTAAACTGTATATTATTAAAGCTATATACAGGTGGGTGATATAGGCCAATATTAACTGGTTTCCCATTACTTCCCCAAATAAACACATCACAATATTAATACCCCAACAAACAACTTAAACGACATTTAACGCATCAGAAATGACAACCCAACACATCTAAAAGGTTTAGGAAGAACCAAAAATGCATTTAATGGACAAAAAAGCTCCGTGAAGGCCATCTAAAGCAATTTCATGAATGTAGCTAATAACATTTGGTGGTCATTTAATAGGGGCCAAATTTAATAATTCTTGTAATTAAATACTTCCAACTGACACCCAGTTGAGAAGTTTCTATATCAATGCGAGCGATTATGAAACGGGAGTGTTTTAATAAAGAGTTTTAATAGAGACTTCAGGTACAAAGGCGTCAGGTTGTACTTGGAAGCAACGACATGCGAACGCAAGACAGCTGTTTAATTTTTGGTCGAAGGATTAACGAGTTTTTGAAACGAAATCTTGGAATTCCTAAATTAATACAGTACCTAAAATATCTGATCAACTAATGAAGGGGGATTACCGAAGATTTGTCGGTAGCTGAGGGAAATTAAATTGAAGCGGACCCAACGAAGCACAGAGAAGGAAAGTCGCCACCAATGCCAGGTCGCCATCATTGAAAGATCACGGCTGAAAAAGGATACAAATTTATACAACCTTTGGCAGTTCCAATGGCTAAAAGTTTTTGTAAAGGATCGTAGGCTACACAGGTTGGTTTATAAGGAAAGCCATGGCGAACAGTCTAAAAGAAATGATCAATATCGAAGACGATGTTGACACTGTTTAGTGTACTTAAATAGGGAAACATTGGATATTTTACCTTCATAAGTGAAAACTGCTCGGCCTTAAGGCGTTCGTCTATCGGTTCTTCATTCTTGCTACTGTTACCTGTATTAAATAAAGTTAGGGCAGGTATACGGCTGGTTAGACCTCGAAATTTGCTCATAAATACATTGAACGAAGACAATTTCCAAAACACTTCTTCATTTTGATCATTTGTTTGCAAGAGTACGGAGATATTTTGATCCATCAACGTCCCCTTTGATCCCTTCATTACCCCGGAACAGTTTGTATGAAAACGTCATGTAATCACATTACAGTGTCTTTGCATATGCAGCACCATATAGCACTGTATAGCTGTATCATGTACGCAGCACTATACTACAATACTGTATGCAGCACTATACTACAATACTGTATGCAGCACTATACTACACTATGTAGCACTATACAGCACTGTATAGCTGTATCATGTATGTAGCACTAACAGCTGTATGCAGTAATGCAGCACTATGCAGTTGTATGTAGCACTATACAGCACTGTATAGCTGTATCATGTATGTAGCACTATACAGCACTGTATAGCTGTATGTAGCACTATGCTATATGCAGCACTATACAGCTGTATACAGCACTATACTACACTATGTAGCACTATACAGCACTGTATAGCTGTATGTAGCACTGTGCTATATGCAGCACTATACAGCTGTATGCAGCACTATACTACACTATGTAGCACTATACAGCACTGTATAGCTGTATCATGTATGTAGAACTATACAGCTGTATGCAGTAATGCAGCACTATGCAGTTGTATGTAGCACTATACAGCACTGTACAGCTGTATGCAGCACTATACAGCTGTATGCAGTTGTAGGCAGCACTATACTGCACTATACAGTTGTATGCAGCACTATACTGCACTGTACAGCTGTATGCAGCACTATACAGCTGTACACTACACTATACAGCTGTATGCAGCACTATACAGCTGTATGCAGCACTATATACTGCACTATATAGCTGTACATAGCACTATACAGCTGTATGCAGCACTATACAGCTGTATGCAGCACTATATACTGCACTATATAGCTGTACATAGCACTATACAGCTGTATGCAGCACTATACTGCACTATACAGCTGTATGTAGCACTATACAGCTGTACACTACACTATACAGCTGTATGCAGCACTATACAGCTGTATGCAGCACTATACTGCACTATACAGCTGCATGCAGCACTATACTACACTATACAGCTGTATGCAGCACTATACAGCTGTATGCAGCACTATACTGCACTATACAGCTGCATGCAGCACTATACTACACTATACAACTGTATGCAGCACTATACAGCTGTATGCAGCACTATACTACACTATACAGCTGTATGTAGTTGTAGGCAGCACTATACAGCACTGTATAGCTGTATCATGTATGTAGCACTATACAGCTGTATGCAACACTATACAGTAGTAAATTTAATGTATGTTGTATATCGTTATATATTTTTAAAGTAACAGTTAAATCGTACTTGTTTTGGGGCCACAGTAATTGGCACTAGCTGTTGCAGTTACCCAGCCTATTGTCTTAATATCTGTATTTATGTTTGTAATATGTATGGCAAAGTTATTAAAATAAAATAAAATAAAACAGCTGTATCCAGCACTATACAGCACTATACAGCTGTAGGCAGCACTATACAGCTGTAGGCAGCACTATACAGCTGTATCCAGCACTATACAGCTGTAGGCAGCACTATACAGCTGTATCCAGCACTATACAGCTGTAGGCAGCACTATACAGCTGTATGCAGCACTATACTACACTATACAATTGTATGCAGCACTATACTACACTATACAACTGTATGCAGCACTATACACTATACAGCTGTATGCAGCACTATACTACACTATACAGTATGAGTATGAAGCACTATTACTATACCGAACTATGCAGCTGTATGTAGCACTATACAGTACCTACATTATTGCATGAGCTCTTGCATGTATTCTCAAGCTGGATGGCAAATCCATATAAACAGAAGGATTACCATTTATTATTTGGCCCACTAAACATTGCTACTGTGAAGTACCACATTGCAACTTTGACGTCATCTGCAATAGCCTACTAGGACTCCTCATCATGTACAATATACTACTTCAGAGGCAATTTAATTCATGCAATATGTAATGTTCATTCAATGCACTTTAGCATTCTACAGTAGATTGTGTTATTTCATAGTATCCAGTTTACTGTCATAATTTGTAAAACATAGAAATTCGTTCATTAAGTTATTTTTGTGCTTTGGAATGAACTGACATAGTTTGGCTCCATTCAATGATTTCAAGACAAATTCCTGCATACGAAGGCCTAAAAACAAGTAAAAAATAAAATAAAAGTTGCACTCTACAAGTCAAGTTTATTTGGCATTAAATATTAACCCTTTAACTCCCACCATATCAGGTCTTCCCTTGATGAGTAAAATCATCTGACGTTAGACAGAGTAAAAAATAAAAAGTGCCAAATGGCACCAATGGGAATAAAAGAGTAATAAGATCCTAAGATACAGAGTTCTAAGTTCTCAAAGTCATCTAGTTTTGCAGTTTTGCAAAAAGATTGAGCCAGCTGCACTGAGGAGATTGGAGGAGTGGCATTCTGTCATCTTCTCTCTTTTCCTCCTCCAAACATATACCACCCAGTGCCGGATTTAGGACAAGGTGGACTGGGCAGTCACCCAGGGGCCCCCACAAAATAATGTTTAAGGGGGGGCCTCCACAAAAATGTCTTGAAAGATGAAAAAAATAGGTGTTGAAATGAAAAAAATCTTGAGAGCCCAAAATATGAGTCAAAAACAAGACAAAAGATATATGGATGATATATAGATGATATACATGATATATAGAGGGTTGTGTCCCATGTACTATATATACTGAATATTGCTTAGGTATCTTTAATCCTTTCTTATAATAGTTTAACTTACTCCCATATCAATTTACACTGACCTAGAGTCATGTAATTTTCGATGGGGGGTAATGCCAACTGTCACAGATTGTCACAGGGGGGTAGGGGGGAGTCAAAAATCAGCAAAAAAAGCATCACATATTTTGTGTATGGCCCCATATGTTCTATTATGGTGGCATGTAGGAAATCATAAATAGTAAATAATGTTCAGTCTCTTACCAGTACAAAATATAACCTTTTCTTGCATCAAATATTTCACTGTCTTACAAACTTTTACAAAACATTCTTCTGACAGAAAAGGTGGGTCAGCAAATACAATATCAAATGAGTTTGGTGCTTGACTTTCTGGGATGTTGAGTGGATTGTTGTAATCATAAAATACAAAGTCATTTCCAAATACAGAAAAACGTTGATCGTATTCAAAAAGGATAACTTCACAGCCTTCTGGTTTGATTTCCTGAAGCTTTTTATAAAGCGTGGGTGCACATAGACAGCAAATTCTGAGAAAAAAGAATTTCAGAGTTAAATCATGTTGAATTATGTTATTATTATCAATTGATAAATTACATATCAAGAGTTACAATTTCTTATAAAGATTTTCAACGTGGCCATGTCAAAGCATATCAGAGGTGCTCCAAGCAGCCGCCATACAACACAGTTCAGACCACAGCTAAGATGTTAGGTGCTGATTTTACGGAGGGAAGATAACCGGAGACATCTGGGGTTGGACAGAGTAAAAAAGGAAGGGTCCTTTTTGGCCTAGTATGTTTAATGGTTGTCCCTTTCACAAGTGAAAGCCCTGCACAGGCTATTACATGTAAACAGGAACATGTCTATTCAGTGTTATTGTTGGAGGATACAGAACTTATAATTAAATACCCAAACTACCTTCCATTATTGCTCTCCTCCAAAACCTCGTTTGCCAGCGTCATTGCAGTGTGATCATCATACCAGAACTGACTAAGTTGCTGGAAAAAGATGGGAAAGTTAAATGGTTATAAATTTATGTCCATGCATATATGTTAAGTTGTAAACGTTTAAATTGTATGTGCATGCATATTGTTTGCACACTGTAGATGATTTTCAAAACAAAGTATAGTAGAAAATGTGAAATATTATATATTAAGCATACAAAATATAATAACAAAATATAAGAATACAAAATACATATAATAAATTATAAAAGTACAATTTTTATTGTTATATATATATACTGGGACAAAAGTTCGTGTCCTAAAAGGAGGTGTCCTAAAGTGGAAGTTCAACTATATATATTATATATATATATATATAGAAAGAGAGAGAGAATACAATACATATATATATATATATAATACAATATATATATAATACAATATATATATATAATACAATATATATAATACAATATATATATATATATATATATATATATATATATATATAAGTGAGTTATGGTTCACGAAATGTCAGAGAGTGCTCAATACCATATATAGATAGAGCAAAATACAAAGTATAAAGTATAGTTTTACCTTAAAGTCTTCGCTACCTGGGACAAAAGTTTGTGTCCCCTTAAATGAGGTGTCCCAAAGTAGAGGTTCAACTATATATATATAGAGTACAATATATAAATATATATATATATATACAGTATTTTTAAATATATATATTGTATTCTATATATTGTATTCTATATATTGTATTCTATATATAATATTAAAAATACTGTGTATATATATATTTACATAGAATACAATATATAGAATACAATACAATATATATATTTAAAAATACTGTATGTATATATATATATATATTTAAGAAATAGAAAATGGCCGCCCGTGTTTATATAGCCTGATGCAAACACGAGAGTGAGTTGGGAGAATTCGAAAGTTTATGTGAACCTGAGCCGTAGGTGAGGGTTTACATAAGTACTTTCAAATTCTCCCAACTCACTCGAGTGTTTGCATCAGGTTATATAAACACAGGGCATCCATTTTCTATTTCTTTTATGAAATAAACACGGTAATTGACCAATCACAGCGTGCGTAAGACGCAACCTATTTTATAAATATATATATAGATATATATATATATATATATATATATATATATATATTTATTTATATATAATACAAAATATAACAATACAAAATCAACATTCTCACCCAGTCCTCACTTATTTCGCCTTTTTTGTCCTTCTCAATCTTTTTATTTTGTTCGCGGTAAAACTCTTGAAGAACAGCTAATGTGTCCGAAGACAACCTGGGTAGATCGTCATCCTCTTCTTCAAAACAATCAACATCAGACATAACTGTACTTTAGGTTCAATAAAAACAGATATTTTAATCACTCACACGAGATCAGTAAGGTAGTAAGAGCCTGCGCGCCATCATAAGTGTGCAGCAGTTATACCATTAAATGTAGTTTCCTATGACGTAAGTCAAAGTGTGACGTAACAATTTTGAAAAAATTCTGAAGTCTGACACTCTGACTTTCGGTAAATAAAATGCAGTCGTCTGCGAAGTGCAAACTTCTGTAGTAACACTGGACCAATGAGGAACGATCTAGAGAGAACAGTTTAGATAGGACTGATTAGTTTACTTTGGTTTCCTCCTGTAGTAACACTGGACCAATGAGGGATGGTTCTTACTGGACCTCTAGAGAGAACAGTTTAGATATGACTGATAGGGTTATCCAGTATAAATAAAGTTAGTTTAGTTTACTCTGGTTTCCTCCTGTAGTAACACTGGACCAATGAGGGATGGTTCTTACTGGACTTCTAGGGATAACAGTTTAGATATGACTGATAGGGTCATCCAGTATAAATAAAGTTAATTCAGTTTACTTTTGTTTCCGCCTGTAGTTGAGTGGAGTGGAGTGGAGTGGAGTGGAGTGGAGTGGAGTGGAGTTGAGTGGAGTGGAGAAGGAGTGGAGTAGAGTGAAGTGGAGTGGAGCAGAAGTGAACCTTCAACGTCTGAAATAGCAGTTGAATCTTGTTTGTGACGTCATCTCTTTAGTATCCAATCAAAGTGCGTCACCAATAGGCTGCCGCCAAACACCAGTCAACGATGGCAGCATGAGACTATCCCTGGCCAATACTACGCCAACAGTTATCAAAGTAATCAGCGATGTAGCCCCAGGACAACAAAACCCAGAAACAACACCAAAATTCGAGGCGGAAAAAGGGCAATTCCTAAAACACGGAAAACTACCAAAATACCGTTTTAAAACATCTTCAAAGGAAGGGACTAAGGCTCGAAAACGAAAACATGTCGGAGTATCTTTGGAATTTTTGCCTGAAGCTAAACGCATTTTAGGTAAGCACTTCGTGTTAGGTCAATTAAACGAATTTTGGGTAGTAAAAGTTGCGCAAAAAACATTTTAAAAGTTGGGTCATATTTTTGCAAAACCTAAGGATCGTAATGCGAAAGAAGAGAGGAAAGATGCTACTAACAAAATCAGTAGCGTGCTCGTCGGGCCCAAAATAACGGCGCGTCAATGGAATGTGATCACGTGAATGAAAGAAAGCAGTCTTTAAAGTGGATTGGCATTAAAAATTAAGTTTGTCTGATTTGAAAGAACTCCTAAAATTGCTATAGAAGATCCTTTACAACTTTTTCGTATCTTTCTGCGTTTTCAAGATATTTCAATTTGTTTGATATGTAAATGAGATGGTCTCTGACGTCAGGAGTGGGGTAAAATATTTTCATACAGAGCAAAATCACTTACATATCTAACATGAAATGTTCAGCGTCGCAAGGAGTTTTTATGTGCACAGTTTCAAATGATTTCGCTGAACAAACTTAGAGATATAACTGGTTTTGCTACATGTGAAAATATTTTACCCCACACCTGACGTCAGGGAAACAAATTGAAATATCTTGAAAACGAAGAAAGATACGAAAAAGTTGTAAGGATTTTCTAAAATTCATTAATAATTCATGAGGAAAACACAAAGAAAAATCATGAGCGTATCGGATCTATATATGTGATATAGACTCGCTCTAAGTTTCTCGCTGGTTTTTAACGGCTGAGATAAGCTTAATTTTCAAAATTACTACGCCAATGAACGTATGAAGTGATTCTTTTTAGAAGCCATTTAAAAACCTTGCAGTACGGGCTTTATCGGCTGTTGAAATCGAAAGTTGAAAAAATAGGTGGTGAAATGAAAAAATCTTGAGAGCCCAATATATGAGCCAAAAACAAGACAAAAGATATGGATGATATATAGGGTCTAAAAGTGTATACTATGACGATTATGACAGATTGATGGATGGAGTTGACAAGTTGTTATTGTAAACCTGATTCAGTGTGGGAATTGTGACTTCGAAGTTGTATTAGTTCGTAAAGCAAAATTATCTCGTTCAGAATTAGAATTGATATATTGTGCTGGTCAGTGACCGCCCAGGGGCCTCCACAGTCCTAAATCCGGCGCTGATCAAAAGGTTGTTTTCTTTTCAAAAAAATAAATCCTGCTTTGTCGGAGCACGCGTGCCGAACTAGCCTTGAGATTGCGTAGGACGATTCAAAAATTATCACCACCAATCCGCGGTACCATCAAAGACGGCTTGACATATTAATACCCCCACGCTCCGTTAAACTGAGATGACGGCGATCTATTATCAGAAGCCATTTGCATCTTGTTACAGTAATAGATAACGTCATCATCGGTTCTATATGTGAGACTACAAACACGGTATGCGACCTTTCTTCACAACGATCACCCCTGATGAAGACAGTAGATCAGAGTGTCCAAACGTTGGGTTATGAACAGTAACTTAATAGTATATGTTTGTTGAAGTTGCTCGTCTAGGTTAGTGTAAATCTTGAGAAAGACTGTTGGTGGTAGTGACTGACGTTATAAAGTAAATGATTTGAACCTAGAAGTATCAGTAGATGTTTGTTCAAGTTGATCATCTAGGTTAGTGTAGTCTTGAGAAAGACTGTTGGTAGTAATGACTGACGTTATAAAGTAAATGATTTGAACCTAGGAGTATCAGTAGATGTTTGTTGAAGTTGATCATCTAGGTTAGTGTAGTCTTGAGAAAAACTGTTGGTGGTAGTGACTGACGTTATAAAGTAAATGGTTTGAATCTAGGAGTATCAGTAGATGTTTGTTGAAGTTGATCATCTAGGTTAATATAGTCTTGAGAAAAACTGTTGGTGGTAGTGACTGACGTTATAAAGTAAATGATTTGAAGCTAGAAGTATCAGTAGATGTTTGTTGAAGTTGATCATCTAGGTTAGTGTAGTCTCGAGAAAGACTGTTGGTGGTAGTGACTGACGTTATAAAATGGTTTGAACCTAGAAGTATCAGTAGATGTTTGTTGAAGATGATCATCTAGGTTAGTGTAGTCTTGCGAAAGACTGTTGGTGGTAGTGACTGACGTTATAAAGTAAATTATTTGAAGCTAGAAGTATCAGTAGATGTTTGTTGAAGTTGATCATCTAGGTTAATATAGTCTTGAGAAAGACTGTTAGTGGTGGTAATGACTATTATGCCATTAAACTGTAGCGTTAATACTGTTTCGGATTATGAATTCTTCACCTGGCTGCGTTGGGAATATATTTGTTTACATGAAGTACTTACAACATTTTAGATACAGTAAACGCAAACTACGAAAACGGAGACACATATTTGGATAGAGTCTTCGGAGAACGTATCAGCCAATCAAAAGCCAGTAAATATTTGACGGAGTATCTACAGACACAGGGCCTGGAAGGCGCGTTACGAATACTGTGGTCAAAAGATATAAATTGCTGTGGGAAGATTATATGGAGTGGACCGAGTGTTCGGTTGAATAAACCCGAGAAAAGACGTTACAGTCTATGGTTGAAGAGCACACCGCAAAACGTATTTCTACGGCAGCAAGGCATCAAGGGGTTGGCCGATCACGAAATTGGAACACACTATGTATCCTTTTGAAGCACTGACGTATATATATATAACTGGACTGCGGGTCTCGTCCAAAAAAGTGACCAAACAAAGATGGCGGAAATACGGGTTTTTTCTCTCATGGTAGCGACCGCTGACGGTATTTTGCCCAACATGTTTACCCGATTGTGGGCTCAGACGCGCCTGCAATCTGATCAATTCAGTTATAAATTCATTTATGAGAAAAGTCAGCGGTTACTACCATGGGAGAAAGCACTCACTGAAAAAGCACCATGCGTAAACCGCCATCTTGGATTGGTCACCCATTGCCAGTCATTGATATAGGTTTTGACCCGCAGTCCAGTTATATTTTAATCAATGTTTCGACGTATATAGTCATTACGTCAAATGGAGCACGTTGATTGGTTGCTGAGAGGTCCAAAGAAGCGGTGATGCTCTCACGGTATTGCGGGAATACATTACGCCTTCTTTAAAGACCTGTAAGTTTTGGCGGGAAAATTTCTGAGTTGAATTGAATGAAAATAAAAGATAATTCGACATTTTCGTTGGAATATTTTGAACAATAGTACGTCCTGGAACATTAGTGTTTGTTTTTATAAAAACTACTTATTTAAAAATGCGGAAAATGAATGCTTAACAGCTGTAAACATGAAACGCAACGAACAAGCTCAAAAGTGAGGTAAACGGCAACATCTGAACACGCGAACGATGAGTTAAAAACAAATAATAAAACGAACCAAAAGCTATATAATAAATGGCTTATTAACCTCGTTTGCTCGGTCTGTACTGGAAAGTATTTGCCTTCGGTTTTATCGCACAAACCTCGCTCCTTCCTCGCTCAGTCTATACGAAAACCTAAGACAAATACTTTCCCGTACAGACCTCGCACTCGGTTAATAAGCCTTTAATGAAACATATATAAAGGTTTCGAACTTTGTTCCAAAGATATGCTTTAATTTCATATCAAGCTACGAATGTTGAACGATGGTTTTCAACCTTGGTTCTCAAATAGAAAAGTGTTTGGTTTGCGTGGACTCAACTCTCGTCATCTTAAAGTAACTGAAGAAGGTTTTGCGGCACTCAACACGTTGCTACAGTTAAACTGTAG
>JAWNZC010000149.1:1037500-1135000 GCA_035771165.1 Paragorgia papillata
GAATACCAGTTTTTATATGTTTGTCAACCTAAACCTCGTCCAGACTAGTTCCTAGTCCTCTTTTCCCTGGAACGTATTTTGGTGACGTCACAGAATAGGGATCGAGCAAGAGGACTAGCGGAAAATGTTCATCTTTATCTGTCATGAATCCTGCTGGAGCTGGATTCTTTAATCTTTATGAACGAGGGCACTTAAACAAACTTCTTCTCGACTAGCAGACAGCAAACGAGTAGGTTTCTTTGTTTTACATTACGTTAAAAGGTTGTTACATACGAGGCTTTATAAAGTAGTGTTCGGCGTAGGAAGTGATTGTGTTGAAACACATTTATACAAATCGAAATATGCTTTTTAACGTTTCGGCAGTAGACCAACCTTGCTATATGATGTTATAAAGAATTGTGCAGACCGATGTGAGTGTTATCTGCTTTGGTTTTCCGCCAAACGGCCGTTTGGTGCCTGTATAATTTGGGGCCAGTTTTGGGGCCAGATTTGGGGCCAGGCAAAACATTTTATTCCAGGCCTCTCACAATTCGGTCTGCCCTCGACGTTAAAAAGAGAGGCCTGGGAACCAGGCTGAACCTCGTCCAGGGCATTTGCGGAGGAGGCGCCCGTATTGGGCCTAGGGACGAGGTTGCATGTTTGTAGCACAAATGCTGTTAAAGGATGCCCATACGTTTAAACCACTGACTTATATATAACTGGACTACGGGTGCCCTATATCAGTGACTGAAAGAGAGTGATCACTGACCTATATATAACTGGACTGTGAGTGCTCTATATCAATGACTGAAAGAGAGTGATCACTGACCTATATATAACTGGACTGTGGGTGCTCTATATCGATGACTGAAAGAGAGTGATCACTGACCTATATATAACTGGACTGTGAGTGCTCTATATCGATGACTGAAAGAGAGTGATCACTGACCTATATATAACTGGACTGTGAGTGCCCTATATCAATGACTGAAAGAGAGTGATCACTGACCTATATATAACTGGACTGTGAGTGCCCTATATCAATGACTGAAAGAGAGTGATCACTGACCTATATATAACTGGATTGTGAGTGCTCTATATCGATGACTGAGAGTGATCACTGACCTATATATAACTGGACTGTGGGTGCTCTATAACAATGACTGAAAGAGAGTAATCACTGACCTATATATAACTGGATTGTGGGTGCCCTATATTAATGACTGAAAGAGAGTGATCACTGACCTATATATAACTGAACTCTGAGTGCTCTATATACCAATGACTGAAAGAGAGTGATCACTGACCTATATATAACTGGACTGTGAGTGCTCTATATCAATGACTGAAAGAAAGTGATCACTGATCTATATATAACTGGACTGTGGGTCCCCTAAATCAATGATTGAAAGAGAGTGCCAAGATGATTTTCATTCGTTTTTACATGAAAAGGCCTAGCTTGCCTATCGGGCTGGCTTGCTTGTTGTGCTAATTGCAAAAATTTATCAGTTCGGGCAAGACACGAAGTCTCATTGTTTTAAAGATGAACTGTACATGAACAACCAGAACTTGTGAATTGAAAATATCTCGAAAAAAAAGCTGATAAGAACAGATTATGTCGCGTGTACGGATCTTTTAGTGCCAGCCCATGTGGTCGAGGGACAATCGTGTTTACATGCGAAAACCCAGCCCGGGTAACCGAGATCTCGGTCCCACAACCCAGCCTGGGTAACCGAGATCTCGATCTCACAACCCAGATCTCAGTCTCCCAACCCAGCCGGGGTAACCGAGATCTCGGTCTCACAACCCAGCCCGGGTGACCGAGATCTCCGTCCCACAACCCAGCCCGGGTAACCGAGATCTTGGTCTCCCAACCCAGCCCGGGTAACCGAGATCTCGGTCCCCCAACCCAGCCTGGGTAACCGAGATCTCGGTCCCCCAACCCAGCCTGGGTAACCGAGATCTCGGTCTCCCAACCCAGCCTGGGTAACCGAGATCTCGGTCTCAAAACCCAGCCCGGGTACCGAGATCTTGGTCTCCCAACCCAGATCTTGATCTCCCAACCCAGATCTTGGTCTCACAACCCAACCTGGGTACCGAGATCTTGGTCTCCCAACCCAACCTGGGTACCGAGATCTTGGTCTCCCAACCCAGCCTGGGTAACCGAGATCTCAGTCTCCCAACCCAGCCTGGGTAACCGAGATCTCGGTCTCCCAACCCAGCCTGGGTAACCGAGATCTCGGTCTCCCAACCCAGCCTGGGTAACCGAGATCTCGGTCTCCCAACCCAGCCTGGGTAACCGAGATCTCGGTCTCCCAACCCAGTCCGGGTAACCGAGATCTCGGTCTCAAAACCCAGCCCGGGTAACCGAGATCTTGGTCTCCCAACCCAGATCTTGATCTCCCAACCCAGATCTTGGTCTCACAACCCAACCTGGGTACCGAGATCTTGGTCTCCCAACCCAGCCCGGGTAACCGAGATCTTGGTCTGCCAACCCAGATCTTGGTCTCACAACCCAGCCTGGGTAACCGAGATCTTGGTTTCCCAACCCAGTCCGGGTAACCGAGATCTCAGTCTCACAACCCAGCCTGGGTAACCGAGATCTTGGTCTCACAACCCAGTCCGGGTAACCCAGATCTCAGTCTCACAACCCAGCCTGGGTAACCGAGATCTTGGTCTCACAACCCAGCCTGGGTAACCGAGATCTTGGTCTCCCAACCCAGCCTGGGTAACCGAGATCTCGGTCTCACAACCCAGCCTGGGTAACCGAGATCTTGGTCTCCCAACCCAGCCTGGGTAACCGAGATCTCGGTCTCACAACCCAGCCTGGGTAACCGAGATCTCGGTCTCCCAACCCAGCCTGGGTAACCGAGATCTTGGTCTCCCAACCCAGCCTGGGTAACCGAGATCTCGGTCTCAGCTTTCATATAAACACAAGATGAAAACTAACAAGAAATAACAGCACAAGCACGATCTTGGCAAAGCGGGCTAGCTCGAGTACCAGGGCTGACTCGCCTTCATATAAACACCCTCTTAAACACTAAAAACTAATGAGAGCTTGATGTGGTGTAGTAGCTGTAATTGAAACAAATTATGCATGTACATGTTTGGAGCGAAATTAGTTATTCGATAAAAGCCAAGTTTAAATACTTAGCTTTATAAAAGTCCTTGACGACTCAGATCTTCAAAAGTCTTCTTGTTAACTACGTTCCCTGCGGAATCTTCAAATTCCTCCTGTTAAAGAATAATAATGATAAATACATGTATTAAATATAGGTTAGTTACCAAAGTGTAAAAAGCCTTACCCGATCCAAAACATTATTTTTTGACCAAATATCGAAAGTTGAAGAAATGGCCAAAATGAATAGGGTCCCCCCCTTTACATTTCCCCCCAATTTTTCAACTTTTGATATAAGCCTAAACTATGGCCATTTAGCACGAATAAGTCTCTCTCGTTGCTATAGAAGGTGTAAAAAGCCTTTACCCGATCCAAAACATTATTTTTTAAACAAATATCGAACGTTAAAGAAATGGCCAAAACCAGGCAAAATCAATGGGGTCCCGGCAACATCTGAAGACGCGAACGATGAGTTCAAAAAACAAATAAGAAAACAAACCAAAAGCTATATAATATTTTGCCAAATGTTATGAAGATTACTTTAAAAAACATGTTTTTATTATCGTTACCTCGACATCAGGCAGCCAACGTTCTTTGGCTTTTACGTTTTTTAATTTCTCCCACACTAAATAAATAAACAAACAGATTTTTATAGTACACATATGTAACCTTCACTCGCCATCTGAGTCCTTGTAGCTCAATGGTTAGAGCATCTCATTGGTCATCAGAAGGTTACAGGTTGTACACATATGTAACCTTCACTCATCATCTGAGTCGATCTGAGTCCTTGTAGCTCAATGATTAGAACATCTCACTGGTCATCAGAAGATTACAGGTTGTATATACATATGTAACCTTCACTCACCATCTGAGTCCTTGTAGTTCAATGATTAGAGCATCTCACTGGTCGTCAGAAGGTTACAGGTTGTACACATATGTAACCTTCACTCACCATCTGAGTGCTTGTAGCTCAATGATTAGAGCATCTCACTGGTCATCAGAAGATTACAGGTTGTATATACATATGTAACCTTCACTCACCATCTGAGTCCTTGTAGTTCAATGATTAGAGCATCTCACTGGTCGTCAGAAGGTTACAGGTTGTACACATATGTAACCTTCACTCACTATCTGAGTTCTTGTAGTTCAATGATTAGAGCATCTCACTGGTCATCAGAATGTTACAGGTTGTACACATATGTAACCTTCACTCACACTGGTCAACATAAGGTTACAGGTTGTACACATATGTAACCTTCACTCACCATCTGAGTTCTTGTAGCTCAATGGTTAGAGCATCTCACTGGTCAAAACATTTACTTACATGCCAGGGCGTCTTTGATTTGTGTTACGTTGGCAAAATGTGCGGTGTTTGGAATGCCAAGACAACGCATGTTGTGAGCATGACGCCACTCCTAAAACAACAGCAAAGATTTCAAGTCAGTTACGTAAGATATAATAGAGAGTTCAAGCTTCATGTTCGTACGACAGACGAAGGAAAAAGATGACATACCGCAAAGTGTCTCTGAAAAGCTTTTGGACCTCTGGAAATAAAATTAAAGAGAATATATAAGAAAAGATAAATGACTTCCCAAACTCATTAAACAATTTATAAGGTTGATAAAAAATGAAATCAGTATTGAGGCTTTGGTTTGAATATCAGTCAATGAATGGAAGGACAGAAAGACGGACGGACGGACGAACGTACAGACAGACAGACAGACAGACAGACAGACAGACAGACAGACAGACAGACGGACGGACGGACGGACGGACGGACGGACGGAAGGACGGACGGAAGGACGGACGGACGACCGAACAGACAGACGGACGGACGGACGAAGGAATGAACAAGCAAACAAACGAACGAAGAAACAAACGAACGAACGAACGAACAAACAAACAAACAAACAAACGAACGAACAAACAAACGAACAAACGAACAAAGGAACGAACGAACGAACGAACGAACAAACAAACAAACAAACGAACGAACAACCGAACAAACGAACAAACGAACGAACGAACGAACGAACGAACGAACGAACGAACAAACAAACAAACAAACAAACAAACAAACAAACAAACAAACAAAATAATTACCTGTATTTAATGTTGCCACAAATTTCACAACTGTAGGATATGTTCAAACCATGCAGCTTGTACAACCAGTAAGGAATAGGCTTGAAAAGAAAATCATTGATTTGCTTTTAGACTACAGAATGTTTAACAATAGATATACTTATTCACTGGCAGTATGTCTTGTTGCCCCTGACCTTGTTACCCGATGCGAAGCCAAACGACAACAAAAATGTTAAGCAAACATTTGAATTTTGAACACTGTTTTAAATAGAAGCTAACAGCAAAGAGAACGTTCAATACCATTTGTCCGACTCAGGCAAATGTTCAGGTTTTGAAAAACATTCAAGTCGGACACAGACTAGTTCCTAGTCCTCTTTTCTCTCGAACTTAGTTTGGTGACGTCACAGAATAGGGATCGAGCGAGAGGACTAGCAGAAAATGTTCATTTTTATCTATCATGAATCCTGCTGGAGCTCGGATTCTTTAATCTTTATGAACGAGGGCACTTAAACAAACTTCTTCTTGAGAGCAGACAGCAAACGAGTAGATTTATTTGTTTTACATTACGTTAAAAGGTTGTTACATACGAGGCTTTATCAAGTAGTGTTCGGCGTAGGAAGTGATTGTGTTGAAACACATTTATACAAATCGAAATACGCTATTTTAACGTTTCGGGAGTAGACCAACCTTGTTCAGACCGACGTGAGTGTTATCTGCCTTGGTTTTCCGCCAAACGGTCGTTTGGTGCATGTATAATTTGGGGCCAGTTTTGGGGCCAAGCAAAACATTTTATTCCAGGCCTCTCACAATTTCGGTCTGCCGCTCGACGTTAAAAAGAGAGGCCTGGGAACCAGGCTGAAGTCGGACAGCCAATATGTTTGAAAATAAAAGGACTGGGGGCTAATCATCCTTACTCGCAGCCAGTGACTGAATTACGAAAGACATCAACGAGGCAGCCGCCATACAACACAGTTCAGACCACGGATCACAGCTAAGATGTTAGGTGTTGATTTTACGGAGGGAGGAAAACCGGAGAACCAGGCGAAAAGCCGTCGAAGCACAGGAGAGATCAACTACAACTCTACTCACATGAGTTCAAAGCTCAACAACGAGGTCATTCCCAAGCGGTCACCCATCCAAGTACTAACCCCGTCTAAATAAGGTTTTCTATACCTTTCCGTCCCATCCTAATGGCAAGTTCTTTGGATTATAAAGAACTGTTTCCTCATCGTCTGAATCAGATTCGTTGAATTCTTCATGAGTTTCGTCATCCTTCAAAAAACACATTCATCATGATAACCAGCAGTATTATAATACGAATAAGTCGGTTCTCTTTGATGTACAGATATAGGGCACCCACAGTCCAGTTATATATAGCTCAGTGATCACTCTCTTTCAGTCATTGATATAGAGCACCCACAGTCCAGTTATATATATAGGTCAGTGATCACACTCTTTCAGTCATTGATATAGAGCACTCGCAGTCCAGTTATATATATAGGTCAGTGATCACTCTCTTTCAGTCATTGATATAGAGCACTCACAGTCCAGTTATATATAGGTCAGTGATCACTCTCTTTCAGTCATTGATATAGAGCACTCGCAGTCCAGTTATATATAGGTCAGTGATCACTCTCTTTCAGTCATTGATATAGAGCACTCGCAGTCCAGTTATATATAGGTCAGTGATCACTCTCTTTCAGTCATTGATATAGGGCACCCACAGTCCAGTTATATATAGGTCAGTGATCACTCTCTTTCAGTCATTGATATAGAGCACTCGCAGTCCAGTTATATATAGGTCAGTGATCACTCTCTTTCAGTCATTGATATAGAGCACTCGCAGTCCAGTTATATATAGGTCAGTGATCACTCTCTTTCAGTCATTGATATAGAGCACACACAGTCCAGTTATATATATAGGTCAGTGATCACACTCTTTCAGTCATTGATATAGAGCACACACAGTCCAGTTATATATAGGTCAGTGATCACTCTTTCAGTCATTGATATAGGGGCACCCACAGTCCAGTTATATATAGGTCAGTGATCACACTCTTTCAGTCATTGATATAGAGCACTCGCAGTCCAGTTATATATAGGTCAGTGATCACTCTCTTTCAGTCATTGATATAGAGCACTCGCAGTCCAGTTATATATAGGTCAGTGATCACACTCTTTCAGTCATTGATATAGAGCACCCACAGTCCAGTTATATATAGGTCAGTGATCACTCTCTTTCAGTCATTGGTATAGGACACTCACAGTCCAGTTATATATATAGGTCAGTGATCACTCTTTCAGTCATTGATATAGGGGCACCCACAGTCCAGTTATATATAGGTCAGTGATCACACTCTTTCAGTCATTGATATAGAGCACTCGCAGTCCAGTTATATATAGGTCAGTGATCACTCTCTTTCAGTCATTGATATAGAGCACTCACAGTCCAGTTATATATAGGTCAGTCATCACTCTCTTTCAGTCATTGATATAGAGCACTCACAGTCCAGTTATATATAGGTCAGTGATCACTCTCTTTCAGTCATTGATATAGAGCACTCACAGTCCAGTTATATATAGGTCAGTGACCACTCTCTTTCAGTCATTGATATAGAGCACTCACAGTCCAGTTATATATAGGTCAGTGATCACTCTCTTTCAGTCATTGATCTAGAGCACTCACAGTCCAGTTATATATAGGTCAGTGATCACTCTCTTTCAGTCATTGATATAGAGGGCTCACAGTCCAGTTATTTATAGGTCAGTGATCACTCTCTTTCAGTCATTGATATATAGCACTCACAGTCCAGTTATATATAGGTCAGTGATGTAAACACAGGTGGCCATTTTCTATTTTTTAAAATTTAAATGTTATTACCTCGAGTTCGTCAGTTGTTCGAGCTTGTTTTCGTACGACATTATCACGCGTTGCCGCTCTCTGTTCCTGGGGTAATAATTAATTTAATTAAAAAACGAAATTTAATTAACGAAAAAAACGGGGAAAAAACGAAAAAAACGGGGGGAAAAACGAAAAAAACGGGGGGAAAACGAAAAAAACGAAGAAAAAAACGGAAAAAAAACGAAAAAACGAAAAACCGAGAACCAAAAACCAAACCAAACAAATCAAACAAACCAAACCAACAAAACAAACAAACAAACAAACAAACAAACAAACAAACAAACCAAAACAAACCAAACCAAACCAAAACAAAACAAACCAAACAAACAGACAAACAAACAAACATATAAACAAATTAAAAAAGGAAAAAGATATAAAAAATAAATAAACAAAAAATAATCAATTATTAATAAATAAATAAATAAATAATTAAATAAATAAATAAATAAATAAAAATGAATTCATGATTGAATAAATGAATAAATAAATAAATAAGAAAAATAAATATATAAACGAATGAATGAATACAAATAAATGAATATAAATGAATCAACAAACAAAAGCTTACCCCAACGAGTTCAACAAGTCTGTACACCTGGCTTTCCAAGGAAGCAATTTCTTTCTGTTTTACACTATTCTCCCTATGAAGAAGAATCTCATCTTTAAGTAACTCCCCACGGCTAGTTTAATCGAGCACTGGTAACGAGTTAAGGGAGACGCGCATGCGCAAATACTGATCTGATTCTGCCACGACAGCAACTTGGTAAAGACGTATCTAGTATCAGTAAGTTTTCTGATTGGCCATAAATAACCAATCGATTATTGCATACCTTCCTTTAGATCCTTTTGACTTTGCAAACATTGTAGAGTCAAATTCGTCTGCAGATTTGCCTAAAAATTAAGTAGAACATTGTACCTCGACTGTAAATACCGTAATTTTTAGAAGTAATAGCATAAAAGAGGTGTATTAACTACTTAATAACCGAGAGTGAGGTCTTTACGGTAAAATATTAAACTGAGGTCAAATACGCTCAAGACCGAGGTTTAATATTTTAGCGTAAAGACCGAACGGTCGAGGTTATTAAGTAGTTTATTATATGGCACTTTTTATTTCAAAATCAATCTTGTATTTCTTGCTCTTCGCTTCCTTTAACTTCATCAAAACACCGAACTAGCGTTATTTTCTTCTGTTTCTTTCTCGTCTGGATACTAGAATTTACTTTTATAATGTTCATCGTCGTCTATTTCATCTATTTTCGCCGTTTTTCGGCAATAAAAGTTTGTTTTCAAAACGTTTTGTTTGTTTTCAATCGTAGAGCATTAACAATTTTCATAATGCCCGTGGGCATTACGGAGAAATCTCGCCCCGTCAGTAACCAATCACAGCGCGTGATTTTACCGGAAGTAATCCGTGCCATATAATAAATTAACTTCTTATTAACCGAGAGCGCGGTCATTACGGAAAAATATTAGACCGAGGTCTTGACAGCACGGACCGAGCCCGTAGGGCGAGGTCGGTACATAAAAGACCGAGGTCTGATATTTTTCCGTAATGACCAAGCGGACGAGGTTAATAAGAGGTTTATTATATGGCATTTTGAAACAACATACCTTGCATTACCTTACATGATACGCATTTATAGTGCGACCTCGAATGTGTGACATAGACTCATCGTTTTCATCGCTTTCGGAATCTTAAAACTCCCTTCCAGATTGCTCATCGTCCCACTCATACATAATTTAGTCCTCAGGTTATTGAATTCACAAAATTTTTGCGGTCGATTACGGGAAAATAATCGACCGGCACGTGACGCGTCTCAGCCAATGAAAACACACGATTTCAACGGAAGTAACTCGTGCCATATAATAATAGCTATTAAACGCCCCGCTAGATGGGGGTCATTTAGTGAAATTCCCGATGGCCGAAAGCCGAAAAACAGTGTGTTTTGTGGGCCCTCGACCGCTCGTTATTGCCCTCGGCATCGACTCGGGAAACAACGGCAGTCTCGGGGCCACAAATCACAGTTTTCTTCAGCACCAGTAACTAGGTGTTTAATACCAAGAATTATAGACAAACTACTGTTACGGATACGCCTACCCTAAGACAGTTAATTAACTAGACGTTATTTGATCACTGAACATAATAAGTACTAGTAACCAATTAGTAAATACTTGTGACTTGGCATGAGTCAGCTATGATGTCATTTAGTAATTACGTAAATATATTATATATAGAATGAAGTATGTTACTATAATTATATACTCTAGAAACTATATAAGCAGCCATCGAACATATATCAGGCATGCATATGTATGAGAGTGAGCTATATGTTTCTCAAATTCATTAATAATTCATGAGAATTTTACTCAATTAGACAGCTCCATTCCGTCACGTGAATGGGCTGTGAAACACGGTAAAGCACTGCATCAAACACTAGTGTTTGATCTGTTTCTTCATCAAACACTAGAGTTTCATTTATGTTAATTAAACAGGAAACACGATACGATTGAGTAAAATTGTATCACAAAACATCCACAAGTCCCACAACGGTGGTTCATTGGTTCATTGTCTTTCATTTGAGAAGCCATTTCAAAAACTCGTTCTGCGTGTTTGATCACGGTATCAAAACACGAGAACGCTAATGAATCTCGAGGGGCGAAGCCCCGAGAGATTCATTAGCTTTCGAGTGTTTTGATACCGTGATCAAACACTTGAACTCGTTTTTGAAATAGTACATCAAAGTGGTTACGAAGTCAGTCCTGGAATTCCTGCCGTTGGTTTTATTATTCCTTCCTTTTCAAGTCCATACGGATTGTTAACCTGTTGCCGGAATCTCCTATTGACTGTTTCGTTGTGCGCAGACGACAGATAAGTTTCTGAACTTTAGTTTAGTTTTACTCTTTATAGACATTTTCAATATCTCTTCTAAGTTTCTTGTTAATTAAATAAAGAATTGTAAAAACCAAACAGTTGAGGTTACACTTTTTGTTGCGTATAGTGGTCACGTGACACTACAGAAGTAAAAGTGAGGTTTGGATATTCCGACTGTAGAAGTTTTGTAAAGTAAAGAATGTACCAAAATATTCTGTAATAAGGTTGCTAGGTAAAACAAGAAAGGCTTACAAACGACGTTCTCTTTACCTTTAGTAATGAATAATCTTTGAGCTCTTTCCTCCAAGGTTCTGTACACAAGAAAAATAAATGTTCAATGCAAAACAATTCCTAAAGGCCATTTGCGTTCAAGCGCAAACCGCAAACATTTTCTCGCGTTTTTTTCTTACGTTTAGAACCAGCCGTTTACCGTTAAAAGCGGGCATGTTTTAACCGCCAAATTAATACAACGCCAGCGCCAAAAGTATCCGTTGTGTGGGCGTAACTATCATGTTTTGATAAGCCTGAAGATACGTTTCAACGTTTGCGAATGTACATCTGCACGTTGTGTTGATAACGAGTCTAAACAAATTTGGTCGTTTATATTATTCTGGAAACCCCTGGCTACAAGAAGATTTCAAGAGAAGAATTAAAAGAATTCTTACGGAAGCCGGAAGGCAGCGATAGAGATACTGGCTGTATTCATTCAAGATTATCTCGCTTATCGGCAAGCCTACCCCAGAGCCTTCGTTTGCGCGGTCCGCGTAGCATTTCTGTGTTTTTATTTATACCTTTAAGTTAGGTATGGAAGGTACTGCGAAGAATATACTGAAGCGGCGTATCGAATGGGTGGGGTAAACTGACAAATGATCTAGAACTTATAGAAGTTCTCCAAATTGAGCAACCATCGATTTCGGAAATTGAAAATAACAAATAACGAATGTATTGCTTGAAATGGGAAATTCCACGTCGATATCTGACAGAAAGTAATTCACTGCGGTTCTCTAGTGACAAAGATACTTTTAATTCCCCGAAACTCATATTAAATTAGCATTTCCAGCCATAGTCTTTTACGCAAACCCACAATTCGAACGTGCATTCACCTCATGAAACGTTGAAACGTATCTTCAGGCTTATCAAAACATGACAGTTTACGCCCACATAACGGATACTTTTGGCGCTGGCATTGTGTTAATTTGGCGGTTAAAACATGCCCGCTTTTAACGGTAAACGGCTGGTTCTAAACGTAAAACAAAAGGTCCGCTATGCGTACATGTATCTGCGCCAAACCCACCACTGTGAGAATCTTGTCAAGATCTTGTGTGATCTTGGAAAATCTTGTAAGATCTTAAGAAAAATCTTATAAGATTTTTACACGTAGATCTTATAAGATTTTAGCGAGATGATCTTATAAGATAATTAAAGAGAAAGTACACGTTCTCTGACCAAAATAATTTTTTATCATGACTCACAAAACCTGTGGTAGATCACACTCACAAGTTTACTATAAGTCACGTTAAAAATACTTACCAGTTTTATCAGCAATATCCCCTGTCTCCGAAATGTTTTACTGCAAAGCTTTGTCGGAAATATAGAATTTAACGGCTAACTGCATGAAGGTGATATGCCAATACGGCTGTTGAGCCGGACACCGCGGGTCTAAAGTATACCCCTGAATCGTCTGTAGGTTTGTGCCATTTTGGAAACTTATACAGTTATAGATAGAGCGTTAATTCTGGACAACAAATATGAATTAGAAAAAATAGAATAGCAACGGAGAAAAATATATTTGAACTGAGATGTGCGTCAAATATCAAATGGCAATTATCGGGTCAAACGCAATCAGTCATATTTAAAGTATCTCTCATCTCTGAATCGTCTGTAGGTTTGTGCCATTCACGAAACTTGTACAGTTAGATAGAGCGTTAAACACTCTACAACATATGTGAATTAGAAAAAATCGTATAAAATAGAACCCTGAAAAATCATAGTGTTTTAGTCAAAAACTTTGTCGGAAATATAGAATTTAACGGCTAACAGCAGTATTAGCTGGATATATCTTCATTGCAGTTGAGCCACCGGATACCTCGTGTTTAAAGTATACCCCTGAATCGTCTGTAGGTGTGTGTGCCATACACGAAACTTCTACAGTTAGATAGAGCGTTAAATTCTGTACGACATATGTGAATTAGAAAACATGGTATGGAATAGAAATGGAGAAAAGGCTATTTGAACTGTCATGAGCGCAAATATCGAATTGCATTATTACGCTGTTTACTTGGCGTACGGTCAAACGCGGTCATATTTAAAGTAAATCCCTGAATCGTCTGTAGGTTTGTGCCATTTGGGAAGCTTACACGGTTAGATAGAGCGTTAAATTCTGTACAACGTATGTGAATTAGAACAAATCGTATAAAATAGCAACGGAGAAAAATCTATTTGAACTGAGATGAGCGCAAATATCAAATTGCATTATTATGCTATCACTTGGCGTACGGTCAAACGCAATCATTTTAAAGTATCCCTGAATCGTCTGTGGGCTTGTGCCATTAACGAAACTCGTACAGTTAGATAGAACGTTAAATTATGTACAAGATATGTGAATTTGAAAAAATCGTATAGAATAGAACCCTGAAAATCGTAGTATTTTAATCCAAAACTTTGTCGCTTCGGAGGACTTCGTGATATGGCGAACGAAATATTGTAAACACGATCGGATTAAAAATACTTGTTTCCATCGTTCAAACTGACAGCTCGTAAGTTGACGCCAAAAAATTCTGAGCTTCGATTGTCCCCGATCATGCCCGATTCACTTGTCGCGCATTGTTTACAGCTACACAAAAAAGTTAACACACACACACACACACACACACACACATACACACAACACGATAGCAATATATCTGCTGCGCAGATACAAAAACGCGAGAAAATGTTTGTGGTTTGCGCTTGAACGCAAATGGCTGTAAAGGCCATGGCCTTACACGGTTCATTTTTCAAGTTGCATGAACCATTGCAACGTGTAACATGCTGTGTGCAATGGTCAAAAGGTTTTGTGCATTTATAATGAGCAATTCAACTCAATTGAATTCATTTTGTATGGGAGATAAAGACTTATGAATAACAAACAAAATCGTGTGAAATTTGAACTACAGTGAAACCTGAGTTTTGCGACCACCCCAGGTGCCACGTAAAAGTGGTCGTTAAGGACAGGTGGTCGTTCAGACAGGTAGTGATGTGACGTCATAGCAGCCATTTTGGCAGCGCCGCGACTCGTACTGTCGTTCACTTCAGTTTTTGCGCTGTGTTTTTGTTACGTTTCAGATTCAATTTCTGCGCTGGTTTGGTCTTGTTAAAAGCTCTTGGCTTTATTTACGATCTTCCAGTAGTATTTTTTAGATGTGAACACTCAGTTTTGTCACTTTCCTTTCCAAGTTAAAAAGCCGTTGTAAAATATACAAACTTGTCGCGGTAAACGATCGTCAAGATCAACTTGTCTAAAGTTAACAAATATTACTCATTGTTTTGGATTGTTCAGTCATTGTATTAACTCTCAAACATCAACTAAAAAGTATTTGGCTTCGGCAGGAGAAATTCACAGATTTTCATCAAATAATGCTCAAAAGAGAAGCAAAACAAGACTAAAATGCAGTAACACGGCAATTGAGCAGCACTTCCGGTTTCTTGTTTTCACATGTGGTCGCATTCGCGTTTGTTTACTATGAAAAAACGGGTATTTCTTTAACGTATTTCGGCAGTTTTACGTTGAGTTGGTCGCTCATAACAGGTAAATATCTTGTTTTGGACACAAAAAGGCGGTCGCTGGTCGCGTTAGGCAGGTGGTCGCTCATTGCAGGTATATTTCAACTACAAATCGTCCGTGCCAGAAAAAGTGGTCGTATATGAAAGGTGGTCGTAAAACATGGGGGGTCGCAAAACTCAGGTTTCACTGTAATAGATTTTAGTATTTTGATTCCTTCAAGCTGAGAATAGTTGTAACCTACGGCAGCACAATTGCCGACCAAACTAGCCTGTCAACAGGCTCTCTGTGGGGGCGAGAGACTGCCTCCGTTGCATCATGGACAGGTCACACACGCCGAATTTAGGGCCTGCAAAATCCTGTAAAAAATTTGGCAAAACTTGGCACGGAATAAATTTAATTAACTACCATTGTTAATAGCCATGGCTATATCCGACGATTTTGAAGGGCATTGAAGACTTGTGACATACGAATCCTAGCTTTAAAATGAAGGTTGAATATAACGTTTTTCGGAAGCGAAATATACCTGTAACTACTTACCCTCCACATTTTAAATTCAGAGCTTGCAATGCTTGTTTGAGTCTATCTAAGCCAAGAGAAGCTAACTCCTAAAATAGAAAAATAAAATAAAACTATTTAATTAAAGGTGATCTTTTTACAGATTTAACATCAACATGGATGTTGTAAAACCTGTAGAAATTCTTGTTGGGATTTTCCACAATCAAACAATTCCTTCGAGAGAATTTCACTAACCTCAGGTGAAGAAAAACCAGAGAGATCGAGATGGGCCCCAGATTGAGCCAAAGCACTACTGGTGTCTTTCTGAATAGAAGAAAACAAACGACAAGAATTAGCATAAGAATTGTGGGTACTACCATATTTAAAAGTAGGGGAAAGGGAAAGTATTTAAGAAAATAAAAGAAATGATAGGACAAGAATGGAAGGAGAGAAAAAGAAAAGTACAAGTAAAGGAGAAGGCGAAGGAGAAGAAAAAGGTGGAAGAGCAGGAGGAGGAGAAGAAGAAAAAGGATGAGGAGGAAGAGGAGAAGGAGGAGAAGGAGGAGGAGAAAGAGAAGGAAAAGGAGGAGGAGGAGGAGAAGGAGAAGGAGGAGAAGGAGGAGGAGGAGGAGAAGGAGGAGAAGGAGGAGAAGGAGGAGGAGGAGAAGGAGGAGAAGGAGGAGGAGAAGGAGGAGGAGGAGGAGGAGGAGAAGGAGAAGGAGAAGGAGGGGGAGGAAAAGCAGGAGGAGAAGGAGGAGGAGAAGGAGAAGGAGAAGGAGGAGGAGAAGGAGGAGGAGATGGAGGAGGAGAAGGAGGAGGAGAAGGAGGAGAAGGAGAAGGAGGAGAAAGATGAGGAGGAGGAGGAGGAGGAGGAGAAGGAGAAGGAGAAGGAGAAGGAGGAGGAGGAGGAGGAGAAGGAGAAGGAGGAGAAGGAGAAGGAGGAGAAGAAGGAGAAGGAGAAGGAGAAGGAGAAGGAGAAGGAGAAGGAGAAGGAGAAGGAGAAGGAGAAGGAGAAGGAGAAGGAGAAGGAGAAGGAGAAGAAGGAGGAGGAGGAGCAGGAGGAGGAGAAGGAGAAGGGGAAGGGAGAGGAGAAGGAGAAGGGGGAGGAGAAAGAGGAGGAGGAGAAAGAGGAGGAGGAGAAAGAGGAGGAGGAGAAAGAGGAGGAGGAGAAGGATGAGGAGGAGGAGAAGGAGGAGGAGGAGGAGAAGGAGAAGGAGGAGGAGAAAGAGGAGGAGGAGAAGGAGGAGGAGAAGGAGGAGGAGGAGGAGAAGAAGGATGAGGAGCAAGAGCAAGAGAAGGAGGAGGAGAAGAAGAAAAATAAAAATAAAAAGGAAGGCATATAACCACCAGATGGTTACCGCAACTTATCACAATACTGCAAAGTTTCTCTAATAAACTTTGCACTAAAAAGGAAAAAAGAAAGGAAAAGGAAAAGAAAATATTCCACAATTTTTATAAGAATTAAGAGACAAAAATTCGTTTCAAACAAAAATTGCAACTCTACTTTGCAATACTCACAGGCCAGCCAGGAAACGTTCCTTGAAACCAATTTGATTGAAATTCATCCATGGTTTCTTTCATTTCCTAAACACAAATTAATATTTAGAACAATTATTAAGGGCCAGTGAACTCGGGTGGAAAATAGTGATAATAGAGAGCTTAAGCATATTAGGCGTTTTTGAGACACGGACGGTGACCGGAAGAACAGGAATACAATACAGAACTACTGAACCGCGTATTCTTTGAAAAGACTTTTTTTACCCAAAACAAAGGCTATGAATAATCACATATCTAAACTGTTAGCTCATAAGCTTAAATTTCATCTTTATATAAAAATACAGATCCTTTATTTTATATTGTAATGTAATGAAATTATCTCCCTTAAAATACAAGTTTTCTACTTTAAAAGCATGTCTCATTGTGGTAAAACAACGATGACAGGCCTCAACGTTCTAGAAGTTCCCGTCGTCTCAAGAACGTGAAAATGCTCTCAATGACGTCTTGTGTAGAACGACGACGGCGTTCTCTTTGCTCTTGGGATTTTAAATTGCTCATTATCATTGTTCTGAATGAAAAATGCTATTGAATTCAATCGCCGTCCGTGGTCTTAAAACGCCTGTATGCTTAAACTCTCTATTAAGGTGGCTCCATACAGTTTCTAGAAAAATGGAAAATACAAGTTTGAGGGTCCAAAACACGTGCATAAACAATTCGGAAAAACAATCAAAACTAAATGTTATTCATTGTTAAACATTCTGACAATCAAAAAATGTTACCAAATAAATAGCAACAATGACGTTTCAAAATGGCTGCCAATTACCTTTCAAACTAATTTAATTCGAAAAAAACTTTGGTGACCACCAATTTTTTTTTCATTAAAACTTTTCTTGAAGTATGACTAATCAATAGGCCGATCTTAAAAAAATTCTGTAGAACCAATTTTTTTAAAAATTAACAAACATGATTGTTTCGGGGAAAAAATTGTTCCTTCTACAGAATTTTTTTAAAATCGGCCTATTGATTACTCATACTTCAAGAAAAGTTTTAATGAAAAAAAAATTGGGGGTCACCAAAGTTTTTTTCGAATTAAATTAGTTTGAAAGGTAATTGGCAGCCATTTTGAAACGTCATTGTTGCCATAGTAACAACTGTTGCTATTTATTTGGTAACAGTTTTTGATCGTCAGAATGTTTAACTATGCATAACATTTAGTTTTATTGTTTTTCCGAATTGTTTATGCACGTGTTTTGGACTCTCAAACTTGTATTTTCCATATTTCAAGAAACTGTAGCGAGCCACCTTAAGTGCTACTCCGAGTGACGAACCATACTGGGGTAAGTCGAGAAAAACTCTACTCAACCAACGGCTGGGATTCGAACCCGCGACCTTCGGTTTACTAGTCCGACGCTCTACCAACTGAGCTACAGGTCAAGTTGGGAGCTGGTGGTCAAATGTTGATACTTGGGTCATTTGATATTTCGAAACAGATACTTGTTTCTTCAATATCGAGACATTAGTCTCTATACAAGTAGATTTAGAACAATTATTAAGGAACAGTGAACTAAATTAATTAATTTTTAGCTAGGGGGTAAACACGCTAGTGAGTCAGGTTAGTGTATAAGCTAGGCAGTAAACACGCTAGTGGGTCAGGTTAGTGTATAAGCTAGGCAGTAAACACGCTAGTGGGTCAGGTTAGTGTATAAGCTAGGCAGTAAACACACTAGTGGGTCAGGTTAGTGTATAAGCTAGGCAGTAAACACACTAGTGGGTCAGGTTAGTGTATAAGCTAGGCAGTAAACACACTAGTGGGTCAGGTTAGTGTATAAGCTAGGCAGTAAACACACTAGTGGGTCAGGTTAGTGTATAAGCTAGGCAGTAAACACGCTAGTGGATCAGGTTAGTGTATAAGCTAGGGGGTAAACACGCTAGTGGGTCAGGTTAGTGTATAAGCTAGGCAGTAAACACGCTAGTGGGTCAGGTTAGTGTATAAGCTAGGCAGTAAACACACTAGTGGGTCAGGTTAGTGTATAAGCTAGGCAGCAAACACACTAGTGGGTCAGGTTAGTGTATAAGCTAGGCAGTAAACACACTAGTGGGTCAGGTTAGTGTATAAGCTAGGGGGTAAACACGCTAGTGGGTCAGGTTAGTGTATAAGCTAGGCAGTAAACACACTAGTGGGTCAGGTTAGTGTATAAGCTAGACAGTAAACACGCTAGTGGCTCAGGTTAGTGGATAAGCTAGGCAGTAAACACACTGGTGGGTCAGGTTAGTGTATAAGCTAGGCAGTAAACACACTATAGTGGGTCAGGTTAGTGTATAAGCTAGGCAGTAAACACACTATAGTAGGTCAGGTTAGTGTATAAGCTAGGCAGTAAACGCACTAGTGGGTCAGGTTAGTGTATAAGCTAGGCGGTAAACACACTAGCAGTGGCAGTAAACACGCTAGTGAGTCAGGTCAGCTTAGTTCAGACAGTATTTCTAATATATATAAAACAATAGTAACGCTAATACTCCACCTTATCAATATTTAGTAAAGGTTGAACCCGTTGACAATAATCATAGAGATAATCCAATAAGAACGAAATATACCTACAAAAAACAAATTAAAGAACTGAGTAAAATCGTCTGGTATTAGACAGAGTAAAACAATAAAGGGGCCATTTTTGGCCAGCTCAGGCAGGAATAGGTTAATGACTTGTTAAAGTGCACATGACACGAAAATTAAGTTTCTTTTATTTGAAAGAACGCATAAAATGACAGAGTAACATATTTACACTTTTTGGTTTCCTTGCTTTGTTTTTGAGATATTTAAGTTTGTTTGGTATGTAAATTAAACATCTTGACGTCACATGTGCATAATGAGTTATCAGAGAAGGTTATATATCTTTGCTATTATCAAACATGATCACTTGAAATTCTACATGTTTGGCGCTGTGGGAGAAACACATGCACACGCTTCCTTTGAATTAAGTTTGGTTTGATAATAGCAAGGATATTTAAGAAATGGCTCATGGTTTAGCGTGCTCCATCGAGTTATGGATGCACGCGGGAAATTGTGAGAGCACGAAAAAATCGTAAGAGTTCGTCGAGGCGTAGCCGAGACCAACTCTAGATTTTTGAGTGCTCTCCCAATTTCCCAAGTGCATCCATAACTCGATGGAGCACACAAAACCACGAGCCATTTATTTTATAACATAGCATTAAATCCTTTCACAAGCCGGCGAATCGTTTTGGTTGTTGTGTTTTTCTACTTTCGTAGCCAAGTCTTTTTTGTTCACTAAAATCCAACCAAAAGGACAGTTTAAACTCGGTTACCCAGACCCAGTTTATGTCTTCTGGGTCGTTGTTCTTTATTACTCAATAAAATTAAATGACTCGGTATTTTGATAATATAAAAGGCCATTCCCGCGCTTTTTTGCCGTGCTCCATCGAGTTATGGAACACGCACGACAGCCAATCAAAAACGTTGCTATATCAAAGCCATGTTATAAATAATCTTCTCCGATAACTCATTATGCACGTGTACGTCACAACATGTGACATGTACATATCAAACAAACTGAAATATCTCAACAACGAAGCAAGGAAACGAAAAACTGCAAAAGATGTTACTTTGTCATTTTAAGTGTTCTTTCAAATAAGACAAACTTAATTTTCGTTTCATAGGCACTTCAAATACAATTTTTCTTAGTAGACGATAACACTGTATAACGAATTCAGTCATTAGCCCCTCAAGAATAAAGATTAATTCTTTTTCTGAACATACCTTTTATACTCGTGACTCTTTTTATCTTTTGGGATATCAAATAATCTGTCAAATGTCTCCAGATATGTCAGGTAGTCCAATTTCTAAACATAGAAAAAATAAATAACAAAAAATAAATGAACTTCATTATTATATTATATTCAGTTCGAAAACTCATTAATAATTCATGAGGAAAACACAAAGAAAATCAGTACCATGCCCGTGGTTTAATATCTGATAAAGAAACCTCCTGATTTATATAAACTTTAGCTTTGATTTTCTCGGCTTTATAGACAACGTTGTTTTTCAAAATTACTACGTCTATGAACTTAGCAAGTGGTCGTTTTTGAAGCTATTCGAAATTTTGAATGATTGTTGAACATCAATAACCCTCCAACTGACGGCTGTTTTGAACACACTTAAAAACATCTACAGAAAATATACTGTATCTGAATGAACACTAGTATGTGTAGATATATCTTTGATGAAATATTAGTCATTTTTTCTTCGTAATACTTAGCCAGAAGTTTTCACAGAAAACTTAAAGAAATTCCTAGTATCTGTATGTACACTGAACCATTTAGATCAAAATAAGAATTGGTAATCATATGATAGCGAGTACAATTAAGGATTTACACTACAAATGATATTTGAAAATTTTGCGGAAATTGCACGAGCAGTTAGGCGAGTGCAATTTGGCATAATTTTCAAATATCACGTAAATCCTTAATTGTACGAGCAAAATCATATGATTACTCATTTATTATATGCATGACAAAATTATGACACGTACGCTTCGTACTCACTCACGCCTTTAAAAACATCTTGTTTCATTACTTGACAAGAAACATTTTCACTCTGGGTGTTCTCTGTAATCATTTCAAAATATTTACATGGAATTTTTAGTTCATAGTGTACCACAAGTCGTTGGAAATGTGAAAACTTTCCATTGCAGAATTGGCCGCCATTTTGAATTTTATTGTCAACATCGTTCCTAGGGCCTTCTCTATTTTTTTTAAATGTACTGCAGTACAATCAATAAAATTATTGTACTCCTCTCAACCAATCAGAATGTAGTAATTTTGTCATGCATATAATAAGGATATTTACATAATCACCTGCAATCACGAAACATTCGATTTCGCAAGAACTATAATTATGAGAAAGGCGTTGTTTTACAAAACGAAAGCAACGCTGTGAAGAAAACATCTCTGTTATTTATCGCTTTATACAAATATACAAGTAAGTTTATTGAGATTTGATACCAGAAGGAAACATTAGCTTTTCTTCAGTCAACGTTACTTGAACTTGATTTAAATTATTTACAGGTATTAAACTAACTCGAGAATAGCATCAACTTCACAAAGAAAGCAAAGATGTGAAGAAAACATTTCGGCCATCTGTCGCTTTATACTGGTAAGTTTATCGAGATTTTCCTATGGATACCAGAAGAAAACATTAGCTTTTCTTCAGTTAACGTTACTTGAACTTGATTTCAATTATTTACAGCTAAAAACTGTTAAAGAATTGTCTCAAGAATAGCATCAACCTCACAAGAATACGAAGGAAAGCAAAGATGTGAAAGAAACATTTCGGTCATCTGTCGCTCTATACTGGTAAGTTTATAGAGATTTTGCTATCGACACAAAAAGGAATCGTTAACTTTCCTTCATTCAAGACGTTCATTGAATTTGTTTAAATTATTTACAGAAAGAACTGCCTTGAGAATGGCGTCAAATTCACAAGAATACGGCTACGAAGATGAGCGCTTTCAGAATGTCGTAAGCCCAAATTTTCATTGTTCAATTTGTCTCAACGTTCTTAAAGCACCCAAGATGTGCAGGAATAACCAACACCTTTTCTGCACATATTGTATTACGAGACATCTCGCTAATTCGCCCACCTGCCCAGAGTGTATGGAAGAACTCACCATACAAACCCTAAATCAAGCTCCGAGAGTTCTCCTGAATTACTTATCCGAACTAAACATTAACTGTGATTATTACAGTCGAGGCTGCCGTGAATACACTCAGCTTGGAAATCTTGACACGCACGTTTTGAATTGCGGCTTTGCTCCCGTGAGATGCTCCAACGAGGGGTGTGTCGTGGAGATCAATAAAAGAGATAAAATTCATCACGAGACGGAGGTTTGTGAGTTTCGCAAAGTCAAATGTCATGATTGTGGCGAGATAAGGAAAGATGTCGATGAATTGAAGCAAAACCAAGCCGAGCTTAAGGAAAATCAAGCGGAAATGAAGGATAACCTTGCTACACTAGAAGCAAATCAAATCGAACTCAAAGCAAACCAAGTTGAACTGAAAGACCAGCTTGCCCAGCTACCTTCTCTTAAGGAAGATATTATCAAAGAGGTTAGGGCCATGATGGGTGAAGTTTTGAAACACGTGAATGCAGTCCAAGCCGTTGAACCACCACTTCATGTTAAATCAGCCTCAAAACAAGATATTGTCATGATAGGAGGCGAACTGGCACCAAACAACAAAGTCTCCAGTTCTGTAGAGACATTCAGCTGGGAGAAAAGAGCGTGGGCTCAACTTCCGCCAATGAAAGCACCTCGTTCAGAAACTCAATCGTTTGTTTATGAAAACCACGTTATTGTGGCCGGGGGATATACTGGTCGTGGAGCTACTGATAGTATGGAGATGATGAAGACTGATGAAGAACCTTTGCAATGGATAACGTTTCCTGCCAAACTTCCTGCCAAGTTGTACGGTCACACAGCCGTGGTTTATAAAAACCGTTTGATTGTTATTGGTGGATATAATGAGACTGAAGGTGGACATTCTAACGCCATTTACAAAGTTTTTCTTATTCTTCCTTATTCTAAGAAGTTGTTACGTAGAATGCCGCAGCCAAGAGGACGTCATGGGACAGAACTTGTAAACAATAAGATTTTTATTTTGGGAGGAAAGACAAGCTATGACAGTAAAGATGCTATTGATAGTGTTATTGTTTATGATGTTGTTAAGAATGAGTGTAAGGAAATGCGGTCATTACTGTATGCTGTGTGGGGAATGGCGACAGTTAGTTGGAGAAATAAAGTTATTTTGATAGGGGGGCGTAATGGGAATGATCAGGTTTTAAATGATGTAATAATGTACAACATCGAATCAGGAGAGAGTGAGAGGTTACCTTCAATGAGGTACAAGAGGTGGGGTTGTTCAGCGGTCGTCACTGGAGATGTCATGGTAGTGATGGGAGGGGGGAATGAAGATCAGAAATATCTTAATTCGGTGGAATGTTTTAGTTTTAGTAGTAATTCTTGGAAAGAACTTCCAGCAATGATGGAATGTAGGCAATTGGCAACTGCTGTAGTTACACCAATTAAGTAGAACCTTAAAAATTCTAAATCAGTTATTCGTAATTATTGTATCACAATCCTTGAAGTGCCTATAACCCCTAGAATGTTTTTAGTTTTCCAAGTAGTAGAGCCAAAATTAGCTGAATAGTTCTTTTACAGTTTTTAATTTGGTCCATTAGTTTCGAAGATATCTCGCTTCAAATATTGCAAGAAATCGCTATTTTGAATATCCCGCTAGAAATTTCTGCAAATTGCAAAGAGCCTGGTACCTACATGATGTGACGTAGCTTAAGGGACGGAATTTTCTCAGTGATAGTGTTGGTTCTGTTCAGTGTTGTATACGCTGTCATCGAAGCGAAAAAAATGCCAGATAGATGTGTTGTTTTTGGGTGTTCTAACGAATCCGACTTGACGAAAGGAATTTCACTGTGCGCTACGTCATCGCGTTGCTCGTCCCAGTTCTCTTTAATTTGCGGTTTTTTCTTGCTAATAGCGGTACTTAAATGTCAATATCGTCGAAACGAAAGGACCAAATCAAAAACTGTAAAAGAACTATTCAGCTAATTTTGGCTCTACTACTTGGAAAACTAAAAAAATTCTAGGGGTTATAGACACTTTAAAAAACAGTAAAGAGCACTTTTATTAAAATTTATAAACATTAATTTGTATAATATTTCTCAATTGTATTCCATCATGTTTAAGACAATTACAATCTTTGTTGGTTTTGTCAACGAATTCAGTTCATTAGTAACGCTTTATACACGATCGAAAATCGCATAGAAAATCGGCCACTTTCATGGGGCAGTTCGCAGTCCACGTGCGTGTTGGCTCAAGTGAGTTCTGAGGACATTTGAAACTGATGAATTTGAAAAGGGTAATGGGTTCGTACATCGCGAAAATTCCACGAGTTGTCAACAAACCGTATTCTATGGCAAGCCCAACCTTCGTGCTATCCGCTCGTAGAAGAATTATGGTCGAGCGACGATTTTGAGCGGAGATGTTTGACTTTGAGGTCGGGGTGTTCTCGCTCCTGTCGGCCGTGTATTGATGACGTTTACACGCAAGATATTCGTTCTACGCATGCGTAGCTAATCCAGGTCAACCTGGATTAGATCCCAGTCGACAGCCGCAATTTCCGATCGTGTTGTACCTGTTCGTTCGTTCATGAAAAAGATTTGTGGAGGCATGGGTGGCCTTAGCTTCATGTGAGTAGAGTTGTTAGTTCCTCCCTGCGTTAAATCAACACCATAGTTTCCTCAGTTAAATCTACTAACTAGTTCCAACAAGGAGCGAGGGTCATTGGGTTATCAGTATCTATAAATACTGTCACATGTTACCCTCAACAAACAAAGTCGCTTTAAAAGCAATAGAAAACGACGTTTTTGGCGCGACGTTTTTAACGCCAACAGGTCACCGCTCTTTAGCAGTGTCTTACATACATCCGTATCCAATTTTGCTCTCATTATCTGCCGTGCATTTGAGTGATATGATTGGCTACTTTTAACCTACATCACCTTTTTTGGTAAACATAATAAAACCCTCTTTTATTTAATTCATCACGTTTTACTCTGATAAAGGGCTCTGCTCGAAATCTCAGTATTTCGTTGCTAAAAATCTCAGCAGTTTACCATCTTTTCACTTTGCTCTATTCAAAACACTGCCTACGCAGTACTCTACTTATTTATAAACCAAACTCAGTATCCAACCAGCGTGTGTTGTTGCTAAATTATTTTCTAAATGCTTACAAACAAAACCACTTCCATTTATTATACGATCTGTTGAACATCAATAGCCCTCCAACTGACGGCTGTTTTGAAGTCACTTGAAAACATCTACAGAAAATATACTGTATCTGAATGAACACTAGTATGTGTAGATATAATTTTGATGAAATATTAGTCATTTTTTCTTCTTAATACTTAGCCAGAAGTTTTCACAGAAAACTTAATGAAATTCCTAGTACCTGCATGAACACTGAACCATTTAGATCCGAATAAAGATATTTACGTCATGACCTGCAATCGCGTAGCACTCTATTTCGCAAGGAAAATAATTATAAGAAAGGCGCTGTTTTACAAAACGAAAGCAAAGCTGTGAAGAAAACATCTCTGGCTTCTAACGCTTTATACAAATATACAAGTAAGTTTATCGAGATTTCATACCAGAAGGAAACATTAGCTTTTCTTCAGTCAGCGTTACTTGAACGTGATTTAAATAATTTACAGGTATTAAACTGCCTCGAGAATAGCATCAACTTCACAAGGAAAGCAAAGATGTGAAGGAAACATTTCGGCCATCTGTCACTCTTTACTGGTAAGTTTATCGAGATTTTCCTATGGATACCAGAAGGAAATATTAGTTTTTCTGCAGTCAACGTTACTAGAACTTGATTTAAATTATTTACAGCTAAAAACTGTTAAAGAATTGGCTCAAGAATAGCGTCAACCTCACAAGGAAACATTTCGGCCATCTGTCGCTCTATACTGGTAAGTTTATCGAGATTTTGCTATCGACACAAAAAGGAATCGTTAACTTTCCTTCATTCAACACATTCATTGAATTCGTTTCAATTATTTACAGAAAGAACTGCCTTGAGAATGGCGTCAAATTCAGAAGAATATGGCTACGAAGATGACCGCTTTCAGAATGTCGTAAGCCCAAACTTTCATTGTTCAATTTGTCTCAACGTTCTTAAAGAACCCAAGATGTGCAGGAATAACCAACATCTCTTTTGTGCGTCTTGTATTACGAGACATCTCGCTAATTCACCCACCTGCCCAGAGTGTATGGAACAACTCACCATACAAACCCTAAATCAAGTTCCGAGAGTTCTCATGAACTGTTTGTCTGAACTAAACATTAACTGTGATTATTACAGTCGAGGCTGTCGAGAATACACTCAGCTTGGAAATCTTAACACACACGTTTTGAATTGCGGCTTTGGTCCCGTGAGATGCTCAAACCATGACTGCATCGCGGAGATCAATAAAAGAGATAGAACTTATCACGAAACAAAGGTCTGCGAGTTTCGGAAAGTCAAATGTCATGATTGTGGCGAGATAAGGAAAGATGTCGATGAATTGAACCAAAACCAAGCAGAAGTGAAGGAAAATCAAGCGGAAATGAAGGAGAACCTTGCTAAAATGAAGGAGAACCTTGCTGAACTCAAAGCAAACCAAACCGAACTGAAAGAGCAGCTTGCCCAGCTACCTTCCCTAAAGGACGATATTGTCAAAGAGGTCAGGGCCATGATGGGTGAAGTTTTGAAACACGTGAACGCAGTCCAAGCCATTCCACCAGCACTTCATGTTAAATCTGCCTCAAAACAAGATATTGTGATGATAGGAGGCTACACAACTAACGGCATAGACTCCAGTTCTGTAGAGTCATTCAGCTGGGAGAAAGGAGCGTGGGTTCAACTACCACCAATGAAAGAACCTCGTTCAGAAGCTTCATTGTTTGTTTACGAAAACCACGTTATTGTGAGCGGGGGATACACTGGTCGTGGAGCTACTGATAGTATGGAGATGGTGAAGACTACCCAAGAACCTTTGCAAGGGATAACGTTTCCTGCCAAACTTCCTGCCAAGTTGAGCGGTCACACAACCGTAGTTTATGAAAACCGTTTGATTGTTATTGGTGGATATAATTGGACTGAAAATAAACATTCTAACACCATTTACGAAGTTCGTCTTATTCCTCCTTATTCTACGAAGTTGTTACGTAGAATACCGCAGCCAAGACAATACCATGGGACAGAACTTGTAAACAATAAGATTTTTATTTTAGGAGGAAAGACAAGCCGTGTAAGTAAAGATGTTATTGATAATGTTATTGTTTATGATGTTGTTAAGAATGAGTGTAAGGAAATGCGGCCATTGCCGTATGCTGTGTGTGGAATGGCGACAGTTAGTTGGAGGAACAAAGTTATCTTGGTAGGGGGTGCAAATACGAATGGTCAGGTTTTAAATGATGTAATAATGTACGACATCGAATCAGGAGAGAGTGAGATGTTACCTTCAATGAGGTGCAAGAGGGTACACGGTTGTTCAGCGGTAGTCATTGGAGATGTCATGGTAGTGATGGGAGGGTGGAATGAAGATCAGAAATATCTTAATTCGGTAGAATGTTTTAGTTTTAGTAGTAATTCTTGGAAAGAACTTCCAGCAATGATGAAAGCTAGGCGATATGCAACTGCTGTAGTTAAACCAATTAAGTAAAACCTTAACAATTCTAAATCCGTTATTCGTAATTATTCTATCAGAATCCTTAACATACAGTAAAGAACACTTTTATCAAAATTTATAAACATTAAGTTGTATAATATTTCTCAAGTGTATTCCGTCATGTTTAAGACAATTACAATCTTTGCTGGTTTTGTCAACGAATTCAGTTCATTAGTTCAACTTGTATATACTATAATCTAATTGTATCACCATCTTTGAAAATAAACAACACTTATTAAAAAGTGACAAGACTTTGTTTTTTAAGTTGTTGTTCTTTCATCATGAGATAAATAACAAACTACTGTTGTCATCAGTTATTTTTTGATTGCACAAATGATGTAACTTTTTGTGAAACTATCTCGTCCCAGATCACATGAGTGGTGGCTAGACTTACTCTAAGTCTCGTTTCAAAACTGGAGAGAAGAGCGAAGGAAAGAGAGCCGAGACTTGTGAAACTTGAAGGAAAGTGAATCCTATATTATATATTGCATTATATAATCGTACACATTCTAAACCTTTCTCTCAAACGGGAGAAGAGAGTCAGATAAGAGACAGCCTTAATAAACTTGAAGGAAATTGAATCTTATATTAATATATATTTTATGATAAACTCGTACACATGTTGTCAACTAGAGGCGTGCGAATCCGATCCGAATCCGATCCGATCCGATTCGGATCGGATTCGGACTAAACTTTTATCGTTCGGATCGGATCGGATTTTGTTCTTTTTTTCTCGGATTGGATCGGATTTTGTTCTTTTTTTCTTGGATTGGATCGGATTTTGTTCTTCTTTTCTCAGATCGGATCGAATCGGATTTTGCACTTTTTACCCGCATCAGATTCACTTTTGTCATTGTTTTTGTCACAAAATTAACAAATTCACTAGTTGTACGTTGCACAACATATGAACGTTACTATTGTATAAGATTATTATTGTATAGTAGTTTTCTTAAATTTGTTTGTTCATTGGTTTTCTTTTCGGAAAGTTTGCGCAACTATTGCAACATATATCCGGTGTTTTAATTTTTTCGGACCGGACCGGATCGGATTTGAGCAGCTGTTTTCGGATCGGATCGGACTACGATGTTTTGGCTTCGGATCGGATTGACAGTTTTGGCAAACCCTCGGATTATAAGGTGTCAATCCGATCCGACGCACACCACTAATGTCAACTACAACTTGTTTATAAGTTGAGTTATGTTATAAATGATTGCAGTATTGCAGTCGTTAAATGATAGCACAGTTTGTTTCTTGGGTTTTGAATTGTAGTGTCCTGACTAGTTAGCCACACAGCGCAGAAGACTCCCAAACATTTTTAGTTGCAGCGTTGTAAAGAGTCACGAGTTAGTAGCGCTTTATATTGTGCCTGTTCGTTCCTTCGTCCATTCATCCATTCGTTCGTTCGTGAAAAAAGTTTGGGGAGGCAGAAGCTGTTAGCGCGCAGCCTCTCACCACTGAAGGCAAGGCAAGCCCTGTCGAATGGGGTTAGTACTTGGATGGGTGACCATGCAAATTAGCTTCATGTGAGTAGAGTTGTTAGTTCCTCCCTGCGTTAAATCAACACCATAGTTTCCCCAGATAAATCTACTAACTAGTTCCAACAAGGAGCGAGGGTCATTGGGTTATCAGTATCTATAAATACTGTCACATGTTACTATCAACAAACAAAGTCGCTTTAAAAGCAATAGAAAACGATGTTTTTGGCGCGACGTTTTTAACGCCAAACAGGTCACCGCTCTTTAGCAGTGTCTTACATACATCCGTATCCAATTTTGCTGTCATTATCTGCCGTGTATTTGAGTGATATGATTGGCTACTTTTAACCTACATCACCTTTTTGGTAAACATAATAAAACCCCTCTTTTATTTAATTCTTCACGTTTTACTCTGATAAAGGGCTCGGCTCGAAATCTCAGTATTTCGTTGCTAAAAATCTCAGCAGTTTACCATCTTTTCACTTTGCTCTATTCAAAACACTGCCTACGCAGTACTCTACTTATTTATAAACCAAACTCAGTATCCAACCAGCGTGTGTTGTTGCTAAATTATTCTCTAAACGCTTATAAACAAAACCATTTCCATTTATTATACGATCTGTTGAACATCAATAGCCCTCCAACTGACGGCTGTTTTGAAGTCACTTGAAAACATCTACAGAAAATATACTGTATCTGAATGAACACTAGTATGTGTAGATATATCTTTGATGAAATATTAGTCATTTTTTCTTCGTAATACTTAGCCAGAACTTTTCACAAAAAACTTAAAGAAATTCCTAGTACCTGCATGTACACTGAACCATTTAGATCCGAATAAGGATATTTACGTCATGACCTGCAATCCGTAGCACTCTATTTCGCAAGGAATATATTATAAAAAAGGCGCTGTTTTACAAAACGAAAGCAAAGCTGTGAAGAAAACATCTCTGGCTTCTATCGCTTTATACAAATATACAAGTAAGTTTATCGAGATTTCATACCAGAAGGAAACATTAGTTTTTCTTCAGTCAACGTTACTTGAACGTGATTTAAATAATTTACAGGTATTAAACTGCCTCGAGAATAGCATCAACTTCACAATTTAGGAAAGCAAAGATGTGAAGGAAACATTTCGGTCATCTGTCACTTTTCACTGGTAAGTTTATCGAGATTTTACCAGAAGGAAATATTAGTTTTTCTGCAGTATCGCAATGCATGCTGGTAGTTGAGGTACGGATTCACTTTCAGGGGAAATGCCCGGCGAAAATTACTTCAGAGTTGTCGATGGAGTGAAGAACGTTCGAACAAAACCATGCTTGAAGAAAGAACTTTTTGCACATTTCGAGGTGAGTAAAGAAATCGATTGCTGTACAGTAAGCCATTTGGCCTCACATTCGTGCATGTGTAGTAGATCTATTCAGATCGTATAGTTGATGCCCGGCTTGTAAATGTCTCTTCCCTGCATTTTCGCTGGTTGAAATTGACAAGGCTTTGAAACAGCTCACGATCACTTGTTGTTCGAATAGAATCACCTCGTGAGGCTTGGTTTTGATTTGTTTTGCATGGAAAAAAACTTGTTTCACTAGCCACTATTCAGGTATTTTGCAAAAACTCGGATTGCAAAGTGTTTTCGGTTTCACTTGGGTTTTGGTCTTTGTTTTTCTTCTCTTCCCTTTTGTACTGGTGAAAATACTGTATACATTTTAGTGTGGTGTAAAATACAGCACAATAGGCTAAAATAATTGTTCTAACGTTAATTCTATTCGACTGTTGTCACAGAGCCCTAGTCATCGTTTTTAACATATAGCTATAAATTGATTCAATAATATAAACTGTAGGCAGATATTTAAACTGTTAGGTAGCTAGCTGAATGCTGTAAATTTCTAATTAAACTGTAAGTCTGAATTAGATATCCAATAATAACTCTTTGCATTTAAAACTTGGGGGCTTTGTTTTTTTTTACAAAGTCTCATCTGTGATCTGTGGCACCAGCAGGGGGGGGGGGGGGCAAGGGGATTAACCTGCCCCTAATTGTCACCAGGACCACTAGTGTGAAATTTGATGAGAAACAGGGGGGAAAGAATAATAATTATTAATGTTAGCAAAATTGCAGATATTTTCCATGTTTATTAATAACATCCAGTGGCATAGACAGGGTCTTGAGTTTTGGGGGGACAAGAACCTCTGAAAGTTTCTCAACGGATTTAAACTTTTCACGAGAACAGTCTTGGAGACCATTGGGGGGTGACCACCCACCCCTGCCCCCCTTGGCTATGCTACTGATAACATCACCATGTTGCATTCTGCAAGACTTAAGTCACTTGCATGATGATGGCTAATTGAATTTTCCTATAAATGTCTATGAATGTTGTTGAAAAAGAATGTCTACAATATACAGCATGCCCTCAGACCCCCCAGGCCCCAATCCCCCCACACACACCAATATGCCAGTCCTGCCAGTGCCTTGGACTCTTGTGTGGGCCAAATGGGAATGGACATTAACCTGTTTCGAAGGAAGTCCAGCCATGTTATCTAAACCCTCAAAACTTGTGACACTGCAGATATGTTGTGTCAAATAACAAGATCTTTCTCCAGCAGACCACACCTACTGTAAGCCTAGAAGGGCATAAAAATAATTCTTCTTTGGGAGATAGTGCCTGTGTCAGTGTCCTCCACTTTTCCATTTTCTTTTGACTTGGCTGTTATTGGATCCACTGTATCTTTACAGTCTTTCACAAGTGGGACTGAGAAAGTCATAGAAATGTTTCATAATTTGGAAAGCCAGTGTGCAATTCCCATTTTTTACTACTGTTTTTGAAACATTGCACTGAAAATGTTTGCTGTTCTACTTTCTCCCTTAGACTCATAGAGCCAAAATTTCATTATAACCATATTAGATTTTATTTTTCTCTGGTCCAGTATCCAACTCAATATTTGTGTGCTCTGATTGGCTCAGTGGCAAGCAGTTTGTATCCTCCTATCCAGATCTTGCAACCAGACTGCTTGTGGATTGAAAAGACAAGTTTAAAAACAAAATCTCTTTACTAATATTGAATTTATTGTATTTTGCTTGACACTGGAGAAAATATATTCAGACAAAAGGTATATAAGTATTACAATATGAATTTGTTATTTTATTATCTGTTATTCTATTTGACAATTGTGAAAACAATGAGTTCGTGGAAAAAAGCCAGAAAAAATGTTACAAAGTGAAATTATAATCAAGCGACGAGTCAACATTCAAGTTAACTTTCTAAAAAACATGGCCCCACATTTTAAGCAGAACTTAAATTGCACATAGTTACAGTTTAATTGGATATTTACAACATTCAGCTAGCTACCTAACAGTTTAAATATATGCTTACAGTGCATTCTTTACATGTTAAAACTACTCTTAGTTCTACAGTTTATATTATTGAATCAATTAATAGCTATAGGTTACAAACGATGACTAGGGCTCTGTGACAACAGTCGAATAGAATTAACGTTAGAACAATTATTTTAGCCTATTGTGCTGTATTTTACACCACACTAAAATGTATACAGTATTTTCACCAGTACAAAAGAGAAGAGAAGAAAAACAAAGACCAAAACCCAAGTGAAACCGAAAACACTTTGCAATCCGAGTTTTTGCAAAATACCTGAATAGTGGCTAGTGAAACAAGTTTTTTTCCATGCAAAACAAATCAAAACCAAGCCTGACGAGGTGATTCTATTCGAACAACAAGTGATCGTGAGCTGTTTCAAAGCCTTGTCAATTTCAACCAGCGAAAATGCAGAGAAGAGACATTTACAAGGGCATCAACTATACGATTTGAATAGATCTACTACATATGCATGAATGTGAGGCGAAATGGCTTACTGTACAGCAATCGATTTCTTTACTCACCTCGAAATGTGCAAAAAGTTCTTTCTTCCAGCATGGTTTTGTTCGAACGGTCTTCACTCCATCGACAACTCTGAAGTAATTTTCTCGCCAGTATCAAAAGCAGTTTTGCTCCCATTTACACAGAACATAGTTCATAACCTACCTGTCCTAACGAGAAGTAAAAATCTCTCATTCGGGGGGAAAAATGCCGCTAAAACAGTGAATTAATCTTTCAGGCGAAATGCTCGCCTGACGCCGGCCATTTCCCCCGAAAGTGAATCCGTACCTCAACTACACACGTAAAAATCTCACAGCTTGTCAACAGGATGTGTTCGCAACAGGTCCGTAGCAAGGCTGTTAACAGGTTGTAACAATGCTGTTCATTCAATAAGCTGCTACAACCTTGTTAGCATCAACCTGTTAACAACTTGTTGAGTGCAGAGCGGTAACAGGTTGTTGGAACAACTTGTCATCAGTCTGTTGGAGTCATCAGCCTTGTTACAAGTTGTCAACAGCCTGCTACAGACATGTTAACAGACTGGGACAGCCAGTGCGAACACATGACGGTGACAGCCTGTTGAACAGCCTTGTAACAACTTGCTTGCAGGTCTGAAACAGCTTGCGCGTTTTTACGTGTGTACCAGCATGCATTGCGATAATGCAAATTGCCCATTGTTCACAAGAATACGAAGGAAAGCAAAGATGTGAAAGAAACATTTTTGTTTTTTGTGAAAGAAACTGGCTTCTGTCGCTCTTTATACTGGTAAGTTTATCGAGATTTTCCTCTGGATAGCAGAAAGAAACATTAGCTTTTCTTCAGTCAACGTTACTTGAACTTGATTTAAATTATTTACAGCTAAAAACTGTTAAAGAATTGCCTAAAGAATAGCGTCAACCTCACAAGGCAACATTTCGGTCATCTGTCGCTCTATACCGGTAGGTTTATCGAGATTTTGCTATCGATACAAAAAGGAATCGTTAACTTTCTTTCATTCCACACATTCATTGAATTTGTTTAAATTATTTACAGAAAGAACTGCCTTGAGAATGGCGTCAAATTCAGAAGAATACGGCTACGAGGATGAGCGCTTTCAGAATGTCGTAAGCCCAAACTTTCATTGTTCAATTTGTCTCAACGTTCTTAAAGAACCCAAGATGTGCAGGAATAACCAACACCTCTTTTGTTCGTCTTGTATTACGAGACATCTCGCTAATTCGCCCACCTGCCCAGAGTGTATGGAAGCACTCGCCATACAAACCCTAAATCAAGCTCCGAGAGTTCTCATGAACTGTTTGTCTGAACTACACATTAACTGTGATTATTACAGTCGCGGCTGCCGTGAATACACTCAGCTTGGAAATCTTAACACGCACGTTTTGAATTGCGGCTTTGCTCCCGTGAGATGCTCAAACCACGGCTGCATCGTGGAGATCAATAAAAGAGATATAATTCATCACGAGGCAGAGGTCTGTGAGTTTCGGAGACCTAAATGTCATGATTGTAGCGAGATAAGAAAAGATTTCGATGAATTGAAACAAAACCTAGCTGAACTGAAGGAAAATCAAGCGGAACTGAAGGAAAATCAAGCGGAACTGAAGGAAAATCAAACGGAACTGAAGGAAAATCAAGCGGAACTCAAAGTAAATATAGTAAAACTGAAAGAGCAGCTTGCCCAGCTACCTTTCCTAAAAGACGATATCGTCAAAGAGGTCAAGGCCATGATGGGTGAAGTTTTGGAACACGTGAATGCAGTTCATGTCATTCAACCACCACTTCAAGTTAAATCAAAACAGGATATTGTCATGATAGGAGGCCACACAACTAACGGCAAAGTCTCCAGCTCTGTAGAGTCATTCAGCTGGGAGAAAGGAGCGTGGGTTCAACTACCACCAATGAAAGAACCTCGTTCAATAGCTTCATCGTCTGTTTACGAAAACCACGTTATTGTGAGCGGAGGAAGTACTGGTCGTGATTATACTGATGGTATGGAGATGATGAAGACTGATGAAGAACCTTTGCAATGGATAACGTTTCCTGCCAAACTTCCTGCCAATTTGTACGGTCACACAACCGTGGTTTATGAAAACCGTTTGATTGTTATTGCTGGATATAATGCGACTGAATGTAGCCGTTCTAACGCCATTTACGAAGTTCATCTTATTCATCCTTATTCTACGAAGTTGTTACGTAGAATGCCGCAGCCAAGAAAATACCATGGGACAGAACATGTAAACAATATGATTTTTATTTTGGGAGGAAGCTTTGCAAGTACAGATGCAATTGATAATGTTATTGTTTATGATGTTGTTAAGAATGAGTGTAAGGAAATGCGGTCATTGCCGTATGCTGTGTATGGAATGGCGACAGTTAGTTGGAGAAATAAAGTTATTTTGGTAGGGGGTGAGAATAAGGATGGTCAGGTTTTAAATGATGTAATAATGTACGACATCGAATCAGGAGAGAGTGAGAGATTGCCAGCGATGAAGTACAAGAGGTGGGGTTGTTCAGCGGTCGTCACTCGAGATGTCATGGTAGTGATGGGAGGGTGGAATGAAGATCAGGAATATCTTAATTCGGTGGAATGTTTTAGTTTTAGTAGTAATTCTTGGCAAGAACTTCCAGCGATGATAGAAGCTAGGTTATGGGCAACTGCTGTAGTTAAACCTATTAAGTAAAACCTTAAAAACTCTAAATCCGTTATTCGTAATTATTGTATCACCAATCCTTAACATACAGTAAAGAACAATTTTATCAAAATTTATAAACATTAAGTTGTATAATATTTCTCAAGTGTATTCCGCCATGTTTAAGACAATTACAATGTTTGTTGGTTTTGTCAAGGAATTCAGTTCATTAGTTCAACTTGTATATACTATAATCTAATTGTATCACGATCTTTGAAAATAAACAACACTTATTAAAAAGTGACAAGACTTTGTTTTTTAAGTTGTTGTTGTTCTTTCATCATGAGATAAATAACAACTACTGTTGTCATCAGTTATTTTTTGATTGCACAAGTGATGTAACTTTTTGTGAAACTATCTCGTCCCAGACCTCACTAGTGGTGGCTAGACTTACTGTAAGTCTCGTTTTAAAACACGAGAGAAGGGCGAAGGAAAGAGAGAGACTTATTAAACTTGAAGGAAATTGAATCTTATATTATATTATATATTGTATTATATAATCGTGCACATTCTAAACCTTTCTCCCAAACGGGAGAAGAGAGTAGATAAGAGAGAGACTTATTAAACTTGAAGGAAATTGAATCTTATATTATATATAGATCGTTTTCATCTGACTTCATGGCGGCCATATTGGTGTACCAAAACAATGAAATCGCGGCCATATTGGTGTACCATATGCGAATTAGCTGTATTCTTCCAATATTTCGTATTGTTTCACCACCCTAATGGGGTCACCGATCACGTGAGTGAAAACGATCTATAGATTGTTTTTGTCTGACATCACGGCGGCCATATTGGTGTACCGAAACAATGAAATGGCAGCCATATTGGTGTACCATCTTTATCCTATGGGAATTTAACTCCATTCTTATTCAAAAATTTCGTATTGTTTCACTACCCCGATGGTGCCACCGATCACGCGAGTGAAAACGACCCATACACATTCTAAACCATTCTATCAAACAGGAGAGGACAGTAGATGAGAGAGAGAGACTTGTTAAACTTGAAGGAAATTGAATCTTATATTATATATTGTATTATATAATCGTACACATTCTAATCCTTTCTCTCAAACGGGAGAGGAGAGTAGATGAGAGAGAGAGACTTGTTAAACTTGAAGGAAATTGAATCTTATATTACTATATATTGTATGATAAACTCGTACACATTCTATAAGCATTTCTCTCAAACGGGAGAGAAGAGTAGATGAGAGAGAGAGACTTAGGGGCTGTTTACATGGACAAACGTTGTCCCTGGTAGAAGGGTCACCCTGCCCCCCGAGCAACCCTGGGGGAGCCAACTTTGTGTTCATTTTACTTACTCTCGACAGCGAGCGTTTACATGGGGAATTTCATACTTGTCTCGGGTAGTAGGGTCACCCTGGGGTAGGGTCACCCTCTTTGCGAGGTAGGGTTACCCTAGGGGGCGAGATAAAGTTGACTCGCCTACCCGAGGCAAAACTGCGAAACAAAATGGCGGCAGAAAGTGAAACAATTGATAGAGCAGCAAATACGAAGCGAAAAAAATGGTCTTGGTCTCCAACAATGGTTAAAAACCTGATAATTGGCCTGAAGAAGTATAAAAGCTTCTGTGAGTTTAATTCTATCGTTTAATTCTAACAGTACAGTTACAGTTTCTTCCCAACGATCGGCCATCTTAAATTAGATGCATTAAACTATACCCAGTCCTCCAGGCTTAAACCGATTCAGAAGTCATAATCTAATTCCTCATGTAAACACACGACAAAGTTGTCTCGGGGGGTAGGGTGTCCCTCTTACCCGAGCCAACTTTTAGTCCATGTAAACGGCCCCTAATTAAACTTGAAGGAAATTGAATCTTATATTAATAAATTTTGTATTATCTAAGCCTTTCTCTCAAACAGGAGAGGAGAGTAGATAAGAAAGAGATAGACTTATTAAACTTGAAGGAAATTGAATCTTATATTATATTTGCATTATATAATCGTACACATTCTAAACCTCTCTCTCAAATGGGAGAAGAGAGTAGATAAGAGAGAGACTTATTAAACTTGAAGGAAATTGAATCTTATTATATATTGACGGGAAAATGTTTTGACATGAGAGAGGTCGCATGAAAGAATTTTACGCCTTCACATCTTGAGCAGTTCAAAACTATAAACAATGTTCAAACACAGACTGAACTACAGCAAGGGAAAATACTTCAACTCAATTTTAAAATACTAACTTGTCGCTAGTATCGACAGTAATATGTATTTGAATGCTTTAAGAATGGTCTAACACCGTGTAGGAGATTTTTGTCACTGAATGATTTACCTATACTGTTGTTCGTTGTCGTCTGTCATCAGACATGTCAACAACAACTTGTTTATAAGTTGAGTTATGTTATAAATGATTGCAGTATTGCAGTCGTTAAATGATAGCACAGTTTGTTTCTTGGGTTTTGGATTGTAGTGTCCTGACCACTGATCTCAATAAAACTGGATGGGGCACGAGGCCGGATTTTGCGTGTCAGTTGTATGATGACGTGACCACTACCCAAGTTGGCTGCCACTGAAGTTCATGGCTTTCATAGATTGAAAACAGACAAAAAGAATTATTTAAAAAAAATTTAAACGAATGTAATGACACAAGAAGTACTCAATAAGGTTTAAGACGCTAATTTCATGCATTTGTTTCTATTACTAAGCTGTAAAACATTTAAATTTCGTTGTTTTTCTTCAGTGCCGACAACGAAGAAACTTCACGATAATATAAACTGAAAAACAGACAAAATCTACGAAGAATTCAAATCCAAGTCTTAAATTGTACCTTTTATAGTAATCTTAATGCCTTAACAATATCTCGTGTTGTCTACTTGCCATCTTTTGACTGTAATTGTTGTTAAACAGTGAAAACTAAACGAACCAGCATCTGTTGTTTGCTTTACGGCTTTTCCAACTCCCCCGGCACAGAGTACTTAATATTCCTTCCCCCCGGATAATATGACCGTGTGACGTCAAGATTGCTTACGCCAGTCAACTTTAGGATTGGGAACAAGTTTTAAGGCCGCAATGCGTCATTTGGCGGCGACTGCCACGAAATGTTTGACTGCTGGCCATAGGGAATGGCCTGTCCAGTTTATATAGAGATCAGTGGTCCTGACTACTTAGCCACACAGCGCAGAAGACTCTCAAGCAGCTTTAGTTGCAGCGTTGTAAAGAGTCACGAGTTAGTAGCGCTTTATATTGTGCCTGTTCGTTCGTTCATTCATCCATTCGTTCATTCATCCATTCGTTCGTTCGTGAAAAAAGTTTGGGGAGGCATGGGTGGCAGAAGCAGTTAGCGCGCAGCCTCTCACCACTGAAGTTAAGCCAGGTTGAATGAGGTTAGTACTTGGATGGGTGACCACGCACATTAGCTTCACATGAGTAGAGTTGTTAGTTCCTCCCTGCGTTAAATCAACACCATAGTTTCCCCAGTTAAATCTACTAACTAGTTGCAACAAGGAGCGAGGGTCATTGGGTTATCAGTATCTATAAATACTGTCACATGTTACCATCAACAAACAAAGTCGCTTTAAAAGCAATAGAAAACGACGTTTTTGGCGCGACGTTTTTAACGCCAAACAGGTCACCGCTCTTTAGCAGTATCTTACATACATCCGTATCCAATTTTGCTCTCATTATCTGCCGTGTATTTGAGTGATATGATTGGCTACTTTTAACCTACATCACCTTTTTGGTAAACATAATAAAACCCTCTTTTATTTAATTCATCACGTTTTACTGTGATAAAGGGCTCTGCTCGAAATTTCAGTATTTCGTTGCTAAAAATCTCAGCAGTTTACCATCTTTTCACTTTGCTCTATTCAAAACACTGCCTACGCAGTACTCTACTTATTTATAAACCAAACTCAGTATCCAACTAGCGTGTGTTGTTGCTAAATTGTTTTCTAAATGCTTAAAAACAAAACCATTTCCATTTATTATACGATCTGTTGAACATCAATAGCCCTCCAACACGGCTGTTTTGAAGTCACTTGAAAACATCTACAGAAAATATACTGTATCTGAATGAACACTAGTATGTGTAGATATATCTTTGATGAAATATTAGTCATTTTTTCTTCTTAATACTTAGCCAGAACTTTTCACAAAAAAACTTAAAGAAATTCCTAGTACCTGCATGTACACTGAACCATTTATATCCGAATAAGGATATTTACGTCATGACCTGCAATCACGAAACACTCTATTTCGCAAGAAATATAAATATAAGGAAGGCGTTGTTTTACAAAACGAAAGCAAAGCTGTGAAGAAAACATCTCGGGCTTCTATCGCTTTATACAAATATACAAGTAAGTTTATCGAGATTTGATACCAGAAGGAAACATTAGTTTTTCTTCAGTCAACGTTACTTGAACTTGATTTAAATAATTTACAGGTATTAAACTGTCTCGAGAATAGCATCAACTTCACAAGCAAAGCAAAGATGTGAAGGAAAGATTTCGGTCATCTGTCGATCTATACTGGTAAGTTTATCGAGATTTTCCTATGGATCCCGGAAGGAAACATTAGCTTTTCTTCAGTCAACGTTACTTGAACTTGATTTCAATTATTTACAGCTAAAAACTGTTAAAGAATTGTCTCAAGAATAGCGTCAACCTCACAAGAATACGAAGGAAAGCAAAGATGTGAAGGAAACATTTCGGCCATCTGTCACTCTATACTGGTAAGTTTATCAAGATTTTGCTACCGACACAAAAAGGAATCGTCAACTTTCCTTCATTCAGGACGTTCATTCAATTTGTTTAAATTATTTACAGAAAGAACTGCCTTGAAAATGGCGTCAAATTCACAAGAATACGGCTACGAAGATGAGCGCTTTCAGAATGTCGTAAGCCCAAACTTTCATTGTTCAATTTGTCTCAACGTTCTTAAAGCACCCAAGATGTGCAGGAATAACCAACACCTTTTCTGCACACATTGCATAACAAGACATCTCGCTAATTCGCCCACCTGCCCAGAGTGTATAGAAGAACTCACCATACAAACCCTAAATCAAGCTCCAAGAGTTCTCCTGAATTACTTATCCGAACTAAACATTAACTGTCATCATTACAGTCGAGGCTGCCGTGAGTTCACTCAGCTTGGAAATCTTAACACGCACGTTTTGAATTGCGGCTTTGGTCCCGTGAGATGCTCTAACTTTGGATGCGTCGTGGAGATCAATAAAAGAGATAGAATTTATCACGAGACGGAGGTCTGTGAGTTTCGGAAAGTCAAATGTCATGATTGTGGCGAGATAAGGAAATATGTCAATGAACTGAAGCAAAATCAAGCGGAGATGAAGGAGAAGCTGGTTGAACTGAAAGAGCAGCTTGCCCAGCTACCTTCCCTAAAAGAAGAAATTGTCAAAGAGGTCAGGGCCATGATGGGTGAAGTTTTGAAATACGCGAATGCAGTCCCTCAACCACCACTTCATCTTAAATCAGCCTCAAAACAAGATATTGTCATGATAGGAGGCGAATCAACTAGCGGCAAAACCACCAGTTCTGTAGAGTCATTCAGCTGGGAGAAAGGAGCGTGGGCTCAACTACCACCAATGAAAGAACATCGTTCATCAGCTTCATCGTTTGTTTACAAAAACCAGGTTGTTGTGGCCGGGGGATATACTGGTCGTGGTTCTACTAATAGTATGGAGATGATGAAGACGGACCAAGAACCTTTGCAATGGATAACGTTTCCTGCCAAACTTCCTGCAAAGTTGTACGGTCACACAACCGTGGTTTATGAAAACCGTTTGATTCTTATTGGTGGATATAATGCGACTGAACGTAGTCATTCTAACGCCATTTACGAAGTTCATCTTATTCCTCATTATTCTACGAAGTTGGTACGTAGAATACCTCAGCCATTAAGAAGAGACCATGGGACAGAACTTGTAAACAATAAGATTTTTATTTTGGGAGGAAGGACAAGCTATGAAAGTAAAGATGCTATTGATAATGTTATTGTTTATGATGTTGTTAAGAATGAGTGTAAGGAAATACGGTCATTGCCGTATGTTGTGTGTGGAATGGCGACAGTTAGTTGGAGAAACAAAGTTATTTTGATAGGTGGTGTGGATACGAATGAGCAGGCTTTAAATGATGTAATAATGTACGACATCGAATCAGGAAAGAGTGGACGTTTACCTCCCATGAAGTACAAGAGACGGGGTTGTTCAGCAGTCGTTACTGAAGATGACATGGTAGTGATGGGAGGGTGGAATAAAGATCAGAAATATCTTAATTCTGTGGAATGTTTTAGTTTTAGTAGTAATTCTTGGAAAGAACTTCCACCAATGATGGAAGCTAGGCAATTGGCAACTGCTGTAGTTAAACCTATTAAGTAAAACCTTAAAAATTATATATCCGTTATTCGTAATTATTGTATCACAATCCTTAACATACAGTAAAGAACACTTTTATCAAAATTTATAAACATTAAGTTGTATAATAATATACATGAAAAATTTCTCAATTCTGATTGGCTGAGAGGAGTGCAATTTTAGTGTAATTCAGTGCAGAAAAATGAAATACAGTGCAAATTTTGTAATTTTTTTAATTTGCACAAAAATATTTTTTTACTAGAAAAAAAGCTCTTCCTGTTAATTTTTTTTCTTCATGTATGTTATTTGAACAAAGCATTTTGATTAGAAAGATTCTCTTTATGATAATTTTTTTCATGTATATTATTAATAAGTAATAGCATGGTTTCGAGTGCAATTTTGGAAAAACATGCACTCGTGAGTTTTTCAAAGACCTCAAATAGCACTCGTCCTTCGGACTCGTGCAATTTTGATAGTCTTTGAAAAACTCACTCGTGCATGTCTTTTCAAAATTGCACTCGAAACCATGCTATTACCTATACTAATATTTCCCAAGTGTATTCCGTCATGTTTAAGACAATTAAAATCTTTGTTGGTTTTGTCAACGAATTCAGTTCATTAGTTCAACCAGTCTATACTATAATCTAATTGTATCACGATCTTTGAAAATAAACAACACTTATTAAAAAGTGACAAGACTTTGTTTTTTAAGTTGTTGTTGTTCTTTCATCATGAGATAAATAACAAACTACTGTTGTCATCAGTTATTTTTTGATTGCACAAGTGATGTAACTTTTTGTGAAAATATCTCAGATCAGAGTCGTGGCTAGACGTAATAATAATAATAATAATAATAATAATAATAATAATAATAATAATAATAATAATAATAATAATAATAATAATAATAATAATAATAATAATAATAATAAACGTCTTTATTAATAAGAATACATCAAACGTGTATCTTTACAATCAATCAATGGTTACTAAATTGAAATATTAAATACAATTGTACTATTTATTAAATTTAAAGAGACATCTATTAATGAAAGATCGTTTGAATCTTTCTGTGTTCACTTTTGGTAGAACATACTCGTGCCCTCGCTCTCGAAGAACTCTCCCTCTTTTCTGGGGGAGCAAGTCATGCAACACATGTCCGCTATCACTAGTTATTCTACTAAACAGGTTTCTATCTCTTTCCTCAATTACATCTGATATCTTAATATTCCTAGTAGTATATCCAAATCGGAAGGCTCGCTTAATAAATTGATCAATACGGTCTAGGTATTTGCTTTGGAACGCAGAGCCCCATACTTCTAATCCATAAAGAGAGAGTGAGATTATCAGTGAGTCAAATAATCTGTTGATCTCATCCTTGGTATATCTATAGAATTTGCATACTCTAATAATATACAAACGACTGCTCGCTTTATGCAACAAATTGTCAATATGAAGATCCCAGTTACAGGGATCTTCCTGGAAAGTAACCCAAGAAGTTTTAGCCATCCTTTTCGTTCATTGCCTGGTAACTCTGGTGGTAAGGGCTTGCATGGTGGTTTTACCATGCACAAGCATTTTCCATGTTTTAGAGAAATTCAATAACATCCTATTATTAGTTGATTCAATAACATCCTATTATTAGACGTATTCTAAGTCTCGTTTTAAAACGGGAGAGAAAAACTTGAAGGAAATTGAATCCTATATTATATGTGTATTATCGTATACACATTCTAAACCATTCTCCAAAACGGGAGAGGAGATGAGATGAGAGAGAGACTTATTAAACTTGAAGGAAAGGACATCTTATATTATATATATTGTATTATATAATCGTACACATTCTAAGCCTTTCTCTCAAACAGGAGAGGAGAGGAGATAAGAGAGAGAGAGACATATTAAACTTAGAGAAAATCTTATCTTATCTTATATATTGTAATATATAATCGTACACATTCTAAACCTTTCTCTCAAACGGGAGAGAAGAGTATAGATGAGAGAGAGACTTATTAGACTTGAAGGAAATTGAATCTTATTATATCTTCTGGCGGGAAAATGTATTGACATGAGATGCGAGAGGTCGCATGAAAGAATTTTACGCCTTCACATCTTGAGCAGTTCAAAACTATAAACAATGTTCAAACACAGACGGAACTACAGCAACTAAAGAATACGATCAGGGGTTGCTATACCATGAGAGAGAAGACTTATTTTTCATTTACCAAAAGCCTCGGCAGTTTAGCATGCACCTTTTCACTTTGCTCTATCTAAAACACTGCCTACGCAGCACTCTGCTTTTTTACGTCCAGTTATATAATATAGGTCAGTGGTTCAAACTCGCTGGAGTTTCTTGTGGAGAAAAACCTGTGCATTCGTTTGGCTACTTTCAACATAAGTCACTTTTAGAAAACATAAACCATTCTTATTTAATTCATCACGCTTTACTCTGATAAAGGGCTCTGCTCGAAATCTCAGTATTTCGTTCCTAAAAATCTCAGCAGTTTACCATCTTTTCACTTTGCTCTATTCAAAACACTGCCTACGCAGTACTCTATACTTATTTATAAACCAAACTCAGTATGCAACCAGCGTAGAAACAAAACCATTTCCATTTATTATACGATCTGTTGAACATCAATAGCCCTCCAACACGGCTGTTTTAAAGTCACTTGAAAACATCTACAGAAAATATACTGCATGTATCTGAATGAACACTAATATATATATGTGTAGATATATCTTCGATGAAATATTAGTCATTTCTTCTTCTTAATACTTAGCCAGAACTTTTCACAAAAAACTTAAAGAAATTCCTAGTACCTGCATGTACACTGAACCATTTATATCCGAATAAGGATATTTACGTCATGACCTGCAATCACGAAACACTCTATTTCGCAAGAAATATAAATATAAGGAAGGCGTTGTTTTACAAAACGAAAGCAAAGCTGTGAAGAAAACATCTCGGGCTTCTATCGTTTTATACAAATATACAAGTAAGTTTATCGAGATTAGATACCAGAAGGAAACATTAGTTTTTCTTCAGTCAACGTTACTTGAACTTGATTTAAATAATTTACAGGTATTAAACTGTCTCGAGAATAGCATCAACTTCACAAGCAAAGCAAAGATGTGAAGGAAAGATTCCGGTCATCTGTCGATCTATACTGGTAAGTTTATCGAGATTTTCCTATGGATCCCGGAAGGAAACATTAGCTTTTCTTCAGTCAACGTTACTTGAACTTGATTTCAATTATTTACAGCTAAAAACTGTTAAAGAATTGTCTCAAGAATAGCGTCAACCTCACAAGAATACGAAGGAAAGCAAAGATGTGAAGGAAACATTTCGGCCATCTGTCACTCTATACTGGTAAGTTTATCAAGATTTTGCTATCGACACAAAAAGGAATCGTCAACTTTCCTTCATTCAGGACGTTCATTCAATTTGTTTAAATTATTTACAGAAAGAACTGCCTTGAAAATGGCGTCAAATTCACAAGAATACGGCTACGAAGATGAGCGCTTTCAGAATGTCGTAAGCCCAAACTTTCATTGTTCAATTTGTCTCAACGTTCTTAAAGCACCCAAGATGTGCAGGAATAACCAACACCTTTTCTGCACACATTGCATAACGAGACATCTCGCTAATTCGCCCACCTGCCCAGAGTGTATAGAAGAACTCACCATACAAACCCTAAATCAAGCTCCAAGAGTTCTCCTGAATTACTTATCCGAACTAAACATTAACTGTCATCATTACAGTCGAGGCTGCCGTGAGTTCACTCAGCTTGGAAATCTTAACACGCACGTTTTGAATTGCGGCTTTGGTCCCGTGAGATGCTCTAACTTTGGATGCGTCGTGGAGATCAATAAAAGAGATAGAATTTATCACGAGACGGAAGTCTGTGAGTTTCGGAAAGTCAAATGTCATGATTGTGGCGAGATAAAGAAAGATGTCGATGAATTGAAGAAAAATCAAGCGGAGATGAAGGAGAAGCTGGTTGAACTGAAAGAGCAGCTTGCCCAGCTACCTTCCTTAAAAGAAGAAATTGTCAAAGAGGTCAGGGCCATGATGGGTGAAGTTTTGAAATACGCGAATCCAGTCCCTCAACCACCACTTCATGTTAAATCAGCCTCAAAACAAGATATTGTCATGATAGGAGGCGAATCAACTAGCGGCAAAACCACCAGTTCTGTAGAGTCATTCAGCTGGGAGAAAGGAGCGTGGGCTCAACTACCACCAATGAAAGAACGTCGTTCAGAAGCTTCATCGTTTGTTTACGAAAACAACGTTATTATGACCGGAGGACATACTGGTCGTGGAGCTACTGATAGTATGGAGATGATGAAGACTGAGCAAGAACCTTTGCAATGGATAACGCTTCCTGCCAAACTTCCTGCCAAGTTGAGCGGTCACACAACCGTGGTTTATGAAAACCGTTTGATTGTTATTGGTGGATATAATGAGACTGAAGGTAGCCATTCTAACGCCATTTACGAAGTTCATCTTATTCATCCTTATTCTACAAAGTTGTTACGTAGAATGCCGCAGCCAAGACGATACCATGGGACCGAACTTGTAAACAATAAGATTTTTATTTTGGGAGGAAAGACAAGCTATGGAAGTAAATATGTTATTGATAGTGTTATTGTTTATGATGTTGTTAAGAATGAGTGCAAGGAAATGCGGCCATTGCCGTATGCTGTGTTTGGAATGGCGACAGTTAGTTGGAGAAACAAAGTTATTTTGATAGGGGGGCGTAATAAAGATGGTCAGAATTTAAATGATGTAATAATGTACGACATCGAATCAGGAAAGAGTGAGAGATTACCATTCATGAAGTACAAGAGGTTCGGTTGTTCAGCGGTCGTCACTGGAGATGTCATGGTAGTGATGGGAGGGTTGAATGAAGATCAGGATTATCTTAATTCGGTAGAATGTTTTAGTTTTAGTAGTAATTCTTGGAAAGAACTTCCAGCAATGATGGAAGCTAGGCAATTGGCAACTGCTGTAGTTATACCTATTAAGTAAAACCTTAAAAATTATAAATCCGTTATTCGTAATTATTGTATCACAATCCTTAACATACAGTAAAGAACAATTTTATCAAAATTTATAAACATTAAGTTGTATAATATTTCTCAAGTGTATTCCGCCATTTTTAAGACAATTACAATCTTTGTTGGTTTTGTCAACGAATTCAGTTCATGAGACAAGACTTTGTTTTTTTTAAGTTGTTGTTGTTCTTTCATCATGATATAAATAACAAACTACTGTTGTTATCATGCAGTTATTTTTTGATTGCACAACTGATGTAACTCTTTGTAAAACTACTCTATCTCGTCCCAGACCAGTGGTGGCTAGACTTACTCCAAGTCTCGTATTAAAACGGGAGAGAAGAGCGAAGGAGAGAGAGAGAGAGACTTGTTAAACTTGAAGGAAAGTCAATCTTATATTATATTATATATTGTATTATATAATCGTACACATTCTAAGTCTTTCTCTCAAGCGGGAGAGAAGAGACTAGATGAGACAGAGAGACTTGTTAAACTTGAAGGAAATGGAATCTTATATTATATATTGTATTATAAACCATTAAACTAGAGGTGAGCCGTCTCACAATCGGCCATCGGCCGATTGTCTTTCACCATCGGATCGGCTGTCTCGCGACTCTCGTCCTCGTAGTTCTGCTCTCTCGTCCTTGTTTATCATAACTTGTGTACAGCCGCAACCCTCCTGTCAAAATCGGGGAGCGAGCGTCTGTGGTACGGCGTCAATAATCGCGTTCTCGGTCACGTGGATAGATAGGCTGTTGCGGTATTGAAAAAAAAACCACGAAAACCGATACCGAAAAAAACCCCCGATAATATCGATATATCGGTATTTTTCTGTTTGTTTTGTTGCGCTCAAAATACGAGAATTGGCTTGATGACTTCCTCTCATTGCGAAACTTGAGATGAATAAAACGACAAAACGGGAGCACTGAGCATCAGGTTAGCAAACATCGGTTTTGCCGATTAATCGGCCGATGGTGGGGAAATATCTATTACTTAACAATCGGTATCGGCAATCGGCTTTTTTTTTCACATCGGTTCACCTCTACTGATTAAACCGTATACACATTCTAAACCTTCCTCACAAACGGGACAGGACAGTAGATGAGAGAGAGACTTATTAAACTTGAAGGAAATAGAATCTTATTATATCTTCTGGCGGGGAAATGTATTGACATAGGTTGGGAGAGGTCGCATCAAACAATTTTACGCCTTCACATCTTGAGCAGTTCAAAACTATAAACAATGTTCAAACACAGACTGAATTATACAGCAAGGGAAAATACTTCAACTAAATTTTAAAATACCAACTTGTCGTCCGTATCGACAGTAATATGTATTTGAATGCTTTAAGAATGGTCTAACACTGTGTAGGAGATTTTTGTCATTGAATGATTCACCTACTGTTGTTCGTTGTCGTTTGTCAACAGACATGTCAACTATAACTTGTTTATAAGTTGAGTTATGTTAGAAATGATTGCAGTATTGCAGTCGTTAAATGATAGCACAGTTTGTTTCTTGGGTTTTGGATTGTAGTATCCTGACTAGTTAGCCACACAGCACAGAAGACTCTCAAGCAGCTTTAGTTGCAGCGTTGTAAAGAGTCACGAGTTAGTAGCGCTTTATATTGTGCCTGTTCGTTCATTCCTTCGTCCATTTATCCATTCGTTCCTGAAAAAAGTTTGTGGAGGCATGGGTGGCAGAAGCTGTTAGCGCGCAGCCTCTCGCCACTGAAGCTAAGCCCTGTTGAATGGGGTTAGTACTTGGATGGGTGACCACGCACATTAGCTTCATGTGAGTAGAGTTGTTAGTTCCTCCCTGCGTAAAATCACCATAGTTTCCCCAGTTAAATCTACTAACTAGTTCCAACAAGGAGCGAGGGTCATTGGCTTATCAGTATCTATAAATACTGTCACATGTTACCATCAACAAACAAAGTCGCTTTAAAAGCAATAGAAAACGACGTTTTTGGCGCGACGTTTTTAACGCCAAACAGGTCACCGCTCTTTAGCAGTGTCTTACATACATCCGTATCCAATTTTGCTGTCGTTATCTGCCGTGCATTTGAATGATATGATTGGCTACTTTAACCTACATCACCTTTTTGATAAACATAATAAAACCCTCTTTTATTTAATTCATCACGTTTTACTCTGACAAAGGGCTCTGCTCGAAATCTCAGTATTTCGTTGCTAAAAATCTCAGCAGTTTACCATCTTTTCACTTTGCTCTATTCAAAACACTGCCTATACAGTACTCTACTTATTTATAAACCAAACTCAGTATCCAACAAGCGTGTGTTGTTGCTATCAAATTATTTTCTAAATGCTTAGAAACAAAACCATTTTCATTTATTATACGATCTGTTGAACGTCAATAGCCCTCCAACACGGCTGTTTTGAAGTCACTTGAAAACATCTACAGAAAATATACTGTATCTGAATGAACACTAGTATGTGTAGATATATCTTGATGAAATATTAGTAATTTTTTCTTCGTAATACTTAAGCAGAACTTTTCACAAAAAACTTAAAGAAATTCCAAGTATCTGTACACTGAACCATTTAGATCCGAATAAGGATATTTACGTCATGACCGGCAATCACAAAATATTCTATTTCGCAAGAAATATATAATTATAAGAAAGGCGTTGTTTTACAATACGAAAGGATAGCTGTGAAGAAAACATCTCTGGCTTCTGTTGATCTTTACTGGTAAGTTTATCGAGATTTTCCTGCGGATACCAGAAGGAAACATTAGCTTTTCTTCAGTCAACGTTACTTGAACTTGATTTAAATTATTTATAGCTAAAAACTGTTAAAGAATTGTCTCAAGAATAGCGTCAACCTCACAAGAATACGAAGGAAAGCAAAGATGTGAAAGAAACATTTCGGTCGTCTATCGCTCTATACTGGTAAGTTTATCGAGATTTTGCTATCGACACAAAAAAATCGTTAACTTTCCTTCATTCAAAACGTATTATTGAATTTGTTTCAATTATTCACAGAAAGAACTGCCTTGAGAATGGCGTCAAATTCAGAAGAATACGGCTACGAGGATGAGCGCTTTCAGAATGCCGTAAGCCGAAACTTTCACTGTTCAATTTGTCTCAACGTTCTTAAAGCACCCAAGATGTGCAGGAATAACCAACACCTTTTCTGCACACATTGCATAACGAGACATCTCGCTAATTCACCCACCTGCCCAGAGTGTAAGGAAGAACTCACCATACAAACCCTAAATCAAGCTCCGAGAGTTCTCCTGAATTACTTATCCGAACTAAACATTAACTGTGATCATTACAGTCGCGGCTGTCCTAAATTCACTCAACTTGGAAATCTTAACACGCACGTTATGAATTGTGGGTTTGGTCCCGTGACATGCTCAAACTATCGCTGCATCGCGGAGATCAATAAAAGAGATAGAACTTATCACGAGACAAAGGTCTGTGAGTTTCGGAAAGTCAAATGTCATGATTGTCGCGAGATAAGGAAAGATGTCGATGAATTGAAGCAAAACCAAGCGGAACTGAAAGAGCAGCTTGCCCAGCTTCCTTCCCTACTTAAGGAAGATATTATCAAAGAGGTCAGAGCCATGATGGGTGAAGTTTTGAAACAAGCAAATGCAGTCCAAGCCGTTCAACCACCACTTCATGTTAAATCAGCTTCAAAACAAGATATTGTCATCATAGGAGGCTACACAACTAACGGAAGATCCAATTCTGTAGAGTCATTCAGCTGTGAGAAAGGAGCGTGGGTTCAACTACCACCAATGAAAGCACCTCGTTCAGAAGCTTCATCGTTTGTTTACGAAAACCACGTTATTGTGGCCGGGGGAGATACTGGTCGTGGAGCTACTGATAGTATGGAGATGACGAAGACTGATGAAGAACCTTTGCAATGGATAACGTTTCCTGCCAAACTTCCTGCCAAGTTGAGCGGTCACACAACCGTGGTTTATGAAAACCGTTTGATAGTTATTGGTGGATATAATGCGACTGAAGGTAGCCATTCTAACGCCATTTACGAATTTCATCTTATTCCTCCTTATTTTACAAAGTTGTTACGTAGAATGCCGCAGCCAAGAGAATACCATGGGACAGAACTTGTAAACAATAAGATTTTTATTTTGGGAGGAAAGACAGGCTATGGAAGTAAATATGTTATTGATAGTGTTATTGTTTATGATGTTGTTAAGAATGAGTGTAAGGAAATGCGGCCATTGCCGTATGCTGTGTTTGGAATGGCGACAGTTAGTTGGAGAAACAAAGTTATTTTGATAGGTGGGCGTAATGGGAATGGTCAGGATTTAAATGATGTAATAATGTACGACATCGAATCAGGAGAGAGTGAGAGATTACCATGCATGAAGTACAAGAGGTTGGGTTGTTCAGCGGTCGTCACTGGAGATGTGATGGTAGTGATGGGAGGGTTGAATGAAGATCAGGAATATCTTAATTCGGTGGAATGTTTTAGTTTTAGTAGTAATTCTTGGAAAGAACTTGCAGCAATGATGGAAGCTAGGCAATTGGCAACTGCTGTAGTTAAACCTATTAAGTAAAACCTTAAAAATTCTAAATCCGTTATTCGTAATTATCGTATCACAATCCTTAACATACAGTAAAGAACACTTTTATCAAAATTTATAAACATTAAGTTGTATAATATTTTTCAAGTGTATTCCGTCATGTTTAAGACGATTACAATCTTCGTTGGTTTTGTCAACGAATTCAGTTCATTAGTTCAACTTGTATATACTATAATCTAATTGTATCACGATCTTTGAAAATAAACAACAATTATTAAAAAGTGACAAGACTTTGTTTTTTAAGTTGTTATTGTTCTTTCATCATGAGATAAATAACAAACTACTGTTGTCATCAGTTATTTTTTGATTGCACAAGTGATGTAACTTTTTGTGAAACTATCTCGTCCCAGACCTCACTAGGGGTGGCTAGACTTACGCTAAGTCTCGTTTTAAAACTGCAAAGAAGAGCGAAGGTGAGAGAGAGACTTCTTAAACTTGAAGGAAATTGAATCTTATATTATATATTGTATTAATCGTACACATTCTAAACCATTATTTTAAACGGGAGAGGAGAGTAGACGAGAGAGAGAGAGACGTATTAAACTTGAAGGAAATTGAATCTTAATATCTTATATTATATATTGTATTATATAATCGTACACATTCTAAGCATTTCTCTCAAACGAGAGAGAAGAGTAGAGCAGAGAGAGAGACTTATTATGGACAGTAATATGTATTTGAATGCTTTAAGAATGGTCTAACACTGTGTAGGAGATTTTTGTCATTGAATGATTCACCTACTGTTGTTCGTTGTCGTTTGTCACCAGACATGTCAACTACAACTTGTTTATAAGTTGAGTTATGTTATAAATGATTGCAGTATTGCAGTCATTAAATGATAGCACAGTTTGTTTCTTGGGTTTTGGATTGTAGTGTCCTGACCACTGATCTCAATAAAACTGGATGGGGCAATATGAGGCCGGATTTTGCGTGTCAGTTGTATGATGACGTGACCACTACCCAAGATGGCTGCCCCTGAAGTTCATAGCTTTCATAGATTGAAAACAGACAAAAAGACTTATTTTAAGAAAATTTAAACGAATGTAATGACACAAGAAGTACTCAATAAGGTTTAAGACGCTAATTTCTTGCATTTGTTTCTATTACTAAGCTGTAAAACATTTAAATTTCGTTGTTTTTCTTCAGTGCCAACAACGAAGAAACTTCACGATAATACAAACTGAAAAACAGACAAAATCTACGAAGAATTCAATTCCAAATCTTAAATTGCACCTTTTATAGTAATCTTAATGCCTTAACAATATCTCGTGTTGTGTACTTGCCATCTTTTGACTGTATTCGTTGTTAAACAGTGAAAACTAAACGAACCGGCATCTGTTGTTTGCTTTACGGCTTTTCCGACTCCCCCAGCACAGAGTACTTAATATTCCTCCCCCGGATAATCTGACCGTGTGACGTCAAGATCGCTTACGCCAGTCAACTTTAGGATTGGGAACAAGTTTTAAGGCCGCAATGCGTCATTTGGCGGCGACTGCCACGAAATGTTTGACTGCTGGCCATAGGGAATGGCCTATCCAGTTTATATAGAGATCAGTGGTGCTGACTAGTTAGCCACACAGCACAGAAGACTCTCAAGCAGCTTTAGTTGCAGCGTTGTAAAGAGTCACGAGTTAGTAGCGCTTTATATTGTGCCTGTTCGTTCGTTCGTGAAAAAAGTTTGGGGAGGCATGGGTGGCAGAAGCTGTTAGCGCGCAGCCTCTCACCACTGAAGGCAAGCCCTGTCGAATGGAGTTAGTACTTGGATGGGTGACCATGCACATTAGCTTCATGTGAGTAGAGTTGTTAGTTCCTCCCTGCGTAAAATCAACACCATAGTTTCCCCAGTTAAATCTACTAACTAGTTCCAACAATTGGTCATTGGGTTATCAGTATCTATAAATATTGTCACATGTTACCATCAACAAACAAAGTCGCTTTAAAAGCAATAGAAAACGACGTTTTTGGCGCGACGTTTTTAACGCCAAACAGGTCACCGCTCTTTAGCAGTGTCTTACATGTATCCAATTTTGCTCTCATTATCTGCCGTGTATTTGAGTGATCTGATTGGCTACTTTTAACCTACATCACCTTTTTGGTAAACATAATAAAACCCTCTTTTATTTAATTCATCACGTTTTACTCTGATAAAGAGCTCTGCTCGAAATCTCAGTATTTCGTTGCTAAAAATCTCGCCAGTTTACCATATTTTCACTTTGCTCTATTCAAAACACTGCCTACGCAGTACTCTACTTATTTATAAACCAAACTCAGTATCCAATCAGCGTGTGTTGTTGCTAAATTATTTTCTAAATGCTTACAAACAAAACCATTTCCATTTATTATACGATCTGTTGAACATCAATAGCCCTCCAACTGACGGCTGTTTTGAAGTCACTTGAAAACATCTACAGAAAATATACTGTATCTGAATGAACACTAGTATGTGTAGATATATCTTTGATGAAATATTAGTCATTTTTTCTTCTTAATACTTAGCCAGAAGTTTTCACAGAAAACTTAAAGAAATTCCTAGTATCTGTACACTGAACCATTTAGATCCAAATAAGGACATTCAGGTCATGACCTTCAATCACGAGATATTCTATTTCGCAAGGAATATAATTATATAAGAAAGGCGTTGTTTAACAAAACGAAAGCAAAGCTGTGAAGAAAACATCTTTGGCTTCTGTCGATCTATACTGGTAAGTTTATCCAGATTTTCCTATGGATACCAGAAGGAAACATTAGTTTTTGTTCAGTTAACGTTACTTGAACTTGATTTAAATTATTTACAGCTAAAAACTGTTAAAGAATTGTCTCAAGAGTAGCGTCAACCTCACAAGAATACGAAGGAAAGCAAAGATGTGAAGGCAACATTTCGGTCATCTGTCGCTCTATACTGGTAAGTTTATCGAGATTTTGCTATCGACACAAAAAGGAATCGTTAACTTTCCTTCATTCAACACGTTCATTGAATTTGTTTAAATTATTTACAGAAAGAACTGCCTTGAGAATGGCGTCAAATTCAGAAGAATACGGCTACGAGGACGAGCGCTTTCAGAATGTCGTAAGCCCAAACTTTCATTGTTCAATTTGTCTCAACGTTCTTAAAGCACCCAACATGTGCAGGAATAACCAACACCTCTTTTGTTCGTCTTGTATTACAAGACATCTCGCTAATTCACCCACCTGCCCAGAGTGTATGGAAGCACTCACCATACAAACCCTAAATCAAGCTCCGAGAGTTCTCATGAACTGTTTGTCTGAACTAAACATTAACTGTGATTATTCCAGTCGGGGCTGTCGTGAATACACTCAACTTGGAAATCTTAACACGCACGTTTTGAATTGCGGCTTTGCTCCCGTGAGATGCTCAAACCACGGCTGCATCGTGGAGATCAATAAAAGAGATATAATTCATCACGAGGCAGAGGTCTGTGAGTTTCGGAGACCTAAATGTCATGATTGTAGCGAGATAAGAAAAGATTTCGATGAATTGAAACAAAACCTAGCTGAACTGAAGGAAAATCAAGCGGAACTGAAGGAAAATCAAGCGGAACTCAAAGTAAATATAGTAAAACTGAAAGAGCAGCTTGCCCAGCTACCTTTCCTAAAAGACGATATCGTCAAAGAGGTCAAGGCCATGATGGGTGAAGTTTTGGAACACGTGAATGCAGTTCATGTCATTCAACCACCACTTCAAGTTAAATCAAAACAGGATATTGTCATGATAGGAGGCCACACAACTAACGGCAAAGTCTCCAGCTCTGTAGAGTCATTCAGCTGGGAGAAAGGAGCGTGGGTTCAACTACCACCAATGAAAGAACCTCGTTCAATAGCTTCATCGTCTGTTTACGAAAACCACGTTATTGTGAGCGGAGGAAGTACTGGTCGTGATTATACTGATGGTATGGAGATGATGAAGACTGACGAAGAACCTCTGCAATGGATAACGTTTCCTGCCAAACTTCCTGCCAATTTGTACGGTCACACAACCGTGGTTTATGAAAACCGTTTGATTGTTATTGGTGGATATAATGCGACTGAATGTAGCCGTTCTAACGCCATTTACGAAGTTCATCTTATTCATCCTTATTCTACGAAGTTGTTACGTAGAATGCCGCAGCCAAGAAAATACCATGGGACAGAACTTGTAAACAATATGATTTTTATTTTGGGAGGAAGCTTTGCAAGTACAGATGCAATTGATAATGTTATTGTTTATGATGTTGTTAAGAATGAGTGTAAGGAAATGCGGTCATTGCCGTATGCTGTGTATGGAATGGCGACAGTTAGTTGGAGAAATAAAGTTATTTTGGTAGGGGGTGAGAATAAGGATGGTCAGGTTTTAAATGATGTAATAATGTATGACATCGAATCAGGAGAGAGTGAGTGGTTACCATCAATGAAGCATAAGAGGTGGGGTTGTTCAGTGGTCGTCACTCGAGATGTCATGGTAGTGATGGGAGGGTGGAATGAAGATCAGGAATATCTTAATTCGGTGGAATGTTTTAGTTTTAGTAGTAATTCTTGGAAAGAACTTCCAGCGATGATAGAAGCTAGGTTATGGGCAACTGCTGTAGTGAAACCTATTAAGTAAAACCTTAAAAATTATAAATCCGTTATTCGTAATTATTGTATCACCAATCCTTAACATACAGTAAAGAACAATTTTATCAAAATTTATAAACATTAAGTTGTATAATATTTCTCAAGTGTATTCCGCCATCTTTAAGACAATTACAATCTTTGTTGGTTTTGTCAACGAATTCAATAATCGAGCTACCCTGGGGGAGCCAACTTTGTGTTCATTTTACTTAGTCTCGACAGCGAGCGTTTACATGGGGAATTTTATACTTGTCTCGGGTAGTAGGGTCATCCTGGGGTAGGGTCACCCTCTTTGCGAGGTAGGGTTACCTTAGGGGGCGAGATAAAGTTGACTCGCCTACCCGAGGCAAAACTGCGAAACAAAATGGTGGCAGAAAGTGAAACAATTGATAGAGCAGCAAACACGAAGCGAAAAAAATGGTCTTGGTCTCCAACAATGGTTGAAAACCTGATAATTGACCTGAAGAAGTATAAAAGCTTCTGTGAGTTTAATTCTATCGTTTAATTCTAACAGTACAGTTACAGTTTCTTTCCGACGATCGGCCATCTTAAATTTGATGCATTAAACTATACCCAGTCCTCCAGGCTTAAACCGATTCAAAAGTCATAATCTAATTCCTCATGTAAACACACGACAAAGTTGTCTCGGGGGGTAGGGTGTCCCTCTTACCCGAGCCAACTTTTAGTCCATATAAACGGCCCCTAATTAAACTTGAAGGAAATTGAATCTTATATTAATTTTGTATTATCTAAGCCTTTCTCTCAAACAGGAGAGGAGAGTAGAAAAGAAAGAGATAGACTTATTAAACTTGAAGGAAATTCAATCTTATATTATATTATATTTGCATTATATAATCGTACACATTCTAAACCTCTCTCTCAATTGGGAAAAGAGAGTAGATAAGAGAGAGACTTATTAAACTTGAAGGAAATTTAATCGTATTATATATTCTGGCGGGAAAATGTTTTGACATAGGTTGGGACAGGTCGCATGAAAGAATTTTACGCCTTCACATCTTGAGCAGTTCAAAACTATAAACAATGTTCAAACACAGACTGAACTACAGCAAGGGAAAATACTTCAACTAAATTTTAAAATACCAACTTAATTGTCGTCCGTATCGACAGTAATATGTATTTGAATGCTTTAAGAATGGTCTAACACTGTGTAGGAGATTTTTGTCATTGAATGATTCACCTACTGTTGTTCGTTGTCGTTTGTCATCAGACATGTCAACTACAACTTGTTTATAAGTTGAGTTATGTTAGAAATGATTGCAGTATTGCAGTCATTAAATGATAGCACAGTTTGTTTCTTGCGTTTTGTATTGTAGTGTCCTGACTAGTTAGCCACACAGCGCAGAAGACTCCCAAACATTTTTAGTTGCAGCGTTGTAAAGAGTCACGAGTTAGTAGCGCTTTATATTGTGCCTGTTCGTTCGTTCATTCCTTCGTCCATTCATTCATTCGTTCGTAATTCGTGAAAAAAGTTTGGAGAGGCATGGATGGCAGAAGCTGTTAGCGCGCAGCCTCTCACCACTGAAGTTAAGCCCGGTTGAATGGGGCTAGTACTTGGATGGGTGACCATGCACATTAGCTTCATGTGAGTAGAGTTGTTAGTTCCTCCCTGCGTTAAATCAACACCATAGTTTCCCCAGTTAAATCTACTAACTAGTTCCAACAAGGAGCGAGGGTCATTGGGTTATCAGTATCTATAAATACTGTCACATGTTACCATCAACAAACAAAGTCGCTTTAAAAGCAATAGAAAACGACGTTTTTGGCGCGACGTTTTTAACGCCAAACAGGTCACCGCTCTTTAGCAGTGTCTTACATACATCCGTATCCAATTTTGCTCTCATTATCTGCCGTGTATTTGAGTGATATGATTGGCTACTTTTAACCTACATCACTTTTTTGGTAAACATAATAAAACCCTCTTTTATTTAATTCATCACGTTTTACTCTGATAAAGGGCTCTGCTCGAAATCTCAGTATTTCGTTGCTAAAAATCTCAGCAGTTTACCATCTTTTCACTTTGCTCTATTCAAAACACTGCCTACGCAGTACTCTACTTATTTATAAACCAAACTCAGTATCCAACCAGCGTGTGTTATTGCTAAATTATTTTCTAAACGCTTACAAACAAAACCATTTCCATTTATTATACGATCTGTTGAACATCAATAGCCTTCCAACACGGCTGTTTTGAAGTCACTTGAAAACATCTACAGAAAATATACTGTATCTGAATGAACACTAGTATGTGTATAGATATATCTTTGATGAAATATTAGTAATTTTTTCTTCGTAATACTTAGCCAGAAGTTTTCACAAAAAAAATTAAAGAAATTCCAAGTATCTGTACACTGAACCATTTAGATCCGAATAAGGATATTTACGTCATGACCTGCAATCACAAAATATTCTACTTCGCAAGAAATATATAATTATAAGAAAGGCGTTGTTTTACAATACGGAAAGGATAGCTGTGAAGAAAACATCTCTGGCTTCTGTCGATCTATACTGGTAAGTTTATCGAGATTTTCCTGTGGATACCAGAAGGAAACATTAATTTTTCTTCATTCAACGTTACTTGAACTTGATTTCAATTGTTTACAGCTAAAAACTGTTAAAGAATTGTCTCAAGAATAGCGTCAATCTTACAAGAATACGAAGGAAAGCAAAAGATGTGAAGGCAACATTTCGGTCATCTGTCGCTCTATACTGGTAAGTTTATCGAGATTTTCCTATGGATCCAAGAAGGAAACATTAGCTTTTCTTCAGTCAACGTTACTTGAACTTGATTTAAATTGTTTACAGCTAAAAACTGTTAAAGAATTGTCTCAAGAATAGCGTCAACCTCACAAGAATACGAAGGAAAGCAAAATATGTGAAGGCAACATTTCGGTCATCTGTCGCTCTATACTGGTAAGTTTATCGAGATTTTGCTATCGACACAAAAATGAATCGTTAACTTTCCTTCATTCAACACGTTCAATTGAATTTGTTTCAATTATTTACAGAAAGAACTGCCTTGAGAATGGCATCAAATTCACAAGAATACGGCTACGGGGACGAGCGCTTTCAGAATGTCGTCAGCCCAAACTTTCATTGTTCAATTTGTCTCAACGTTCTGAAAGCGCCCAAGATGTGCAGGAATAACCAACACCTTTTCTGCACACATTGCATAACGAGACATCTCGCTAATTCACCCACCTGCCCAGAGTGTATGGAACACCTCACCATACAAACCCTAAATCAAGCTCCGAGAGTTCTCATGAATTACTTATCCGAACTACACATTAACTGTGATTATTACAGTCGCGGCTGCCGTGAATTCACTCAACTTGGAAATCTTAACACGCACGTTATGGATTGTGGCTTTGGTCCCGTGACATGCTCAAACTATGGCTGCGTCGCGAAGATCAATAAAAGAGATAGAACTTTTCACGAGACAAAGGTCTGTGAGTTTCGGAAACTCAAATGTCATGATTGTGGCGAGATAAGGAAAGATGTCGATGAATTGAAGCAAAACCAAGCAGAAGTGAAGGAAAATCAAGCAGAAATGAAGGAGAATCTTGCTGAACTCAAAGCAAACCAAACCGAACTGAAAGAGCAGCTTGCCCAGCTACCTTCCCTAAAGGAAGATATTGTCAAAGAGGTCAGGGCCATGATGGGTGAAGTTTTGAAACACGTGATTGCAGTCCAAGCCATTCCACCAGCACTTCATGTTAAATCTGCCTCAAAACAAGATATTGTGCTGATAGGAGGCTACACAACTAACGGCATAGACTCCAGTTCTGTAGAGTCATTCAGCTGGGAGAAAGGAGCGTGGGTTCAACTACCACCAATGAAAGAACCTCGTTCAGAAGCTTCATCGTTTGTTTACGAAAACCACGTTATTGTGAGCGGGGGATATACTGGTCGTGGAGCTACTGATAGTATGGAGATGGTGAAGACTACCCAAGAACCTTTGCAAGGAATAACGTTTCCTGCCAAACTTCCTGCCAAGTTGAGCGGTCACACAACCGTAGTTTATGAAAACCGTTTGATTGTTATTGGTGGCTATAATTGGACTGAAAATAAACATTCTAACGCCATTTACGAAGTTCATCTTATTCCTCCTTATTCTACGAAGTTGTTACGTAGAATACCGCAGCCAAGACAATACCATGGGACAGAACTTGTAAACAATAAGATTTTTATTTTAGGAGGAAAGACAAGCCGTGTAAGTAAAGATGTTATTGATAATGTTATTGTTTATGATGTTGTTAAGAATGAGTGTAAGGAAATGCGGCCATTGCCGTATGCTGTGTGTGGAATGGCGACAGTTAGCTGGAGGAACAAAGTTATCTTGGTAGGGGGTGCAAATACGAATGGTCAGGTTTTAAATGATGTAATAATGTACGACATCGAATCAGGAGAGAGTGAGATGTTACCTTCAATGATGTGCAAGAGGGTATACGGTTGTTCAGCGGTAGTCATTGGAGATGTCATGGTAGTGATGGGAGGGTGGAATGAAGATCAGAAATATCTTAATTCGGTAGAATGTTTTAGTTTTAGTAGTAATTCTTGGAAAGAACTTCCAGCAATGATGAAAGCTAGGCGATATGCAACTGCTGTAATTAAACCAATTAAGTAAAACCTTAAAAATTATTAGTTATTCGTAATTATTGTATCACAATCCTTAACATACAGTAAAGAACACTTTTATCAAAATTTATAAACATTAAGTTGTATAATATTTCTCAAGTGTATTCCGTCATGTTTAAGACAATTACAATCTTTGTTGGTTTTGTCAACGAATTCAGTTCATTAGTTCAACTTGTATATACTATAATCTAATTGTATCACGATCTTTGAAAATAAACAACACTTATTAAAAAGTGACAAGACTTTGTTTTTTTAAGTTGTTGTTGTTCTTTCATCATGAGATAAATAACAAACTACTGTTGTCATCAGTTATTTTTTGATTGCACAAGTGATGTAACTTTTTGTGAAACTATTTCGTCCCAGACCTCACTAGTGGTGGCTATAGACTTACTATAAGTCTTGTTTTAAAACTGGAGAGAAGAGCGAAGGTGAGAGAGAGACTTGTTAAACTTGAAGGAAATTGAATCTTATATTATATATTGTATTATATAATCGCACACATTCTAAACCATTATTTTAAACGGGAGAGGAGACTAGACGATAGAGAGAGAGAGAGACGTATTAAACTTGAAGGAGATTGAATCTTAATATCTTATATTATATATTGTATTATATAATTGTACACATCCTAAGCCTTTCTCTCAAATGGGAGAGAAGAGTAGACGAGAGAGATAGACTTATTAAACCTGAAGGAAATTGAATCTTATATTATATATTGTATTATATCATCGTACACATTCTAAGCCTTTCTCTCAAACGGGAGAGAAGAGGAGAGGAAAGAGAGAGACTTATTAAACTTGAAGGAAATTGAATCTTATTATATATTCTGGCGGGGAAATGTATTGACATGAGATGGGAGAGGTTGCATGAAAGAATTTTACGCCTTCACATCTTGAGCAGTTCAAAACTATAAACAATGTTCAAACACAGACTGAACTACAGCAAGGGAAAATACTTCAACTAAATTTTAAAATACCAACTTGTCGCCCGTATCGACAGTAATATGTATTTGAATGCTTTAAGAATGGTCTAACACTGTGTAGGAGATTTTTGTCATTGAATGATTCACCTACTGTTGTTCGTTGTCGTTTGTCATCAGACATGTCAAGTACAACTTGTTTATAAGTTGAGTTATGTTATAAATGATTACAGTATTGCATGCAGTCGTTAAATGATAGCACAGTTTGTTTCTTGGGTTTTGGATTGTAGTGTCCTCACTAGTTAGCCACACAGCGCAGAAGACTCTCAAGCAGCTTTAGTTGCAGCGTTGTAAAGAGTCACGAGTTAGTAGCGCTTTATATTGTGCCTGTTCGTTCGTTCGTCCACTCATCCATTCGTTCGTTCGTGCAAAACGTTTCGGGAGCCATGGGTGGCAGAAGCTGTTAGCGCGCAGCCTCTCACCACTGAAGGCAAGCCCGGTCAAATGGGTTTAGTACTAGGATGGGTGACCAAGCACATTAGCTTCATGTGAGTAGAGTTGTTAGTTCCTCCCCGCGTTAAATCAACACCATAGTTTCCCCAGTTAAATCTACTAACTAGTTCCAACAAGGAGTGAGGGTCATTGGGTTATCAGTATCTATAAATACTGTCACATGTTACCCTCTCAACAAACAAAGTCGCTTTAAAAGCAATAGAAAACGACGTTTTTGGCGCGACGTTTTTAACGCCAAACAGGTCACCGCTCTTTAGCAGTGTCTTACATACATCCGTATCCAATTTTGCTGTCATTATCTGCCGTGTATTTGAGTGATATGATTGGCTACTTTTAACCTACATCACCTTTTTGGTAAACATAATAAAACCCTCTTTTATTTAATTCATCACGTTTTACTCTGATAAAGGCCTCTGCTCGAAATCTCAGTATTTCGTTGCTAAAAATCTCAGCAGTTTACCATCTTTTCACTTTGCTCTATTCAAAACACTGCCTATACAGTACTCTACTTATTTATAAACCAAACTCAGTATCCAACCAGCGTGTGTTGTTGCTAAATTATTTTCTAAATGCTTACAAACAAAATCATTTCCATTTATTATACGATCTGTTGAACATCAATAGCCCTCCAACTGACGGCTGTTTTGAAGTCACTTGAAAACATCTACAGTATATATTTTCTGTATCTGAATGAACCCTAGTATGTGTAGATATATCTTTGATGAAATATTAATCATTATTTCTGCGTAATACTGAGCAAGAAGTTTTCACAGAAAACATAAAGAAATTCCTAGTATCTGTACACTGAACCATTTAGATCCAAATAAGGACATTCAGGTCATGACCTTCAATCACGAGATGTTTTATTTCGCAAGAAACTGTTAAAGAATTGTCTCAAGAATAGCGTCAACCTCACAAGAATACGAAGGAAAGCAAAGATGTGAAAGAAACATTTCGGTCAGCTGTCGCTCTATACTGGTAAGTTTATCGAGATTTTGCTATCGACACAATCGTTAACTTTCCTCCATTCAACACGTTCATTAAATTTGTTTAAATTATTTAGAATGGCGTCAAATTCACAAGAATACGGAGTTAAATGTCATGACTGTAGTGAGATAAAAAAAGGTGTTGATAAACTGGAGAAAAATCAAGCAGAACTGAAACATAATCAAGCGGAAGTGAAAGAGAAAATTGCTGAAGTCAAGGTAAATATAGTCGAACTCAAAGAGAACCAAGCAGAACTGAAAGAGCAGCTTGCCCAGCTACCTTCCCTAAAGGAAGATATTGTCAAAGAGGTCAGAGCCATGATGGGCGAAGTTTTGAAACACGTGAATGCAGTCCAAGCCGTTCAACCACCACTTCATGTTAAATCAGCCTCAAAACAAGATATTGTCATCATAGGAGGCGAAACAACTAAGGGACCTTCCAGTTCTGTAGAAATATTCAGCTGGGAGAAAGGAGCGTGGGTTCAACTACCACCAATGAAAGAACTTCGTTCAGCAGCTTCGTCGTTTGTTTACGAAAACCACGTTGTTGTGAGCGGAGGATATACTATTGGTCTTCATATTACTGATAGTATGGAGATGATGAAGACTGACCAAGCACCAAATTTGCAATGGATAACGTTTCCTGCCAAACTTCCTGCCAAGTTGCACAGTCACACAACCGTGGTTTATGAAAACCGTTTGATTGTTATTGGTGGATATAATGCGACTGAACGTAGTCATTCTAACGCCATTTACGAAGTTCATCTTATTCCTCATTACTCTACGAAGTTGTTACGTAGAATACCTCAGCCATTAAGAAGAGACCATGGGACAGAACTTGTAAACAATAAGATTTTTATTTTGGGAGGAAGGACAAGCTATGGAAGTAAAGATGCTATTGATAATGTTATTGTTTATGATGTTGTTAAGAATGAGTGTAGGGAAATATGGCCATTGCCGTATGCTGTGTGGGGAATGGCGACAGTTAGTTGGAGAAACAAAGTTATTTTGATAGGTGGTGTGGATACGAATGAGCAGGCTTTAAATGATGTAATAATGTATGACATCGAATCAGGAGAGAGTGGAAGTTTACCTCCCATGAAGTACAAGAGGTGGGGTTGTTCAGCGGTCGTTACTGAAGATGTCATGGTAGTGATGGGAGGGTGGAATGGAGATCAGAAATATCTTAATTCTGTGGAATGTTTTAGTTTTAGTAGTAATTCTTGGAAAGAACTTCCAGCAATGATGGAAGCTAGGCAATTGGCAACTGCTGTAGTTAAACCTATTAAGTAAAACCTTAAAAATTCTAAATCAGTTATTCGTAATTATTGTATCACAATCCTTAACATACAGTAAAGAAAACTTTTATCGTTGTATAATATTTCTCAAGTGTATTCCGTCATGTTTAAGACAATTACAATCTTTGTTGGTTTTGTCAACGAATTCAGTTCATTAGTTCAACTTGTATATACTATAATCTAATTGTATCACGATCTTTGAAAATAAACAACACTTATTAAAAAGTGACAAGACTTTGTTTTTGTATCTACTGCGCAAGCGCAGTAGATACTATGCCGTCATGTAGGGTCAAAAAGTGTAAGTAACAATCAAAGTGGTAATAAAAGAACAATCGGAGCCAATCAAACAGCGAGTACGAAGGGGCAGTATCGTTCGTAACCAATCAAATAGCGAATACGAAGATATAGGCGGCCGAGGTTTTCCGATCTATGGTTTTGCGAAATTATTGCGATAAAACTGTGTATTTTGACTTTGTTCAGTTGTGCTCTAGCTTTGTTGGTGCTCGCTAGCTCTGTTGGTGTTCACTTCAGTTTATCAATTAGTAAGGACTTTGATGATTAATTACCACAAATTTGTCGTATAAGTATGATTTACCACAGTTTTTAAAAGCTAATGGTATTAAATAGTAAGTCTCTTCGGGGGGAAATTGAGCCTCTTCGGAGGAGAACAAATTGTATTAAGCCTCGTTGTAAGCCTCTTCGGAGGAGAACACTAGAGCCTCTTCGGAGAAAAACAATTTGTAAGTCTCTTCGGAGGGAACACTAGAGCTTCTTCGGAGAAAAACAATTTGTAAGCCTCTTCGGAGGAGAACAAATGGGCCTCTTCGGAGGGAACACTAGAGCCTCTTCGGAGGAAAACAAGTTGTAAGCGTTGTTGTATGAAAGCCTCTTCGTTAAGCCTTGTTTGTTTATCTGTTGGTTTGTTTGTCTGTCGCCACGATATCTCAAAAAGTATTGCACCGATTTTCATGAAGGTTCGCAGAAGGGTTGGCCATAGACCAACGACCAATATGTTAAATTGTGGTTGAATTTAGTCAAAATGTGAATGAGAAATTAATAAAAATCTGACTGCAAGATTCTCCGTTATTCATACATGCATGTGTTGGTCTCGTGAGCTAGCCTGGTTAGCGGGATGGTGCGTTGTCTTTTTAAACCTCTCTAATAACCCTCTAGTTACAAATGTTACATAAAGAGCTAGCTAGATAGCGTATAGCTGCGCCTATTAGTAACTTGGCCGGAATGTTGTTTAATTCTGTAGCTTTGTCTAGTTTCAAAGAATTTAATAAATTGAAAATTTCCTCTACAGTAGCTTTCTCAATAGAAAAGGTTGAGCCGACTGGAGGAATATTGGTGGTTTGCAATCAATCCCTTGAGATTTAGAAGACAAAGATACGGCGGCCATGTTGGAGGAAAACATACTCCAAATACAATAGCTGCTAATGAGATTATTTTGTTAAAGTTCCTCCAACATGGCCATCATGACGTCAAGTGCAAACCAGGAATGGTCTTCAAATGAGGGCAAGTCTTCATCAGAAGGAATCAGTTGACTTGCTAAATTAGGTCTAACGCCGGTAGTATGTTTCTTTAAGAACTCCGGAATTTAATCGGGTTTAGACAACACTATATTAATACTAAAACTTAATTTGGAGCGAATAATTTTTGTCTTGTCATGACATTGTTTATTGTTTTCCATATTATCTTACTATTGCCTAGATTACCTTCAATTTGTTTCAGTATCTACTGCGCATGCGAGTAGACACTACGTCAGCATGCAAGGTTTTCCGATGTTAGTTAAGTAACATTATACAATACCCTGGTTGCTATGCGTGTTTTCATTGGTTGTTGCCCATGATCTATTAGAGGGCAGACGCATGGTCACGTCAGATCACGTCAGCTGACTTGCTTTTTTCCTTTTTCATGCCCCAAAATCCGGCAAGAGTTTCGACAAAAACCTTTTAAACTTTTATTGTATAAAACAAATAGATTCCATTTTTTGTTGTCTGTTCAGTTATAGATGCACAGAGGACGTCACAACGTGGTAAGAACATCACTGACCCACTCGACTGCGTCTCGTGGGCAACTTTTTTGTTCTTACCACGTTGTGACGTCATCTGTGCATCTATAACTGAACAGACAACGGCAAAATGGAATCTATTTGTTAAATAGAATATTCTTCGGGACCAATTACATTTCAGAAGGTTTTTCCAATCACATCCCGAGTCAGTCTGAGCAGTCTGACGCAACGCAGTAGATACATGTACGTGTAAACGTACCTATTTTTTTAAGTTGTTGTTGTTCTTTCATCATGAGATAAATAACAAACTACTGTTGGCATTTTTTGATTGCACAAGTGATGTAACTTTTTGTGAAACTATCTCGTCCCAGCCCCCAGTTTTCAGAAATTTTCATAATTGTTTCGCAATTTTCGTTTTGCCAAGCGTTAATTCGGACCTTGAAGTTTCATTTATGACATTCTTTATACTTTTCAGGGTGCTTTCATGGTTCACTACTAAAAAAATTTCCGCAAAAATGTGGTTGTGAAAAAAGGAAGAGGCTTCCCACAAGCTTTGCAGTCCATGCACCATAAACTAACAACACAGGAACTACAGTACACTAGTACGATGCACAATACCTCGATTCCCTTTATGTTAATAAACTTGTCGTACGCTTCATGAAGATCCAAATATTTTCCATACCCTTCCTCATCGCTAAAATCAATAAGAGCTGAAAAGAAATGATATAATTAATTTAAAAAAGAAATCACCACGATTGACGTTATTGGAGTATTGGTGCCAAGCCATGGGGAGATGCCACCCCCTGATCAGAGGTAACCATGGCAACTCTGCCACACACAGCGCAAAAGCGAGAAACCCCAAAGTATCTACTAAATAGACAGCGCCAGTCCTAGATAAAGCATTTTTCTTCCTGGCAGCAAAATCCAAAATTAAATATTTCCTGCTAAATTAAATTAACGATTTCCTGCCTGGTAGAATTTTTCAATTTTATAAGTTGTGATACCACCAGACTTGCAAGTTTGTATCTCAAAACCATAATTTATCTGAATGTGGTATCTATACATACTTTGAAATAGCGAACTTTTTCAATTGAATACTACGTAATACAAGTACTAGCGTCAAAAATCGAAATGCTGAAACAGTTGAATAAGATAAAAGCAGCTTGCATTCTTGCAAATGCATAATGACAGCTGCAGCCTGCAACAGCAACACTATACTGAAATGATAAATATTTCATTGTTTTCTAGAACAAATCGTTGCGTCATTTGCGCAAGGATATACGAAACTTAGACAAGTTAAGGTCATGTGATAAATCTTCAAAACACTTTCGAATTGTTTACAAATCGCCGCTGGGTTTGGAAAGAATATAGAAAGATGAGTCATCGAATATGAAATTTGATATTCGATCAAAAGTGATTGCCCATCAAAATTGTGTGATTGTGTGACTGTGACGCTTTTCGATTTTTTGAAGAATAGGAAATTTATCTTTAAACTTTGACTTGGATTAAAAAAACTGACAAATATTTCCTGCTATTATTTTCCTTGCTAATATTTCCTATTTCCTTTCGAGTCTATAAGTTTCCTCGACTCATTCTTCTCAAGCTCGGTCACTTTAATGGCGGCGGCCCCAAAATACAAACTTCACATGTAAAATATGACCTTTTCTTCAACGAATTTTGAAATGAAACTTTGCAATTTTACTAACTACCATAACATCTTTAGGATTATGCAAAAACATTGCCAACAATATTTTCATCAGAGAAACACTTTAACAATCTCTTAGTATGTAACTATGCTATTGTGTTTTTATACGTGATTGTGGTTCTTTAGTCGTTTTATTTACATGACGTGAGTCAACACAATGTTGGCATTTGCTCTGATGAAGGTTTGAGTCAACAGGTTGAAAGCTCATCAATTAATAATAAACAATAAGTATTCCCACAAACTCTCATTTATTTTAATAACTTTGCCATACACATTACAAACATAAATACAGACATGAAGACAATAGGCTGGGTAACCGCAACAGCTAGTGCCAATTACTGCGGCCCCAAAACAAGTACGATTTAACTGTTACAGTGAAACCTGAGTTTTGCGACCCCCCATGTTTTACGACCACCTGTCATATACGACCACTTTTTCTGGCACGGACGATTTGTAGTTGAAATATACCTGCAATGAGCGACCACCTGCCTTACGCGACCAGCGACCACTTTTTAGTGTCCCAAACAAGATATTTACCTGTTATGAGCGACCATCTCAATGTAAAACTGCCGAAATACGTTAAAGAAATACCCGTTTTTTCATAGTAAACAAACGCGAATGCCACCACATGCGAAAACAAGAAACCGGAAGTGTTGCTCAATTGCCGTGTTACCGCATTTCAGTCTTGTTTTGCTTCTCTTTTGAGCATTATTTGATGAAAATCTGTGTGAATTTTTGTTGTCAGAGTTAAATACTTTTTTAGTTGACGTTTGAGAGTTAATACAATGAATGAACAATCCAAAACCATGAGTAATATTTGTTAACTTTAGACAAGTTGATCTTAACGATCGTTTACCGCGACAAGTTTGTATATTTTACAACGGCTTTTTAACTTGGAAAGGAAAGTGACAAAACTGAGTGTTCACATCTAAAAAATACTACTGGAAGATCGTAAATAAAGCCAAGAGCTTTTAACAAGACCAAACCAGTGCAAAAATTGAATCAAACGTAACAAAAACACAGTGCATAAACTGAAGTGAACGACAGTACGAGACCATTTTGATGTGGAGAACATCGCTCTAATTTCAATAACCAAATAACATATCAACATTAATAAATCAAGACTGCACTTCTTTGAAGTGTTCTTGCTTTTTCCATTTCCCTTGTAAATCTTTATAAATTGCCATTTTCCTAAACCTTGAAACAATGTTTATATAAAGAACCGCTGCAGGTCGCGGCGCTGCCAAAATGGCGGCTGTGATGTCACATCACTACCTGTCTGAACGACCACCTGTCCTTAACGACCACTTTTACGTGGCACCTGGGATGGTGGCAAAACTCAGGTTTCACTGTACTTTAAAAATACATAACGATATACAACATACATTAAATACATTAAATTTACTACGATATCTACTAAAAGCAACACGATGGTAGGTTCATAAGGCTTCGAGCTGTGTTGCATTTTAAACATATGCTTTTCCATGTTCGTGGATCGCCTACGTCATATGTGTTGTTAAGTGCGTTAATATAGTAGTTGAATAGCAACTTCTTGAAGTTTGAGAGTGTGATGTTTTTTGTTGTAATCGTTTTTGGTAGTATGTTCCATGTTCTTGTTGTCCGAATTGTGTATGATTTTTGGTATGTCGAAGTATTACATTTTTTGGTTTGATATTTGTCGCAGTCAGGGTTGGATGATCTTGTTTGTTTGTGATGTTGAGGAGTTGGTATAGTGGTCTTGTTGAGGATGTTGATGCCGTGGTTTGTTTTGTAGAAAAATACAATGTCTAGGTATTCATGCCAGTACGTTAAAGGAAGGAGTTTAGTCGTAAGTAGTCGTTCTTCGTATTTAATGTCACAAAGGAAGGGTTGATCCAGAATGAATTTCGAATTTCTATTACAGTGAATTTCATATCACTTACTTTGCATGTCTTCTGTGGGGTTTTCACGAGCTTCTTTCAATTTTAAAAACTCCATTTGCATTGGCTCAGCAATCTAAACAAAAAGAAAGTTGAATTTAACAGAGGCACAGTAAATCATGCAACAAATTTAGTATACACTACAAATATTAGCATTAGAATAATCTAGGATCTACACTTTTTAACCCATTCCTGATTTGTTTTACTCTGTCTAATGCCAGAAAATCTCCTAAACCTAGGCCCTCCGACATCCTAGGTAGCAATGGGTGAACAAGTGATTAACCCATTCCTAACCTGAGCTGGTCAAAAATTGACCTTTATTGTTTTACTCTGTCTAATACCAGATTATTTTACTCATCAAAGAGAGAACCCTCCGACACCCTAGGTAGCAATGGGTGAACAAGTGATTAACCCATTCCTAACCTGAGCTGGCCAAAAATTGACCTTTATTGTTTTACTCTGTCTAATACCAGATTATTTTACTCATCAAAGAGAGAACCCTCCGACACCCTAGGTAGCAATGGGTGAACAAGTGATTAACCCATTCCTAACCTGAGCTGGCCAAAAATTGACCTTTATTGTTTTACTCTGTCTAATACCAGATTATTTTACTCATCAAAGAGAGAACCCTCCGACACCCTAGGTAGCAATGGGTGAACAAGTGATTAACCCATTCCTAACCTGAGCTGGCCAAAAATTGACCTTTATTGTTTTACTCTGTCTAATACCAGATTATTTTACTCATCAAAGAGAGAACCCTCCGACATCCTAGGTAGCAATGGGTGAACAAGTGATGAACCCATTCCAACCTGAGCTGGCCAAAAACTGACCTTTATTGTTTTACTCTATCTAATACCAGATGATTTTACTCATCAAAGAGAGAACCCTCCGACATCCTAGGCAGCAATGGGTGAACAAGTGATTAACCCATTCCTAACCTGAGCTGGCCAAAAACTGACCTTTATTGTTTTACTCTGTCTAACACCAGATGATTTTACTCATCAAAGAGAGAACCCTCAGACATCCTAGGCAGCAATGGGTGAACAAGTGATTAACCCATTCCTAACCTGAGCTAGGCAAAAACTGACCTTTATTGTTTTACTCTGTCTAACACCAGATGATTTTACTCATCAAAGAGAGAACCCTCAGCCATCTTAAGTAAGTAGCAATCGAAATATCGTAAGGTTAGAAATACTGCCGAAACAGAGAACGTAGGAATCTAACATTTTGAGCGAAGGCCCTGACGAAAGGCCTTCGCTCAAAACGTTAGATTCCTACGTTCTCTGTTTCGGCAGTATTTCTAACCTTACGATATTTCGATTGTTGTTTCTACACTGCCTACGCAGCACGCTACTTTTATTTCACTATTAGGTAAGTATAGCGATGGATTACAAGTCAGTGATTAACTCACTCCTGCCTGAACTGGCCAAAACTACCCTTCTATTGTTTTGCTTTGTCTAACACCACACAATTTTACTCATGATCAAAGCAAGGACCCTCAGACATTCTAGACAGCAATGAGTTAATTTAATCTCTGCCAGGCCCAGCACTCAGTGAACCCAGCAGTAGTTTCTGAAAACTTAAGAAACCAACCTCATTTGGATATCGACGATGATAATCCTTAATCACTCTTAGTCGGCTGTAGAATTCTGCAAACTCATTTGGCCCTGACAAAGCTGAAACCTCTTCCTTTCTCATTCTGAAAGAAATATTTGAAACAGATTCAACAAAAAATACTGATAAAAAAAAACTTGTATAGTATTTTTAACTCTGATTTAAACTTTCTGTCTAATACCAAACAAAAATCCTGCTGGTATTTCTGAATAGGCAAAGTACATGTACAAAATTTCCAATAATGTAAAAGTGGCGAAATGCATAAATTTATGTGAAATGTGATTTTTAGACAAAAAAAACAACTAACCCATCTTTGTCTTCATAAGCTGTCAATAAGGACTCGTTGCAAACAAGATATCGCTGCAAGAAAGAAAGAAATGTTTATCCAGTAAGAAATGTTGTTTAATAGGGTGTATGTACGGCAATTCCTACTTTCACTGTTATTTCATTTTGAATTAATTTTAATTATTATTTAATGATTCTTGATCAAAACATAATTTAATCAATTATAATATTTTTGAACATACAGTGGAGTCTCGCTATAACATGGTAGTTGGGGTCCTTAGTGGTGACCGTGTTAAGTGCGTTATTGCGAGGTACGGCCAAATATCTAGTTCCCAGTACTCTTCCCACTCAGTTCTGGTGCAATATTGTGGGCTGAGTACTGGGAGTGAGATTGAGTACTGCTAGAAGCACTTTCTGTTTGATTCTAACAATCCAAATCGCAACTGAAGAAGTTTGAAGTCCGCTCAAGACAGACTTCAACAAAATGGAATTGAAATAAGATTTTTGAGCATGGTTTTCATTTCTCACAATGATCACACTGCCGTGTTGTCGTTTTATCGCGTAATGATCGCGATTATTCAGCATGATAAGCGATCGTCAGCTGCCAAGATCGAATTGTCTCACCATCAAGACTGAATTGTCTCCAGTGAGCAAAATAGAAACTTCAGTTTCAGCATCTTATACACATCAATTCTGTTGCTATTTTGCGGGATTTAGCAGTTTGTGGTGAACTTTAGTGTTGCAGGTAAACATCTGTATAAGTCATCAAATGACAAACAAGGAAAAGTAAAATTTTGGGGTCCAAAGATCAACCACGTTATACTGAGTCACGCATTATAATGATGCGTGCTATAGCAAGTCTCCACTGTAGCTATTTTAATCACTGACAGGGCATGAGATTTGCGGTATCCCGATATTCCGGGGATACTTTCGGACCTTCCTTGTCCACAAACCATCGTTGCCACAATCGCTCCATTGTCGAAGAAATTCAAATTTTACGCGTGCTGTCAATGACTCAATCGCTCGCTTCTTCAAGCTTGGGCGTGCGCATGCGTGATCGCGTGCCCCTTATGGCAAGGCCTGGTGCATTTTGAGTGGTGCCGAAGATTGTCACGTGGCAAATCTCAGGTATGCCATTGCCCAACTCTGCAGTTTGGTTATAAGCTTCTGGCTCCAATCCACTCAAAACGTCAGTACCTTTTCACTTTGCTCTATCTAAAACACTGCCTACGCACCACACTAGTACTTTTTTACACTTTTAATATCTACAATACTACGTACCTCTAATAACTCTCGTCCTCTGTGATCAGAATTAATTTGGTCTCTTTGCTAAAAAAAATAATATTTATTAACTTTATTTATTATATGCATGACAAAATTACTACATTCTGATTGGTTGAGAGGAGTACAATTATTTTATTAATTGTACTGCAGTACAATTGATTAAAATAGAGAAGGCCCTGAGAACGATGTTGACAATAAAATTCAAAATGGCAGCCAATTCTGCAATGGAAAGTTTTCACATTTCCAACGACTTGTGGTACACTATGAACTAAAAATTCCATGTAAATATTTTGAAATGAGTACAGAGAACACCCAGAGTGAAAATGTTTCTTGTCAAGTGATGAAAAAAGATGTTTTTAAAGGTGTGAGTGAGTACGAAGCGTACGTGTTGTAATTTTGTCATGCATATAATAAATGAGTAATCATTTAATTTTGCTCGTACAATTAAGGATTTACACTACTCGTGATATTTGAAAATTATGCCAAATTGCACTCGCCTAACAGCTCATGCAATTTTGGCAAAATTTTCAAATATCACTCAGTAACAAATGCACAGCCTGTCACCATAAACAGCTAAAAGATTAGTAACATTTCTAGTGCAGAATCAATACTTAGTCTAAGAAACGTTGCACTGTCGTGCATTTAAATCACAAACCTATATTGAAAATTCCAACAACATACCGTTTGTGTTTTCATTAATAACTCTTCCGCCATGGCATTTTCTAATCTTTCACATTCCTCGTGTTGACGTCTTTGTCTTTCTATAATTGTTTCCATAATTTCCAGTTAATTTCTGTACAGAAACAGCTCAAACCTTGACCCAAACTTTCTCAGAAAACTACAACCACCACTGAATCAGAGACCAACATGGCCGACCACGATCGCAATGACTGATGGGTGCTACTTGAACCGCTGACCAACGCGACTTTCATCATTGCATACATACTATTTTCCATCACTCAAATTGACACGACGTTGCTCCAAGTCTTGCCTGGCGGGCGAGCGAAAAATCGGGCGAGCAACCTGCCTTTAAGTCTAATATAGAACTACAAATACATGAACGCAACAACGCTTCGCCCGCTGTTACATGCACTATCGTAAATAGCACCACCCCCACCCCCACCCCACAATTTTGACTGCGCATCAAAATGACACTTTCCACGTCGGGATAGGACTTATTTTGCCGGTAATTAATTTCTTCACAGAAACATCAGTCTGTCTGTCTGTTTTGCTAATTTTAAGCAACTTGCTAAGTGCAATTGCTGCTATCAACATTGCAAGGTCGCATCGGAAAGAACATCCGGTGTGGTACCGTATGCGCATTTATGCCAAAATGACGCAATGTCAATTTGGCATAATGCGTCTGCGCACGCGAAGCGCAAACTTTGTTCTGTCTGACGGACCCTGACAAGCAATAGTACTGTACATTTGCGTCAAGACTAGCGGATAGGATAAGATCAACAACATGAAATGGAGACGGACGCACTTATTGTGTTTTGTATTCGGTGCGATTATCACATTTCAAGTTGAAAGTACAGGTATTATAAATATTGTGACAATTTTAATTCCGCTTTATAGACGGACTTATTGTAAACTATAACTCTTTATCTGTTAACCTAGGCGGGATTCTTGATGTGTTAGTATTCAATACGGTTGTATGAGATAGAAACAACAGATATCTCTAGTTTGGCAACCAGACGTTGCCCGGTATTAATAATGCGCGCAGGTAGGGAAGGAGATATCGTATACCATCCTCCCGCAATATTGCGCTTTACTAAGATACTAGCTACTTTGTTACGCGACAGTGTGATGTCAGTGTTACTTTCCAAGTGATGATTGCGACTTTGTAACAGGCTTAGAATGACTAAAATAGTACGACCACAGTCTGATGGCAAGTCGCCATTTTGTTTATATTTGGGAATGCACCCCCCTGGCTTGATACCAACGGTAAAATAAGACGTCGATATTAATGTAATGTAATGGATCGGAATAAGGCTTCAACTCGGAGTTAATATCACAATAGCCTGGGTACTAAGAAACGCTTGCTTCGCAGACTAATATCACGATCACTCAGTGTACTGTCTTTACTGCCTTGATCGCCGCAAGTAGAAGTCCTGGGAACGAGGTGATTTGTCCTAATATACAGCAAGCCCGCACCTGAGAGGGTGCCTGATCTTCTCACGCTAGTTAATTAGTTCTGATTGAGGGGAAGAGGAGATGGAGCATGCGTATAAGAAAGACGGCAAAGTAGCTATAATTTTGTGTTTCCTTCCTTCCTTCCTTCAATTCATCCATCCATTCCTTCCTGTATCCCTCCCTCCCTCTCTCCCTTCCTTCCTTCCATCCTTCCTTCCTCCCTTCCTTCCTACGCAGTTACCTTCCTTCCTCACTCCCTTCCTTCTTTTCTGCTTACTTCCCTCCTTTCTGTTTTCCTTCCTTTTTTCCTTCCTTCCACTCCCTCCTCCTTCCCTCCCTCCTTTCCCTCTTCCTTTCCTCCTCCCTTCCTCTCTCCCTCCCTCCTTTCTTTCCTCCCTCCCTCTGGCAGCAACTTCTAACCAACATTCTTTCCTACACAGGATGTCCACGTAATTGGCGAATATTCAAGGGTTTCTGTTACACTGATACCAGTTACCGAATGACCTACGACGAAGGACAACGCCTTTGCGACTATTTACTGGAAAGTTATTTGGTCGAAGTAAACGACTTGGACGAAAACACATTCGTCAGTAACATGACGTCACACAAATTCTGGCTTGGCTTCAGACGCTGTCATAATCAACGATTTTTCTGGACGGACTCTGAGCCTGCAAATTTTACGTCATGGGGAAGCGGTCAACCGGACAACAAGGACACGAATGAACAGTGTGTATCTGTATCGGGGACTGGGAATTGGTCAGATGGTATTTGCTTAGAGAGAAAAGCTTTTGTGTGTCAAAAAAGTACGTAACAGAATTCAGATCCAACTACTGGATCTCTAGAGAGAACAGTTTAAATATGACTGATAGGGTTATCCAGTATAAATAAAGTTAGTTTAGTTTACTCTGGTTTCCTCCTGTAGTAACACTGGATCAATGAGGGATGGTCCTTACTGGACCTCTAGAGAGAACATTTTAGATATGACTGATAGAGTTATCCAGTATAAATAAAGTTAGTTTACTCTGGTTTCCTTCTGTAGTAACACTGGACTAATGAGGGATGGACCTTACTGGACCTCTAAGAAAAACAGTTTAGATATGACAGATAGAGTTATCCGGTATAAATAAAGTTAGTTTAGTTTACTCTGGTTTCCTCCTGTAATAACACTGGGCCAATGAGGGATGGTCCTTACTGGACCTCTAGGGAGAACAGTTTAGATATGACTGATAGGGTTATCCAGTATAAATAAAATTATTCGTTTTTATTTTCCGACCCATATAGTAAACACCAAATGCAACAACATCAGAGAATGTTACGTTGTGAAAAGCTCGTTAGCAAAGTGGCCTGAAGCGAGATCCAGATGTCAAGCTGAGGGTCTACGTTTGGCAAAAATTTTAAATTCAAAAGAAAACCAAGCGGTTGCGAGTCTTCTTCGAGGAGTAACTGATGCCTGGATTGGTTTAGAAAGAAATAATTATTTCTGTGTGAGAAATTCGTCAAAAACTACGTTTCATAAGTGGGATTTTCACGAACCAAATGACCAAGGTTTGGTAGAGGATTGCATGGCTATTGGAGTGCAAGGGACATGGAGTGATGAGGAATGCAACGCGAGTTTAGCAGTCATCTGCAAGAGAGGTATGCGCTGACGACATGTGTCACCGAATCTAATGCAAACGAGCTCGAACAAAGCATTTTGCTCATTACTCGGGGTACCTGTGGTAGCCGAGTCTAGGTTTCGGCTCAACCTCGTACCCAGGGCCATTTGTAGGGAACTGGGCCAAGATGACGAATAAAACAAAATGGCGGGAACAAATGGCCCTGGTGGAGGCTAGCTCAAAATGCGCAGTATATTGCGCATTTTATTAACTAGAACTCAGTTCTTTACGCAGTAATTATACCTAATTACACCTAATTATTGCATGGTTTAAAATATAATTTCCCATGCCGTGTGCAGGAACAAGGTCAAAATACAATTTAAAAAAAACAAAACAAAATCAAACCGTCTGATTTACGACATAAGCTCTTGACCAATCAGAGGCTGAGATAGCCTGGCCTCCACCAGGGCCATTTGTTCCCGCGATCTTGGCCCAGTTCCCTACAAATGGCCCTGGGTACGAGGTTGAGGTATGCACTGACGACATCTAATGCAAACGAGCTCGAACAAAGCATTTTGCTCATTACTTGGGCTACCTGTCCATAATTATCATTACGATTGCAAATTTCAAAAATTCGGCAACAGTGCTTTATTATCAATGTGTTGTTAAATTTACTGCATGAGTAATAAAGCATGGCTGAGCGTTGCCTTGACATAACAGGTGTCACGTGATGCAAATTATTCAATCAGAACACGATCGGAAATGGCGGCTGTCGAGGCTCGCGAAATACGGGCTGACCTGTATTAGCTACCCATGCGTAGAACGAATATCTTGCGTGTAAACGTCATCAATACACGGCCGACAACTCACTTGAGCCAGCACGCACGTGGACTGCGAACTGCCCCATGAAAGTGGCCGATTTTCTATGCGATTTCCGATCGTGCTCACAAAATACATCGGTGTACGGAAATAAATCTTAAATACGACTATGCGTGCCCCACGTAACATTACTCGTGTCTTAACTTCTTCAGATGTCGATGAATGTCTTGATAGAGAAGCGCATGGCTGCAGTGAAAATGCTGTGTGTACAAACACCGTGGGCTCGTTTAAGTGTGATATCTGTAAGGATGGCTATTCACGTGATGGAAACACATGTTCACGTGAGTCAGAGATAATTTGATGCGAGATTAATGAATGATTAAATGGATGATTGTGAATAAATAGGAGAAATGAATGAACGAACCCGTCAGAAATTGAAGGGAAGGAAGGAAGGAAGGAAGGAAGGAAGGAGGGAGGGAGGGAGGGAGGGGAGGGAGGGAGGGGAGGGAGGGAGGGAGGGAGGGAGGGAGGGGGAGGGAGGGAGGGAGGGAGGGAGGGAGGGAGGGAGGGAGGGAGGGAGGGAGGGAGGGAGGGAGGGAGGGAGGGAGGAGGAAGGAAGGAAGGAAGGAAGGAAGGAAGGAAGGAAGGAAGGAAGGAAGGAAGGAAGGAAGGAAGGAAGGAAGGAAGGAACGGACGGACGGACGGACGGACGGACGGAAGGAAGGAAGGAAGGAAGGAAGGAAGGAAGGAAGGAAGGAAGGAAGGAAGGAAGGAAGGAAGGAAGGAAGGAAGGAAGGAAGGAAGGAAGGAAGGAAAGAAAAAAGGAAGGAAGGAAGGGAATAAGAAGGAAGGAAGAAAGAGGGAGGAAGGGTGGAAGGGAGAAAGGAAGAGAGGAAGGGGGAGAGAGAAAGAAAGAGAGAGAGAGAGAGAGAGAGAGAGAGAGAGAGAGAGAGAGAGAGAGAGAGAGAGAGAGAGAGAGAGAGAGAAAGAGAGAGAGAAAGAGAGGAAGAAAGAGAGGAGGGAAGAGAGGAAATCAATGCAATTTCTTGGAAACATTTTGCCATTCTTATCATATTTTTTTTGTTTACAGGTAAGAATGTCGTCGCCATAGTGTTAGGAACACTTTTTGGAGTTAGTTGTCTTGTAATTTTGCTCTTAATTTTGTACATTTTGAAAAAAAGCAGAAGATGGGTTTGGTGAAGAGAATGACTATTTTATAATGATAATATATTTAAGCTTTTGTAAACTCAAGGGAAAGAAATTAATGTTTCTGAATAAAAAATACTGTTGAATCAAGCACAACTTTTCACTGTAATATTCTGCTTGACATTTTGAAATCTCACTTCAAGCAATGCATGGCGCAAATTCTAACCTTAAAGGGTATTGGCAATAAAAATTAAGTTTGTCCCATTTGAAAGAACTCGCCAAATGGTATAAGAAGACCTTTTGTAATTTTTCTGTACCTTTCTTGTGTTTTGAAATATTTCGACCAAAGACAGTATGCTGTCCGCCATCTTGTTGTAATATTGCGTCTAATTAACTAGGAAATTGGTGACGTCACAACCAGGGTAAACCTGATGAAACTACTCCGTGGGTGCCCAAATTTCCACGGAAGGCATTTTAAATGTTGTGGGTCAATTTAAAATGGAAATAGCGCAACAAAAAATCGAGTTTCTAGCTCATAATGTTATAAAGTTGGCAAGATAAAAATTTCACTTTACCCTGCTTATGTTGTCACATGCATAATTTTGCATATCGAAAATAATTCCAAAATGGTGGACAGCACGCTGAGTTTGGTCGTAATATTTCCCAAACCAAAACAGATACGGAAAAATTGTAAAAGGTCTTCTTATACCATTTGACGAGTTCTTTCAAATGAGATAAACTTAATTTTTATTGCCAATACCTTTTTAAGACAATTTTTTAGGCGAGAGTGACACAGTCCCTTCAAAGGCAAAGGGCAACAAAAACAAAAATTATTTTCTAGAAACGAAAGTGACGAGAACAGACAATTTTCTACAATTGCATATTTTTTATTCTTGTATAATTATTCCTACAAAAATACGTTTTGCCCAAAGAATCCTATACGAGTCTAATTATACAAATACATATTTATATTAAATTGGTTTTCCGTTGAAAAAATTACTTGTAATTTTTCTTACATAATCTTAAAGATATGGTCGAAATTCTGGGAAACAAGGACTAAAAAAAACGTTCAGGTCTTTTGCTCAGTATTTCACGAGTCAGTGTTCTTTTATCTCCGATTTCTGATAAATACAGCCATTTTTAACCAGCGTGGCTGTATGTAGACATCGGAGGATGAACACTGACGAGTGTTGAATATAGCTTCTCAAATGAATCTACATTTGAAGAGAAAATCGATCTCAAAGTTTGTAATCTTCCTCCGATTCGTGAGGCCTGCGCTAAACGTCGCAGAATAGACGAATTTAATTCAGACGAATTTAATTGTTTGAATGTTATTCGACGAAACTGCGACGTTAACTCGATTAAATTCGACACACGAATTAAATTCGTCTCGGCAATTAAATTCGTCTGAGTCAGACGGATCAAGAAGTCGTTTTCAGGATCCACGAGTCCAAGTAAAAACAATTAAATTCGACTGAAATTCGACGTCGCATTTACGTCGCATTACCGACGAAGTTAAAGGGTATTGGCAATAAAAATTACGTTTATCTCATTTGAAAGAACTCGTCAAATGGTATAAGAAGACCTTTTACAATTTTTCCGTATCTGTTTTGGTTTTGGAAATATTTCGACCAACCTCAGCGTGCTGTCCGCCATCTTGGAATTATTTTCGATATGCAAAATTATGCATGTGACGACATAAGCAGGGTAAAGAGAAATTTTTATCTTGCCGACTTTATGACATTATGAGCTAGAAACTCGATTTTTTGTTGCGCTATTTCCATTTTAAATTGACCCACAACATTTAAAAAGCGATCCGTGGAAATTTGGTCACCCATGGAGTATAGTTTCATCAGGTTTACCCTGCTTGTGACGTCACCAATTTCCTAGTTAATCAGACCCAATATTACAACAAGATGGCGGACAGCACGCTGTCTTTGGTCGAAATATCTCAAAACACAAGAAAGATACAGAAAAATTACAAAAGGTCTTCTTATACCATTTGACGAGTTCTTTCAAATGAGACAAACTTAATTTTTATTGCCAATACCCTTTAATTCGGATTAAATTCGTCTATTGTGCGACGTGTAGCGCAGGTCTAAATGCTGATTAGATTTTTTTTTTCTTTTGAATTTGCCCATGAATTCTAAATGATTTCAAAAGATGTTGTAAAAAAATTACAAGCTATGCTTTTTCCATCGAAAAACCACTTGGCAGTTACCAGAAGCTAAAAGCCAATGTCCACAAACTATACAAATAAACTAAAATTTTAAAACTTTAAGAAGGGCCTTTTTGGGGGATATATAATCCCATATATAATATTAAACTATATTAAATGCATGGCTTATACAGCATTTTAAAACTTCACGTAACGAATAGCAAATAATTACTACAACTATTTATACAAATGTTACCAAAATTTATGTCATCAACTATCAATACTATTGACATTATACTCAAGTTAATTGTATATTCATAAATAGCGACGCCATATTGAATTCGCAATGCATTATATGTTTCCAAAGTTGTACAAAGATGGTTGGGTACTGTAGACATTAAGGCCTTTTATACGGGGTCGCGAACAGCTCGTATAAACGGTCATGTAGTAAATAAAGGGGCCTTTACACGAGCCCGCGTTGAGTGCCAGCCCGGGTCAGCCATTGAACTCTAAGTAAACTGGAACGCTAACTCCATAAGTCAGGCCCTATGATTGGATGAAGCCAAAAAATCTTTAAATGTTAGCTTTTCTGAGTTTTTAGTTGAAATACATAACGCTGAACGTTGGGCTGTATATGAAACTGAAGCTATTGAAAAATGCTATTTGGTATAGAAACTTCAAGACTTTAGCTAAAAGGGAAATAATTAAAAAATAGAAAAACAACTGCCATTTTGTAACGTACGGCAAACAAAATGGCAGTTGTTTTTATATTTTTTAATTATTTCCCTTTTAGCTAAAGTCTTGAAGTTTCTATACCAAATAGCATTTTCAATAGCTTCAGTTTCATATACAGCCCAACGTTCAGAGTTAAGTATTTCAGCTCAAAACTCAGAAAAACTACAACAAGTTTCTTAGTGTTATTTCCCAGCGAAATATGGTCGAACAATTACTACATTTTAAAAAGTTTAAAATAACGAAGAAAATTATACTATACATCAAATTGAACCCAATGCTATTTCTAAAAACATACGTATAAAACAATGTATTTCAATCCGTTGTTTTGGAGTAATTTGTTATCGTCCCAAACAAAATATATGGTAGGATGAAAATTAAGTAACTTGAAGCACGGGAGCTACCTGCAAAGGGACTAGCACTGGCTTCAAACCCCCCCCCCCCTGAGTTATCGTTCCAGTCTTCTTATAGTTCAATGGGGTCGGCTCGCCATCCCCGGGTTGGCCACAGGGAGCCCATCCCTGTGGCGGACTCGAAAGACGCGCGGGGGACTGTAGCAGGGGATTTTAAAAAACGAAAAACGGTTACCGGAAGCGGGAAAAAAAGGCGGAAAAAAGGGGAAAAACGGGGGAAAGGGGGGGGGGGGGGGGGGGGAGGGAGAGGGGGAAATATAAGGGATGAAACACCAAACGTTCAACGTGGAATGTTTCCGCAAGTAGCCAGGACTTTACCAACTAATTTAATGTACTTCACCGACGTTTATATAGCTAGAACAGAGCATTGCAATCTCAAGTCGACGCTACTATTTATGAATACGTCTATTTCAACACAACTGTTTATTTTTTTAGAAAGTTATATTTACTTCCTACATAGGTCAAACTGTTTCAAAATAAGGTTATACCCTTGACAAAGACCACGCTTACACGAAAACAAATCTATTCAGATACGATTCCGGATTTGTAAATGACAGCAGATGTTGACGCATCGTGGCATCTCATAACGGACGGTAGAGGACTTAAGCCCCGCACAGACGACCAAGTTTTCCTTGACAAGTTCCTTGGTAGCTTTCCTTGCTCGTGTGTACGATGAACAATTTTTCCCCAAAACATTTTCCTTGACAATTTATAATTGCTCGTGTGTGCGGTTGGACAAGTATTCCTTGACGGTAATGATCGCGTAATAAGCTTAGGAGATGGTCTTGTCAAGTTTTCCTTGACGACTATACACACGAACAAGGCTCCTTGTCAAGGAAAAACCTGTCAATTTGTGTCGTGCACACGAACAAATAAAATTTGTCAAGGAAAAACGTGTCAAGGAAAACTTGGTCGTCTGTGCGGGCCGGGGCTTTAGAATGAGTGTAGATTATACGCATTTGCTGTCGTGTAAACGAGGTCTTCGTACCGGATTCGGATATTTTATCCGTGAAAAAATGTTACATGTAAATTTTGATCTACGGGTGTTGTGTTATTAAATAATATTTTCAGTCTGTATACTACAGGAGTAAGAAAATTGGGGGTGGGGGAATGCAACAAAATTTTATAGAAAAATTCAATAGGTCAGTGGTAAAAACAAACTGTCCCACGCTGGACCGCTTTACTGTACAGCGTACTAAACTGACTAATAAGTTATGTTTTATTCAGTTTTGTATAGGTGGACTACGGAACTTGGGATCTCGCGTGTGTGTATCAAATTGACTCCTTGATTTATCAGTCAATGCTCAATTACCAAAACGATCCCACGAACAGTAGCGGACCTATTTCGTCCCATTAAATCCGTTTTGTTAAAAGTGTCCATTAAATAAAAAAATTCGTTGGCACTGTTTTTGTTTTAATGAACAGAAGACCATGGTAGGAGAACTCACTGAAAATTTCAAGAGTATCTGGCGTATAGTTCTTGAGCTTTAAACTCTCAAAGTTTGCCATGGCTAGTTCGTTTTTGGAGAAATTTGGGCTTCTTGGTAACAATGCCTTATGGCGTACGTAGATGGATCATTAATGCTAAAATCTATCGTTCTTACACATAGTGAAATAAAAGTAGCGTGCTGCGTAGGCAGTGTAGAAACAACAATCGAAATATAGTAAGGTTAGATATACTGCCGAAACAGAGAACGTAGGAATCTAACGTTTCGAGCGAAGGCCCTTCACGTTTCTCTCTGACGAAGGGCCTTCGCTCGAAACGTTAGATTCCTACGTTCTCTGTTTCGGCAGTATATCTAACCTTACTATATTTCGGTTCTTGCCCATAGTTGTCCATATGCGTACGTCATACGACATTGTTATCGAGGGTCTAAATTTTGTATCGAACTAGCCACGGCAAAACTTGTTGTACAACGGCATTTCTAATTGGCTACCGTGCGTGCTCCATAACTCGATGGAGCACGGCAATTTCAAACGTAATGAGAAACTCATTTTTAATCAGCGTAATACATATTGTTTTCCGTTGTTTTGTGTCTGATTCTCTGTTATAAAAGAAATGGTTCGTGGTTTGGGGTGCTCCATGGATGCACTTGGGAAGTTGGAGAGCACTCAAAAATCTAGAGTTGTTCTCGACTACGCCTCGACCAACTCTTGCGCTTTTCTCGTGCTCTCCGAGCTTCCCGCGTGCATCCATAACTCGATGGAGCACGCCAAACTATGAACCATTTCTTAAATAGTTAAAGACTATACATCAGATTCTCTTGAAATTGTCAGTGAATGCTCTTCTGTTCATTAAAACAAAAAATGTGCCAACAAATTTTTCACTTCAGACACAAATTGAGAGCATTGTATGAAAAATCTCGTATCTATAATCTTGTGAGTTTAGCAATACGAGACAGACTGTAGACTTTCTCCCTTATGAATACTGCACTCTGTGGCACTACTTACGGTAGCATCACTCCCTTGGTGACTCATAAGACTCTCCAGATCACACAATGGATTGATGTAATCTTCCTCGATGTCATCGTCCAAAGCCATAGCTGCGAGAACGTCGTAATAAGGATTATCAAATGCTAGTCTGTAGCCATTGTGACGGAAACTACGAGTCTTCATCTCCAACTCCGTTGCAGCTTCCTTCTCCTTTTTCTGCTGGGATTTTATTGTTTTTAAATGGCGATGACGTCGTTTGCACATCGTGATCACGATCGCAAGAACGACCAGCAGTAAGAGACCTACACATAATAACATTTATGATTGAGAAATAATGAATGAAAAAAGCTGATTTAATTAATTGAATCTAAATCACAAATTAATTAATTAATCGGTTGATCAATCAATCAATCAATCAATCAATCAGTCAGTCAATCAATCAATTTAATCAAACCAAATCTGGCAAATCGAACAAATCCATCAATCCGTCAGTCAATCAATCAATCAATCCATGAAACAATCAGGCAATCAATCAAATCAATCAATTAATCAATCAGGCAATCAATCAAATCAATCTAATGAAGCAATCAATTAATCAATCAATCAATTAATCAATCAACAAGTCAATCAATCGATCAATCAACCAATCCAGTAACCAGTCAATCAATTAAATCAAATCAATCTAATGAATGAATGAATCAATCAATCAATCAATCAATCAATCAATCAATCAATCAATCAATCAACAAGCCAATCAACCAATCCAGTAACCAGTCAATCAATTAAATCAAATCAATCTAATGAATCAATTAATCAATCGATCAATCAATCAATCAATCAATCAACAAGCCAATCAACCAATCCAGTAGCCAGTCAATCAATCAATCAATCAATCAATCAATCAATCAATCAATCAAATTAAATAAATGAATGAATGAATAAACAAATCAATCAATCGATATTTAAAAACAGATGCCCAACCATGGATCCTTTTACATATGAATCCTTTTTACATGGTAGCCACCGCTGACCTTATTCTGCCATGTAGTTTTCAATTGACTCCGGGCTCAGCCGCGCCCACAGTCAGTTCAATTCACTTATAAATTTATGTAGAAAAATGTCAGCGGTTACTACCATGGGAGAAAGTACCCATAAATTTAAATGCGGGCCTGTAGACCAGTTATATATAGGTCAGTCTGACCATGGAACTCACCTCCGGCAATGCCAGTGATCAACTGAACGTACACCGACGGTCCAGCGGAAGATCCCGAGTACAGAGATCCGGAGTAATACGTGCTTCCGATCTTCTCACTGAGAACATCTTGATCAATCGAATCAAACACATCCTTCACAGCGCTACCGTTTAGCAAGTGCGCGTTATCAAATATAACCATGGTAATAACGATCACTTCGTGTTGTCCATCCGACGACAATCCCTCGGTAAATTGTAGAATTCGAGCTACAAAATCATGGCTGGTTGAAGACGGCCTCTTCGCCTCTGTGAAAGGCGTGCTTTGTGTTGTGACCGTGGTATTCGGGCTCACTTTAAAAGACTGGGGAGAAACTTGACGCTTCGATAATTGGCTTAGTATTTCGAGATATTTCTCATAATATTCGCCAACGACAGCGGCTACGTGGAAGTTTCAATTGTTTCTGCCGTTGGATATCTTGAAAATCTGAGAAGTTCTCTTTAATCATGACTTGAAACTGCCCCCAGCTGAGCTCAAAGCATGTGCCGTCCACGTGATAGCATACTTCGTGCTTCTGACAATCGCAACGTTTTTTGCAACCTTCGCCGAATTTCCACAACAGGCAGTCGTTGTCGCACAGGGGCCCGTCGTAGCCTGGCGAGCATTGACAGCGGCCGTCTACTTTGTAGCACGTGCCTGTCACGTGGCGAGAGCATTCCGGACAAGAGTGCTGGCAACCCTGACCATAAGTACCGTCGTCGCAAAGCTAAAAATAGACAACAGACAAGTAATAAGGAACACATCACAATTTGAGCAAAGTGGCGGCAATGAAATTCTACGGGAAATGTTTCCATACAGGAGTTGTTTTCCTACAAGGGATTTCTCCCTACAGGAGAAGTTCGCCTACGAAAAAGATTTCCCTACAAGCCCGCTATTCGAGCTTCCTAGAGCGTCTAACTGGTCATTAGAAGGTAGCAGGTGAATTTCAACTATGAATTTGCAGCCTTGGCTCTCTATTTGCAATCTGAGCCTCAGTAGCTCAATGGTTTATAGAGCATCTCACTGGTAATCAGGAAGTTGTGGATTGTACACATCTGCATGTAACCATAGCTATCCATCTGAGTCCCAGTACCTCAATGGTTAGAGCGCCTAACTGGTCATTAGAAGGTTGCACATTAAATCGCTGTCTGAATCTCATAAACATTTTCTGGCTATTTGAACTGTTGCCATCACACACACACACATATATATATATATATATGGACTGTGGGTCCCATCCAAAAAGTGGACAAACAAAGATGGCGGAAATACGAGTCTTTTCTCTCATGGTAGCAACCGCTGACCGTATTCTGTCCGATATTTCTACTCGACTGTGGACTCAGTAGCGCCCACAGGCCGATCAATCAGTTATAAATTCATTTATAAGAAAAAGGTCAGCGGTTACTACTATGGGAGAAAGAATCCATAAATGTCCATCTTGGATTGGTCACCATAGTCAGTCATTGATATAGGCGCCCGCAGTCCAATTATATATAGTTGAATAAGTTACGTTAAAAATATGATTGAAAATTCTACATTACAGTTTGATGTAAAGTTTCATATATATATTATGATAACTGGATCTTACCTTTTCACACGTAGTCCCTCTGTATCCCGCACGACACTGACACGCACCGGTATCGCCACGACACTTGACAGTATTGTTCCACGCACAGGTGCACTTGTTCCGGCATTTAATCCCCCACCGGCGTTCTGGACACACCTCGATGCACTGTGTGCCTTGATAGCCGGCTAGACAACTGCATTGACCAGAGACCTTATCGCATAATCCGCCATTATTGCACAGACACGCACTACCACATTTATCCCCAAAGGTCCCTTCGGGACACAACTGATCGCACGTGGTCCCCGTATATCCCGCTGTACAGTCACACGACCCGTTCACGTGATTGCAGTGAGCCCCGTTTCTGCAATCGCAATGCGAATCACACGCTGCGCCGTACTTTCCTTCCGGACAGCGGTTTTCACAATGATAACCATAGTAACCAGCAGAGCAGAGGCACATGCCGGTCACGTGGCTACAGACGGATACCTGACTATGATCGCACGATGAACATTTCTCAGAACAATTGATGCCATAGTGCATAGCTGAACACCTATGTTCACAGTAGACACCAGTGTGCCCCGCTAAACAAGCACATGTACCGTCAGTTACTGCACACTCGCCACCATTTTTACATCTGCATTTCTCGGCACAGTGTTTGCCATAATATCCTGATTTACATGCTTCACTGCATCTGTAAAAGAGAGATCGAAATGCTGACTAAGTGAATTGCAGAAATTTCAGTACGAATCGCCTCACTGTGGTGCCTTTTCTTTGGGATAATGGTGGTGATGATGATGATGATAATGATGATGATAATGATGATGACGATGATAATGCTAATGATAATGATGATAATGATGATGATAATGATAATGATAATGATGATGATAATGATGATGACGATGATAATGATAATGATAATGATGATAATGATGATGATAATGATAATGATGATGATAATGATAATGATAATGATAATGATGATAATGATGATGATAATGATAACTAAAAGTGCAGATATCAAGAATTCTCATCAACTTTGAGAAAAATGTATAATAATAATAATGATGAAGATGATAAAGATGATAATGATAATAAAAATGATAATGATAACAATAATGATAACGATAATGGTATTAAATTATGATAATAATGATAATGATAACGGTAATGATATTAAATGATAATGATGATAATGATGATGATAATGATAATAATAATAATGATGTTGATGATAATGGTGATGATAATGATGATGATGATAATGATGATGATGATAATGATGATGATAATGATGATGATGATAATGATGATGATGATGATGATGATGATGATAATGATAATAATGATAATGATGATAATGATGATGATAATGATAATGATGATAATGATGATGATAATGATAATAATAATGATGATGATGAAAATGATAATGATAATAATAATAATAATAATGATAATAATGATAATGATGATAATGATGATAATGATGATAATAATGATGATGATATCAATAATAATGATGATGTTTTTGTTCATAACGAATATGATGTTGATGATGATGATGACAATGATGATGATGATGATATTGATGATGATAATGGTGGTGGTGTTGATGGCAGTTGTAGTGGTAGTGATGGTGATTAAAAAGTGGTAGTGATTTCAAATCCTCAATGTCCAGATTCCTAAGACAAAGCCTTACCTTGCACCAATATAGCCAGGTTTGCAATGACAACGTCCCGTCACGTGATCACAATGCTTGCTGTTATCTTGACTACACTGACAAGTACTAGAACAGTCAGTCCCAAAGAAGCCTGAGGAACACGACTGGGAGCAGTCTGGCCCGGTCCAGCCAGCGTCACACGTGCATGTACCGGACACGTGATCACAACTCGCGCCATTACGGCAGGAGCAAACGTTAGAACATCCGTTCCCATAGTGACCAGTGGGACACGCTTCTGCGCATGTTCGACCGAGCCAGCCAGGAGGGCAATGACATCTGCCTGTGATTGGTTCACAGCTGTTCCCGTGAATACAAAGACATCTGACAGAGAAAAAAACAGAACCAACAATATTGAATAATAATATTTATCAATTATTGGACGAGTGTGAGCAAAATATCATGATTTGTCAGTGGCGTGCTACTAGTTATTTGCTGATGCCGAAGGCAGAGGCAAATAACTGGTAGCGAGACAGACAAACAGATAGCAAACAAACAGACGAGACAGACAGACAGACAGACAGACAAACAAACAAACAAACAAACAAACAAACAAACAAACAAACAAACAAACAAACAGGCAGGCAGGTGGACAGACAGACAGACAGACAGACAGACAGACAGACAGACAGACAGACAGACAGACAGACAGACAAACAAACAGGCAGACGGACGGACGGACGGACAGGCGGACATACAGACAGACAGACAAACAAACAAACAAACAAACAAACAAACAAACAAACAAACAAACAAACAAACAAACAAACAAACAAACAGGCAGACGGACGGACGGACGGACGGACGGACGGACGGACGGACGGACGGACGGACGGACGGACGGACGGACGGACGGACAGGCGGACAGACAGACAGACAGACAGACAGACAGACAGACAGACAGACAGACAGAGGTGAAAATATAAGAGATGATAATAAATGTATATAATGGTACAACTCAACATAAAATGTTTAAACTCTCACTTGTTTTGGCATCGAGGTCCGTAAAATCCAGCTGGGCAAGGTTTCTCACACTTGGACCCACTCCACCCAGGCCGACATTGACAAACACCGCTCAGCTGGTCACATGTTCCATTGTGTTTGCAATCACATGTATTTGTACACGTCGCCCCCCACTGACCATCTGTACAGTTGGCGCCACAAAATACCCCATGCCATCCAGGTGGACAGAGACACGCTCCAGTTACACTAAAAAATAAAGGTATTGCAATATGCATATGCTGGTCTCATGTAAGGGGGGATGGGGGGGTGATTCTGCCAAGGATTAAAGAAACACCAGTGAGAACAATAAGCAACTACTGGTCCCAGGGAGACCCCTAGGAATAAATAACCTCCTAGATTTAACTATTCTTAAAACATTAATAATTCATGGCCCAATCTCGTACCCAGAGCCTTCGCCGGCACGCAAACGAAAGCTCTGGGATAATCCATCGCCGGAAACCGAAAAACAGGTTGCCGATGGAAAAGAGCATGCGCCCACAGAAATAGACGAGATATCGAGATTATTCTGTGATCGAGATCCTGGATAAGTCATTACAGAAACTAAACAGAGAAGGTCTACAAATTAAAGATAAACTGTTATAGACATCATTAATTTTGATATAGTATGCTTTAATAAATTAATAGCTTGCAATGGAGCTGTCAATTAAGTAATTTTACTTTGCTTGCCGACACGCGTAACATCGGACTTGTATATAATATTTTGTCGGTTATCCCAGAGCCTTCGTTTGGGTGATTGGGGAAAAGCACAAAGAAAAGCCATGTTTAATAAATGTCTTTAAATGTAATATCTGGCTTTAAATGTAATCTTGGCTTTGATTTTCTCGGCTTAGACAAGGTAATTTCCTTACCTATCGCAAGTTGCATTGTTCAGACACTGACAAGTGTTTTCGCACCCAGACCCCCACTTGTCTCCTGAACATGGCACATTACACAGAGTCTGAGATAAACCGCTGGCACATGTACACTCACCTACAACGACAAAAACATTTTCATTAAACACAACACTACAAAACTAAAACATTGATTATCGCAAACAACGGTTGAACGGCGTTTCCGCAATCAGCTTAACGTATTCTATAAATCCTGATACTTGACGATTAATGTTTTATGCACTTACACCGACAGACGGTACACTAAAACTACTACCTACCCAAGATAGGGATGCACTAGAGATGATAATGATGATAATGATAGTGATGATGATGATAATGATAGTGATGATGATGATAATGATGAGATAATGACAATGACGATGATGATGATGATGATGATGATGATGATAATAATGATAGTGATGATAATGATGATGATAATGATGATGATGATAATAATGATAGTGATGATAATGATGATGATAATGATGATGATGATGATGATGATGATGATGATGATAATAATAATGATAGTGATGATAATGATGATGATGATAATAATGATAGTGATGATAATGATGATGATAATGATGATGATGGTGATGATGATGATGATGATGATGATAATGATGATGATGATAATAATGATAGTGATGATAATGATGATAATGATAATGATGATAATAATGATAGTGATGATAATGATGATGATAATGATGATGATGATAATGATGATAATGATAATGACAATGATAATGATGATAATAATTTATTTATTTATTTAAACTTATTTTCCCACGGTGGCCTTTCAGTTTCCTGGTTTTCAAAGGGCCGTGTAATAATGATGATGATGATGATGATGAATGATGATGATGATGATGATGATGATGATGATCAAGATCATGATGATGATGATGATGATGATGATAATAATGATGATCAACATCATGATCATAATGATGATGATAATGATGATGATAATGATAATAACAATGATGATGATAATGATGATGATAATGATAATAACAATGATAATGATGATGATGAAGATGATGATGATGATGATGATCAAGATCATGATGATAATGATGATGATGATGATAATAATGATGATCAAGATCATGATCATAATGATGATGATGATGATAATGATGATGATAATGATAATAACAATGATGATGATGATGATGATAATGATAATGATAATGATGATGATGATAATGATGATGATAATGATAATGATGATGATGATAATGATGATGATAATGATGATGATGATAATGATGATGATAATGATGATGATGATAATGATAATGATAATGATAATGATGATGATGATAATGATGATGATGATAATGATGATGATGATAATGATGATGATGATGATGATAATGATAATGATAATGATGATAATGATGATGATGATGATAATGATGATGATAATGATAATAACAATGATGATGATGATAATGATGATGATAATGATGAGTGTAATGATGATGATGATCAAGATCATGATCATAATGATGATAGTGATAATGATGATGGTGATAATGATGATAGTGATAATGATGATAATGATGATAATAATGATGATAATGACAATGATGATGATGATGATGATAATAATAATGTATGATGATGTATATTAATGATAATGGTAATAATGATAATGATACTGATAATGATGATACTGATGACACCAAAACTGCTACCTACCCGAGATAGGGTTACACTCGGCATTCTGAGGACAATTGCATTGTTGCTTACAGTTTTCACCATAGAACCCCTTAGGACACGGTTGATCACATCTTATCCCCGTCCACCCAGGCGCATGGCAGGTACAACTGCCGTTTGCTAGATCACATGTGCCGTAGTGGCTACACTGACATACTCCGGTGCATTGTGGACCATACGTCCCTACAGGACACGGCTGATTACAAGTCCTACACAAAATAATAAAATAATTTAGGGTGGTTATAAAAGAAATAAATGTGAGAGAATATGCAAGAAGAAAGAGCGAGGTTTGTGCAAGAAATACTTTGGTTTAAAAATCAAGTTTGTCTTATTTGAAAGAAAACTTAAAATGACAAACTAACACCATAGTTAATAGAAAATAGACATGGTTTGGAAGCTCAACAAAAATTATTGTTTTATGTTTTTGTTCAGGTTTATGGAAATGTTTGCACTTTCACGGTTACTGAACATATTGTGTTTTCTGTTTAATGAAGCAATCATCCAATAGCAACGTTTGGGTTCAATCACTCAACCGTACTGTTTAAATATTAAAGGCAATAGCACTAAAAATTAAGTTTGTCTAATTTGAAAGAACTCATAAAATTGTAATAGAACATCTTTTACAACTTTTTCGTATCTCTCTTCGTTTTCAAGATATTTCAATTTGTTTGATATGTAAATGAGATGGTCTCTGACGTCAGGTGTGGGGTAAAATATTTTCACATGTAGCAAAACCAGTTATATATCTAAGTTTGTTCAGCGAAATCATTTGAAACTGTGCACATAAAAACTCCTTACGACGCTGAACATTTCATGTTAGATATAAGTGATTTTGCTCTGTATAAAAATATTTTACCCCACTTCTGACGTCAGAGACCATCTCATTTACATATCAAACAAATTGAAATATCTTGAAAACGCAGAAAGATACGAAAAAGTTGTAAAGGATCTTCTATTACTAACCCCATCCAACTGGGCTTAACTACTGGTGAGAGGCAGCGCCCTAACAGCACACGCCATCCGTGCTCCCCTTAAATAAGACAAACTTAATTTTCGTTTCATAACGAGTAAAATCGTCCGCCGTTAGCCAGAGTAAAATCGTCTGGCGTTAGCCAGAGTAAAATTGTCTAGCGTTAGCCAGAGTAAAATTGTCTAGCGTTAGCCAGAGTAAAATTGTCTTGGGTTAGCCAGAGTAAAATTGTCTTGGGTTAGCCAGAGTAAAATTGTCTAGCGTTAGCCAGAGTAAAATTGTCTAGCGTTAGCCAGAGTAAAATTGTCTAGCGTTAGCCAGAGTAAAATTGTCTTGGGTTAGCCAGAGTAAAATTGTCTTGGATTAGCCAGAGTAAAATTGTCTAGCGTTAGCCAGAGTAAAATTGTCTTGGGTTAGCCAGAGTAAAATTGTCTTGGGTTAGCCAGAGTAAAATTGTCTAGCATTAGCCAGAGTAAAATCGTCTGCCGTTAGCCAGAGTAAAATCGTCTGGCGTTAGCCAGAGTAAAATTGTCTAGCGTTAGCCAGAGTAAAATTGTCTTGGGTTAACCAGAGTAAAATTGTCTTGGGTTAGCCAGAGTAAAATTGTCTAGCGTTAGCCAGAGTAAAATCGTCTAGCGTTAGCCAAAGTAAAATTGTCTAGCGTTAGCTAGAGTAAAATTGTCTAGCGTTAGCCAGAGTAAAATTGTCTAGCGTTAGCCAGAGTAAAATTGTCTAGCGTTAGCCAGAGTAAAATTGTCTTGAGTTAGCCAGAGTAAAATTGTCTAGCGTTAGACAGAGTAAAATTACTAAGTAGACAAAAAGCAACAGTGGCCAGTAAAGGGTTAAAATTCGTCTCGTCTTGTAAATCCCATACAGTTCGGCCGCTCAATAATGTATTACTTATTTCATCTAACAAAAAGAAACAACTTACTTCCCAGTTGTGCCTGGCTTGCAGATACATTCCCCTAAAACTGGATCACAATACAAAGCGTTTCTCGAGCAATTACACTGATTCAAACAATGAACACCCCAGTTGTTACTCAAGCATTGCTGATTACAAAACCGACCCATCCAACCTAAGAAATACAAAAGGCTGTCAATACCATAGGAATCATATATAAACTAGAGAGAGAATTAGGAGTGGTTTAATAACAAGCCGTAACTATTGCTGTGTATTTATAAGTAAGTAGATTAGGGATTTTGTCGTGCGTCTCAACTATCCCATCCCACACACAACCGAGCCCCACCTTTCCACACTTAACCCATCTCCACCCTACCACACCAACCTCAACTCTCCCACACCAACCTCAACCCTCCCACACCAACCTCAACTCTCCCACACCAACCTCAACTCTCCCACACCAACCTCAACCATCCGACACCAACCTCAACCCTCCCACACCAACCTCAACCCTCCCGTACCAACCTCAACCCTCCCACACCAACCTCAACCCTCCCACACCAACCTCAACCCTCCCGTACCAACCTCAACCCTCCCACACCAACCTCAACCCTCCCACACCAACCTCAACCCTCCCACACCAACCTCAACCTTCCCACACCAACCTCAACCCTCCCACACCAACCTCAACCCTCCCGCACCAACCTCAACCCTCCCACACCCACCTCCACCCTCCCACACCAACCTCCACCCTCCCACACCCACCTCCACCCTCCCACACCCACCTCCACACTCCCACACCAACCTCCACCCTCCCACACCAACCTCCACCTCCCACACCCACCTCCACCCTCCCACACCCACCTCCACCCTCCCACACCCACCTCCACACTCCCACACCAACCTCCACCCTCCCACACCAACCTCCACCCTCCCACACCCACCTCCACACTCCCACACCCACCTCCACACTCCCACACCAACCTCCACCCTCCCACACCAACCTCCACCCTCCCACACCCACCTCCACACTCCCACACCAACCTCCACCCTCCCACACCAACCTCAACCCTCCCACACCAACCTCAACCCTCCCGCACCAACCTCAACCCTCCCACACCAACCTCAACCTCAACCCTCCCACACCAACTTCAACCCTCCCACACCAACCTCCACCCTCCCACACCAACCTCCACCCTCCCACACCCACCTCCACCCTCCCACACCCACCTCCACACTCCCACACCAACCTCCACCCTCCCACACCAACCTCCACCCTCCCACACCACCTCCACCCTCCCACACCAACCTCCAACCTCCCACACCAACCTCAACCCTCCAACACCAACCTCCACCCTCCCACACCCACCTCCACCCTCCCACACCAACCTCCACCCTCCCACACCAACCTCCAACCTCCCACACCAACCTCAACCCTCCAACACCAACCTCAACCCTCCAACACCAACCTCCACCCTCCCACACCAACCTCCAACCTCCCACACCAACCTCAACCCCCCCACACCAACCTCAACCCTCCCACACCAATCTCAACCCTCCCACACCAACCTCAACCCTCCCACACTTGGTGTGGTGCGAACCTCCTCCCACGCACACACACCAGTTCCACCGTTACGTTACGTACCTGCAGTACAGTTACAAGCACCAGATACATGATCACAATCCTCATTGTTCCTACAGCCACACTTCTGCTTACAATCTTCACCAAAGTAGCCCCGAGGACACGGCTGGACACAAGTCATCCCGAAGTACCCCGGCTCACAAGAACAATGTCCTGTGACGACATTACAGGAGCCATGCTCACTACACAAACACTTGTGAGCACAGTTTCGACCATATTTCCCCACTGGGCACGGATGCTGACACAAAGGACCGTAGTAACCGGTCGAACAGGAACACGTGAAGTTGAACGCATGGGACAGACACGTGCCTCCGTTTCGACACGGGTTCGGAGTACAACCGACGTGCTCGCAGCTGTCGCCATGGTAACCGTCGTGGCAATGGCACGATTCTTTTCCTGTCACTCCGCCAGGTACTCCTGAAAGAGATTGGACAAGATTGAGGAAAATATCCGAGGGTGTAAAAAGTAGAGTGTTGCATAGGCAGGGTTTTATATAGAGCAAAGCGAAAAAGCTTACAAAATACTGACGTTCCGAGCGGAGCCCTTCATAATGAGTAATGATTTTTAAAGGCTTATTAACCTCGTTTTCTCGGTCTGTAC